>JAODJX010000042.1:3783476-3812195 GCA_026776945.1 Isichthys henryi
CCCCCCCCCCCCCCCCCCCCCCCCCCCCCCCCCCCCCCCCCCCCCCCCCCCCCCCCCCCCCCCCCCCCCCCCCTTCCTGGGCTCACCTGCCCAGTTCCTTCTGCAGGTCCTGCATGTAACGGTGGCACTGTGCATAGTAGATGGTCTGGGCCTCCACAAACTCATGCAGGCAGCGCAGATGGTTCACCTGCACGAGTGGAGAAGCGAGAGCATGGAGATCCTCACAGTCTGATTGGGCTCTCGCCAGAACTGGAACATCATTCGCTGGAGTTTAACCTACTGCATGTGTTCTGAGACTGAGCGCTTTTCCACTGCAGCAGGTTCTGTACTTTTGGTACGGTACTTTCCTTTTTCCCCATTGACTTCTGATGAAGTATCAGTACCGAAAGTTCCAGTACCTAAAGTACTAAACCAGCTGGGGTACTTCTGTTGGTAGTTTGGTACTTTGGGGTGGGACTTGCAAACACCGTCTTTAAAAATAGTTACGAACTCAGAAAATGATAAAGGAACTAAAAAACAAAAGTAATAATAGATGTGGGGACAAATGAATAGATCCAAGCTTTAATTGCTAACTGGTCAGAAGATCAGATACAGGATCCGGACAACATGACGAGAAATAAAGTATTTTGTAGGACATGCTAGGACAGCAAGCCATTTGAAAATTTCCAAATATCGCGATGTGATTTTGTGGCGATAAATACTGGGGTATTTATTTATAATGCAAAATAATTAAACATAAATTTCTCACAAACCTGTGTAGGAGTGATTTAAACAGCGAGGATTGTAATACTTATGACTGTCTTGGAGAACGCATGCAGCGCTCATGCAAAAGCAGCAGAGGGAAGCTTTAAACCGATTTTTAAACATATACTAGATCATTTTGAAAAGGGATAACCGTCAAAATTTTATTTATTTTTTTTAAATGAGAGTAATAATGTTTCAGTGAAAATACCCCCATGCTATAATGTCAATATGGAATGAATGTGTGAAAAAGCCTGATCTCAATCTAGTCAACTAGCGATACAAGAACTACAGGTGGAAAACACGTCATGTTGGTATTAACATCACAGTGGAAAATCAACACCTTAAAGTACCATACTTTTGGTGCAGTACAGTACCTGGTACAGTGGAAAAGCACCCTCCGTATCTTTACAATGCATGTCCATTATGTTCACATGTAGCATGATACTTATATTGCAAGTATAACTGCGCTGACATGCACACGCATGACTCACATGTGTACTGCTGATGCCTTCCAGGAGCAAGCGTGTAACCTCCTTCTGTCTGTCGAACTCCACCTGTGCAACACGCAGTTCATGTTCTGCCTGCAGGGGGCAGCAGACAGACGATAAGCTTCGGTTTACATGTCTGACATGGTAAAATGTGGTAAATTCACAACTCATAAGAAAACATGCATTTCAGAAATGTAAATACATATAAGACAGATACCACAATTCCATGAGGATACTCCGAATAGTGTGGAAAAGTTCCAGAACGAATATTCACAATAAAAATAAGGCAGAAGATTCCAATATGCCTACACAAGGTAAAGGAATTCCCATCTGTGATAGTCAGCATCCCTTTGCCTTAACAGGATAATCACTGAGGCTGAATGAGTAACGCTCAAATCACCAACGTGATGACTACCAGATTACATCTTAAACTCAACGGCTTGATCTGATGTATATAGAACAATTCCTTGCCAAGTAATTGTACATCAGGAGGAGGATAGGAGAAAACATGCCTGATAAAATTCTTGAAATGACACAAATTAACAATATACGCCTTTACATGAAATGCGCTATTCCCTTGAGCTGCAAAAATCCTCTGCTGCCCTCTAGTGGCACACAGTCTTAATAGGCATTCCTCTGTCCATTTGAGCAAAATCAAGATTGTACCTGGCACAGGCTGCATTAATTCAGCAATTAAGCCGAGCAAGGAGCTTGACCTGGGATGTCCGAACATTAGCATACAGCTGTATTAGTGTCTCTCCCAGAATTCAGCAGAGATTCCAGTACCACCATAATAATACACATCTCGCAAGCAGCCCAACCATCCGAGTCTAAGCCAGTGTCACACACAGACAAAGGTTAAGGACTGTTACAACATCAGTCTGATCCTGAAGATTCAACATGTAACTCCCACAAAATGCATCCAAGGCCTGTCACAAGGGAGTAGTACCAAAACATTATTTTTTCCCCTTTCCAGATACAAGAAGGGAACACAGACAAAAACTGTCCACAAAGAATAAACAAAGGACAGAGTCATGGGCGAAGGGGGTGCAGTTAACATGGAGACGGGATACTCACTTTGTCTACTTCTTCACTCCAGAGCTGGAAAGCAGCATGGCAACAGAAAACGGGAGGTGAGAGACATAAAAACAGCAGCGAGGACATCGCAGTGAGCACAGTGGCCTGCAGCACTTCCTGTCTGATAGGCCCACCCAGGACTCAGCGTACAATTAAGGCCAGCTGGTCAGAAATCAATGCTTCTAGGTATGACATCACATTACGCTGGTCATGCCCTGCAGGTACACTTGTGGGTTTTTAAAAAAACGGGACACATCTGTAACCTTAGTAGCTCCAGGAAAGATTTGAGGCACTGACAAGAAGAGATGCATGAACGCAGGGTGCTCTCAGGATTGTTCAGTCTTCTACCTTCAGGAAGCCCCCCCCCGCCCCATTATACAGAAACAATTAAAGCGGAATCATAATTGGTACCAAGCTCAGAAGTGGTGACAGGAGGCAGCACATAGAATCACACAGAAAAGAGCGCGCTGACATACAGGGGCAGCCGACAACAAAGAGAAATAACTTGCTGGCATTTCGGGTGGTTGAAGAACAGACAGGCCAAAAGGTGGGGGGGGCGCGCAGTGTCAACCGACACCACGGGGACATGAGTCACGGAGACAGGGAAGGCCAGACAGGCGCAGATCGACAGCCAAATGTTCTGCGCAGTGGTGGCTAGTCAAAACTGAAACCGAAACACTTTACTGTCATGGCACGTTTGTATAAAGCTATGCAGTGTGTGAGTCCAGTTTAGCAATGTATGAAGAATGTAAAAAAAAATTGATATGTAAACAAAACAATAAAAACTCATGTAAACCTATACATTAGAAATATTTACATAATATATAAAACTTCCAATGAACATACAACATCCCTTAAAAACTGTTCCTCAATTTAAAGCAGGGGTGGCCAGTCTTATCCGCAAAGGGCCGGTGTATATTCAGGTTCACTGCGACTCTCTAATTAGGTCGCTAATTAGAGGACTGATTGGCTGAAAAGTCCTCACACCTGGGTTTGAACAGCTGACCTAAAGGTTACCCCAAAAAGCCGCACATGCAGCGGCCCTTTGCGGATAAGATTGGCCACCTCTGATTTAAAGAAAGAAAGAAAAGACCGACCACCACCAACAATCCAAAGTGCACATATCAGTCTTTAGGGAAATAGACAGGGACAGGCTTAACAAAGCTCAGTTTATTGAAGTATGGCTCTCTATGGAATCTGGACATGAGGGATTTGCCTGCCGGAGGTCAGTACCAGAGGCGGACAATTCTGGTCCAGAAAGTTAAAAATCCAAACCAGGATTTTGTTTCAACCAACCAGCTGAGTACTCTGTGACTGTAGCTCTATATGCTGAACTGGTTGGTTGAAACAAAATCCTGTTTTGGATTTTGACCCGAAATGTCCGCCTCTGGTCAGTACGGCAAAGAGGTCATGACCAGGGTGAGTTGGGTCTTGCAGAATGTTAACGGTTCTGCCCAGACAGTGAGAACTAAAGATCCTCTCCAGGGATGGTAATGCGCAGCCAATGATCCTCTGCGCTGAGTTCACGACCCTCTCGACTGAAATCTTGGAACTCGACTGTTCCTGCTAAAACTTGAGCTGAGACGTGTTCAATTCTACCAGTTCAGACCTCGAATGGGTTGGTCGAAAAAAAATCTAACTTGACCGAAATCTCAGAACTCGACAAAACAAGACAGATCTGCTAAAACTTGTAAAGCTTGAGAGGCGTCTCTGGAGGGTTGAAGCAAAGGCAGAAGGACCTACTGGGACACTGATGCCTATGAATCTCTGTCTCACGGTACAACGTGCGAAAGCCAAGTTCCTGTCTTCGGTGTGAATTTTCTGTGCTTTATCTACAGTATCTTTAGTGATACAGGAATCATGGCCCCTAACAAAGTGAGGAGTGACAGCAGCAAACCAAAAGAGGAAAGTAGTGAGACTAACTAGAACTTAAAGCAAAATGAAAGCGAGATTTGAAGGTGGTGCACACTCTCACTTCAGAGTATGGGATTGTAATTGGGAAGTTTATCGCTTTTGTATGTGTGTATTAGTGTTAAATTGATTCTTAACCCTCTTAATCATTAATTGAGTAGGTAGATAAGTTTAAATAGGCAATCATTTGGTCCTGAACGGATTAAATTCATTTACGTTTTTTTCTTATGGGGAAATCTGAATTGGACCTCCGTCAAATCGCAACTCGACCAGCCTTCTGGAACGAATTTAGTTCGTTTTCCAAGGCACTGCTGTATGTGGAAGTCTGGAGAGAAGAACAAAGGAACAGTAATAGGAAGGGTGGGCAGGTCAATAAGGGCAAAAAAGTGTGGAAGAGAAAATCCTGCTTCTTCAGACGGAACATGAGCAGGGTGCTCCGCAGCCCACTGTGCAATCTAGTTCTGTCCCAACTGTTTAAAAAACCCCCTCAACCTACACAGAGAATAACTCTATTATTAACTATAAGGATTGGCAGCTTTCAGAAGTGCAGTGTTTACACTGCACGTAATGCGCCCCAACTATGAAATAAGCACCACTGTCAGGTAAACACACAGCTGACCTTCCAGCCCAATGCACCTACACAGCAGATTCCTTAGCTCTGCTGCCCCCACACCTTTTAAAGTGCCGACAGGAATCCCACAGCAAGGACAGACAGAAGCAGCAAGTGATTGACGGGAAGAGAGCGGCTGAAAGACCGGCCGTCTGAGCAGACACATACGCGGGCATCGGTCCTTACCGCAGCGGCACTGGCAGACAGAACGTAATTACGTGGTCTAGTCTCCTGAAAATCAGGCGTGGCCTAAAGGCAGAGGGGTGGAACAGAGTCTTACACAAAGGTATCGGCAAAGACAGAGTCACAAAGGGTTAAAGGGTTAAAAAAAACAATGACAACACAGGCTGACAGACACCACTGGATGCAGAGTCAGGAAAAGGGGTCGTGACGACCTGCACCTGGTGACCTCTGACCCGAACCCTCATCTGATCTCCTACCTTCTAGGCTATTTTGGAGATGCCTGTTCCCCGGTCAAAGTGGAAGCAAATCTTAACCTTGAGCATCTTTAAGTTCGTGCTGCAATAACTGAAGTGTTCGTGGACCACAGTGAACCCGAGACCACAGAGAACCTCACTGCTTCACTCTCAGCCCTCAACAGACAATGTCGGTCATCAAGATTATGCAGCTCAGATTTTCACTACAGCTTCACTTTCACTACAATACCACCATCAACTGACACGCGCATCAGCGACACTGAAGCCCTTGTAGGGGCTTGATACCGGATATACATTTTTAATTTAATGCATAGATGCTAATGTTGACGGTCTGTTGCTTGGCCTGTGTGGTCAACCACAGCCACAGCAGAAACAAACTAGGTGACTGAGCGTGGGAGAGAGGGTGACCTTCCACTAGGAGATCCAGGGGCACCACACCACATGAACAGATAGTGTCTCCAATAATTTACATTTAAATTAGAAGATGCTTTTAACCAAACTGACGTCCACTAGTGAGAAAGCAGGGTGAGACAGTCCCTTAAGCAACTGCGGTGGAATCAGTCCGCTATCCCAGAGATTCATACCAGCAACCTTCTGATCACAGGTACAGCACCCTAACCGCCCTAAGTACATTCTTTAAAACTGATTCAGGTCCAGTCTACCAAGAGTCACCGTTCTGTCCCCTTTCCCATATGGATTCAAAAACCAGCAAAGACCATCAAAACCATTTCAAAGCATTCATATGCTTTATTCCACCCCTAGCGGGCAGCACTCTGCATCCATACTCACACCATGCAGTAGAGCAAGTGAAACTCATGGGTGGTCATCAATGTGGCGAAAGAGCTGGCGAATTTTAGGTGGCAGGTTTCATGTCCAATTAAGGTGGTACATTTCATTCGGCAATATTACATGTGGGAATGGAGCATTTAGCCTGGAGTGGTAATGCAGGCTTATCTAGGTGTACTGTCTGCATCGGTTTTTAAAATGAAGTAGACTAACCAGTGCTGTGTTAAAGGCTATATCACACGGCTGATGAATGACTGGTCTGGAGGAAGCCAGTGAAAGTGCTCATTACCAGACTTGTGTTTCTATGAAAACAGATAAATAGCCTCTTTGCATTGGTGAGTTTTCACTTGGCCCTTTGCCAGTAACGTACCAAAGGTCAGGTTTAACAGCGGCCCACAGTTCCCAGGAGAAGCCCATACCTCCCAATGCTACCGCAGCTCTGCGTGGATTAGCGATCAAACCTGACCTTATAACATCTCAAACTGAACAGGGGATAAAACAGAAGAATACAAGAACATTCCAAAACGAAAACGTTTCTGTCTTTGGTCAGAGATGTAGGACATCTGTATAGCAGGATGTAAGTGAAGTGAACATGAGATGTGACATAGGCCATGAGGATTCTCCAGCTGGTAGAACATGACTCCATAATGGGAGTGCCAGTGAAGGAAGACTCCTGTGTTGGGATTAGACGCATCACAATGGAAATGCAATCGTTTCACCGTGGTTGCTGGCCCAGCGGTGAGCTGTCCATTTGTGATGCACAAACGCCAGAGGGTTCTAGAGGTTATGTGAACTTCTAGAACATTCCCTCAGCTTCTCTACATTCAAAACATGGTAAAGACGTTCAAAACAACTTTTAACCAAACAGCATAATCATCACCAAACATTTTGATTTCATTATTTTTTTTCTTGTTTTCGTACTCAGAAATTTTCCAGGAGAAAAGCTAAATGCATGAATGAAGGAATTTGATTATTTTCGGGTGATGACGATGGCAGGAGTGCAGACCTCATAAACCATTCAGAAGCAGGCACCATGAGGAACAAAAAACGAGAATGGCGAACACAGCCAGGCAGGCAGTAGATGAGCTGATACTTACTTCTCCCTCACACTGTGCAAGTCACAACAGAGAAACATGTTAGTACACCCTGTTTAAGGTCAAGAAGGGGGGCAGACATGCAGGACACCCCACGCAACTTTCTGTGGGCTCTGATCAGTACTGGAAGATCCCATATCCTAAAGCAAACAGACCAGCTACTCTACACAAGGCGGCAGACATTCTGCGCATCAGCATCACTGGTACTGAATGGTCTTGCTTATCGTTCGATTTTAATACTTAAATTTACATTATAAGGTTGGACAACGAAACCACCAACATGCAAGTAATACTGCATACAGAAAAATCTTTCAGCTGGACAAAAGACTAATTCCTGTAATAATTTACATGGTTAAATATGGCAGGATGATGTTTTACATGAGTGACTGTAAAGCGCAGTACTGATTATACACAGCCACTGACACGGCAACGTCTGCATGCCATGCAGTCAATGTGTCACTGCCTTTAACCAGATGAATTCTGAAAGACCAGCTTACACCAGAGAAGGGCAAAGTACATGGGGGTAGAACTGGGGGGGGGGGGACACAGGCAGTGGGCAACATGACCAGGAGGAATCTGTAGGAGGAACGGGGGGGGGTAGTGACAGTGAGAGAGAGGAATAGCTCACCGCGGCCTTGGCCTCTGCTGCCTTGGCCTTCTTTAAGCGAGCTTTACAGGCATCGAGGTCTAGGCGCCGATTCTCCAGCAGGCGGCGCTCTCTCTGCAGGGGTAGAGGGTGGTATAAAAGATCTTGTTTTTGACCTTCCAGCCTCATTAGACCCAAATGAGACCACAACCAGAGACGGTTAGATATACAAGATGCACTCAGAAATGACGATGCCCCCAAAACACTCACCGAGATGGTCCTCCAATCGCCCTCCAAAAAGTTGCGTAGTGGCGTGAGGAAGGTGAGGGTGGCGGTCTGGAGGAACTCCCTCTCAGCCCCCCCAAGCCGCTTCTGGCACTCTCCCACCTTTATCAGGGTGCTTCCTGTTTTCAAAAACAGGAGAATCAGAATTTTAAAATAACTCTGACGCAAGTCACTTGACCGCTAACAGCTAAAAGCATTTACCTGAGCAATCTAATTATTACATACCTGAAATATCTGTTGACATTTCAGGCACTTGGATATTACTCAATTTGTATTTCTCCTAAGGCGAGGCTTTCTTCCCTTGATATTTTTCCTATGATATTAAGTTCAGCAGAGATTTTTAGACCATTTTTCTGTTTGCCAGCTGGAAAACATTTATGTAAATAAACGAAAACCATAATTCATTCTGACTTTGTCTTGACTTTTAAAAAGTATTTTAGAGATATTTTAATAATATCGATATATATATCTAATATTGATACAGTGACCTAAAATACAGGGATATTGCTTTTCAGCTATATTGCCCAGCCCTACTCACAGCAAGCTATTACAATACCCAATTGTCTCTTAAAACTAATCATACACCAGGGCAATGTACTGGAATAATACAGAAATTCTTGATCGTACCCCCCCCCCCCAACCAGTCGAGAGGCAGAGGCCTCCTGAGGACAGGCTGAGCGTCAGGAAACACGGAGACACCAGAGAGCAGCAAAGATCCTCTCACCGGCTGGATGAAAAACCTGAACAGCCCACAGACTCTCACAGGGCTTCGTGATAATTTTCTAAATACCCACAAATAGGAAGAAATACACCTCAGCTTTGAGTGCACCCAGTTCAGTCATTAAAGACAGATCCAGGTCAGCCTTTGAAGATTTCCGGAACCATAAAAGGGAAACGGCAGGCTGCTGAGCACAGAGCCCCTGAACCACCAAAACCAAGGGGAGAAATATCAGCTTGGCAAAGAATGAGACACTAGGTGTCTGAATGCCAGCTTGTCCAATCAGGATCTCCTTCGGCGCACACTGGCAGAGTCAAAGGATTATACCACACATCCAACAGAACAGAAATGGTCTGACACCAGGTTATTTATTTTTATATACTTCTAAGTTCAGTGACTACTGGCTAGAGGAATTAATATTAAATATAGACAGTGCTGGCTTTACACCTGTAAAGATTTAGAACACGGCTGAGGAATGCATTCAGGGATCTACAAAAACTATTCCCCCTCCACCACAAAACACACGCTCTAGCATCTTCCAGAGCTACGAAAAGGCATCAGCCGACAAGAACACATCACCCCCGAAAGGGAACTATCGATCCATTGAGCAGTCAATATAGTCAGGAAGAAATGCAGTGATTCAGTGCCGTAACGGATGGGAGCCGATGCGGAGGTGGGAGAGTGGAGCACAGAGATAATGCAGGGACCTTACAGGTCACTGAGAGCTGGTTCCTAAATATCTCCTGTCCATGTTAGGAGTAAAGGAGATGTCTAAATCAAAACGTCTTTTTGTCATTGTTTAGTTCATGTGCTCTATCTTTGAGAAGAATCTACATAGCTAAGAGTCATTTTCAATAGTAGAACTGGTATGACCCTGAGTACAGCACCACAAACATAATGAAAGACGCCAATAATCCTTCCAGACAGCTGATGAATCCTCTGTCTTTTCTCTCCTCTATTTGTAGCGTCCGAATTGTCCAGCAGCTTGTAAACATAGCATTTCCTCTACAGCTGAATAACTTGCATGTACTCAAAGAGTCTGAATGAATTTCTTGGAATCACTCTGAAACTTGTGTAAATGTAGTCACGGGTGGGGAAAAAAGGGAATGAATATTTAAATTACTGACTTTGTCTTGACTGGCTGCCAGTTAGGCACGACAATTATGGCGAGGTTACTAAGCAGAGACTAGGTGCAGAAAACAAGGGGTTTCACAAAGACAAACATTGCTACGAAATACCCTACAGCTACAAGAAATGCTTGGTTTTTCATCTGTCAAATTGTGATCTGATGCCACAGACCTCCGCCCACCTGTTTCCTTGGTCACTCTGCCCTCTTTCTACTAACATTACACTTTGTCTAGTATTTCAAGGACATGACGAACTGAGGTGTCTGTTTTGTAAACGACGGATTGGCCCAAACAGCTTTCCCAGCAGTAAGGCAGGGCAGAACTTCAGTGATACCATGAATAGAAAGATAGTAAAGTCTTGGTGAGAGAAGGTGCAGAACACACATTTTAGATCACATCAAACATTTAAGACCTCTAAAAGCAAGCAGAAATATCCGAGAGGGAAAAAACTGCACAAAGGGAAGGCAGGTGCATAAGCAGTGAGTAATAATGCTGCCCTCGCTTACCATACGGGCCCCCAGCCCCAAAATCTCTGGCTGCCTCATGCATATAATGCCCCAATATTTCTCCATTGGTGATCCGGGATGGGACCTTCTTGTCGAGCTTCTCATAGAGGAACTCCTCGATCCGGGCACCTGAGAAGGAGGGAGCGGATGGGTTTACAGTCAGCCTGATGCAAGTAAAATACACAAGCAGTCCCACACTCACACGCATGTAGACCTGGCAAATGCAGCAGCTACCAACCGCTGAGGGGTACGGGGTCTGTACCAGCCAGCGCTAGATACGGATCGCTATAGAAACAGGACACAAAAGGGTTAGTCACCCCATTCACAGGATAGGGCAGTGTCGCCGTTGCGAGAGATTTCCTGAACAAAGGAAACAAAAACCAGTCGTTACTATTCACCCGTACATGTGGGTCCCCTTCCTTTTATCTGTACATGACCAGCAGTGGGCAGCACCACACTCCCCAGCAGCCACCAGTGATTAACTTTCCACATGTGGGCAAAAGCCAGACGGTGGAGATCACACCAACTAGACAGTACACGTGTTCCAAGACACGAGCAGGCCAACGCACACACGCAGCAGCACATAAGTGACACATCAATGGAAAATGACACCTGCGGAACATTGTCTGGCTACATAACAGATACATGATGAACTCTGAGCATCTCAGCGAGCGTCACACAAGTCTTTTACTCACCAACCCAGAAGAACTGAGCACAGAACTGGAAAATGGCAGAAAAACCAACCGCCACAGCAAGACAAACAATCACATACGAGCCTTTGCATTAAAATTATACACTCAACACTGTATCCACCAAGAGATCAAGGCCTTCCCCAGGTTACACTTTAAAAATGCTGTTTTTGTTAAAGTCCCCTTTGCATTATTATCCATTGGACATTCGCGAAGGCAAAGACAGGCTACTGTGACAAAAGCTTTAAACAATTTGTAATGGTGGCGCAAACGTAAACAAAACACTGATGGGAAGGAAGGCTCAAGAGGCCCAGAATGATCAATTACCATTATAAACGTGGCTCACACATGAAGTAAAGGCAGTATGAGATCAACATGGAAACAAATGATTCCCATTTTACATAAACACTATAACTATCATTATAATGGAAAATAATTCATCCATCCTGTTTGAGTGGTGGGGAGCGAGGCCTACCCCAGGCAGCAATAAGCAGGGCACTGGGGTACGCCCTGCATGGGAGGCAGTCACTCACTCACTCACACTCAGTCGGCAATTTAGAGACCCCAGTTAACCTAACTACATGCCTTTGGACTGCTGCAGGAAAACCACATGACGTGACAACTAGCAAATTACAAACAGCCGAAGTGGGGAGGAAAATAAAAGAAATTTTTTTAAATACATAAAGAAATTAATTTTCCACACGGCAAACATTTTTTATGGAACGGAGAGAAGTGGTGGAGATTAGAAATTCCAAGAGTACAAAAAAAAAATGGATGGCGTAGATGCGCGGACCTCACCGATGACGACCAGAGGTGCAACTTAAATTACAAAGCACTATTTATCTAGAGGTGCTGCTACATGGCCGCTCTCCATATGCTCTGACCTTAGTATTTGTAGCAGGTGCAGTGTAGGCTGGGACATAACCTTAGGACTGTTACTTTTTTTACTGTACAAAAGCAATTTATTATTAATCTGCATAGGTCTGTACTAACACTTCATTCAGATCCTGACTATTCATAAATATGCATGACTATAGTGAGCCAGAGGTCCCATACATGAGCCCCAGGAGGTGCCTCGTAGTTAATTTTAGCCTCCATTACTGTCCTCGATGATGTCAGTGAATGTCATCACGGAAACCCTTTCTGGGGATAAAGGGCATATCAATACTTTCTGACTGGGGAGGAATTGGTGCCCTCCCAGTTACCCAAAACTGGCACAGTATTTCAGTTTTCATCACAGCAAGCAGAAGGGCCCAACATACTACCTAAAAGCAGTTCTTAAACAGTGGCTGCAGGGAATATAAGCCAGTAAATTATCATCTAACATTGCCAAACAATGTGTATAAAAAAATAACATTAATACTAAACACTGAAACACTCTAAAATAATAAAAGACAGACATATAATTCTAGTGCTCATATAGTGCCCTGCACCCAACTGGAGAACCACGAAGTCCAGCTAACACACAGTCACTGCAAGTCAACGCAGCCGCAGCTGGCTCCAGCTTCCCACGAGAGAAGAGGAGGGGACTTACCAGTTTGATCGACTGGAGCATGGAGGACCACAAAAGCAAAGGTTAGACTGCCTTGGCACCCAAAACAAACTGACTGCTCTAACAGCAGAATGACGTTACGATCTACGCAGTGCGGCTAGGGGGCAAAATGAGAGCACGCAGTGCAGCTACAGGGCACGGACAGGGTTCCCTGCAGACGGCCTTGGTAGGCAGCTGAATGCAGTCACCCTGGCAAGGTGTCCATTCAGTGAGTGCAGCATAAGTATGCTAATTCAGAACAGAGTGAAATCAAAGGACACACACTGCAGTATTAAAGTTGCATTCCTGTAGCCCCCGCCCCCCATGTCTCTCCCTGCTCACCATTGACATGCTCAGCATATGGCTGTTCTAATTACTTAGAAGAGAAACACAGGGCACAGCCACCCAACCCAGGAACATTGAATGGAAAAACTTATCCTGAAATTAAATTAGTCTGTACTAAAGGGCAGAGTGAGGAAATGGGCATGAGAGTTACCAGCCAGCCCATGAGAGGGTCACGTGGAAAATTGTAAAAATGAAGATGAGATGAGACAAACCAAAAGAGGAAAAGAGAAGAGGGGGGTAAATGTGGAACTGACTTACAGGGGTACAGATAAGCTAAACAGAGTGTGCAGAGGAAGACGAAAGAGGGACACTGTGCACTGTCAGGCCTGGTCTGCACTGCCTTGTTAAGGAGGGAACAGGCCCAGAGGCTTACTGGGGTTGGGCTGCAGAAGGATCTCGGTTTGCCGAAAAATTCTCTCCGTCCAGTTCTTGGTGGTGTCGCCACGAGCGAGCAGGTTCTCCAGCTGGGAGTCCAGTTCAGTCTTTTCAGCCTGGCCCAGCTTCTCCTCCGTGAACTACGAGGAGGAAGGAGAGGATAACCAATCAACATGGCTGCTGCCAGCCAGGATGAAGGCAGCTTTCACAACCTCTTGAATATTAAATTAAAACCATCTATATAACTAAAAGAATTAATTAAACAAACCACAAGCCGATTGTATTATTTGGGAGAACACAGGGAGGTCATGGAATTGTCATACATGCATCCCTGCTTCAATCATACAGCCCACCTGGATGGCTGCTTCTCTCCACATAGGCATGACATTCGAAGGGAAACAGCCTGGCCAATTGTTGACATTTGAGCAAATCCAACAAAAGTAATCCTGTGCAAAGGAGAACTCCTTCCGTGACCAAACTGTTTACACTGACCAATGAAAACTGCACAAACACAAACAGGTCAAGCTAAACAAAGGGGGTGAGAGACGAATCTCATCTTTGTGCTGCTTTTACATCCCTGTACCTGTACGTCATCAGCCAAGGGTATTAGGTAAATAACCCTATTATAAGAGCAGATTAATGTCAAAACTATACTTTAAAAAGCTTAGCCACACAGCCAGTGAGGAACATCCAGTTCCTGAACCTGCTTGCAGGTACAATAGTTGGGCAACACCAAGCTGGTCTATCCTGAATCCGGATCTGGGTCCCACCTGCCCAGACACACAAGGCCATCAAGCCCGCCTCCTGAAAGCGGACACCGATGGGTCCGGCTCCTATGCTCTCCTATATCACGTTTCGACAGTATTCTCCTGTTTCAAGTCGAGCTGGTGTTGGATTTCAAGTGTGAAAACCACATAGGAGAAACGGGGGGAATCAAACTCCGGACATCAGGTGATGAGACCACTAAACCGTCACTGTACAGTGTGGGTGGCTGAAGAACGTGAAACAGAGTATTGGCCTAGACACACCCCCACTGCTAAGCTGTCCAAACCCAATCCATTCCAAACAAGTCCTATAAGACACAATGGACCCTCCTTAGCAATGCTCTTGCTGAGGTGGAAGTCTAGCTTAGTTTACCTAACCTGTTCTAGCATCAAAATAATGCAAAACATCAACTGCCTCTAGAATAATATTTGAACACCTTTCTTTTAAATTAAAAAGTGACACAGTTCAGGTATATTGTCTTTTCACAAAATGGCTGTGCACACTATTTGCTCTAGATACAAGTCCAATTTAAACATCCTACCTTTTTTACAGTGAACATTTAATTAACTATTCAAGGTTCCATTCCAACAACCAGCCAAATAAAAGTGTATTGAAGCAGGGAGGAACATCCCTGTGATAGGAAAGTTCAGTTCAAATCCGGGGGTCACCAGAATGATTTCACTCTTGGACCACTGAGCAAGACCTTTAACCCTCAATTGAACCGTCTGACTGCTTTCTCAATTATATGATACTCTGGATAAAAGCATCTGAGAACCTCCACTCCAGCTGCTGCCGGGTAAAACTCATACCAGCCATTAACTCAAGTGGCACATGTGAACACTGCCACCGCTAATATTTTTAAAGCATGCTTCAACCTATGACAACCAGAAAATCCTATGCAGCTGTGAGCATTTTATTTCTTAATTATCATCTACTAACATTCACGTTTACGCCACTTAAATTAATGTTTGCTTTAAATGCCATAAAAAAACAACCCTATAAAGGCCCCTCGTTTGTGATCGTCTTAATCAGCCTTTCCATTTAGCTGATGACATGCTTGCTGTGTCAGGGAGAGGAAGGTCTGAACCCGACGGAACATCTCGCAAAGACTCTCGTCAGGACTTGCCAAGCAGCCCACGGCCATCACCACCACTCTTACCTTCACAACCCTACCCCCCCCCCCCATACCTCCACCCACGCTGGAGAAGGCAGATGATCACTTTCCATGGGAGGAGCATCAGCAGGTGGTGCTCACTGAACCATAGGCACCAACACTGAAATACCTTCATAATCACCTGGGAACCTCCAAGTAAAGCTTATATTAATGACAATGACTAACTGCAGATTGGTGTAAAAACAATCTACCGAATCTCAATAATCACAGCTACTAAATAATAATTATCAGGAGTAAATCCCAGTTTGTTTTCCTGACAGCAAGCAACACTGATTCAATTGTGCTACAGCAGAAGAACAGCAGGGGTCACATGTCTCAGGTACTGGACATTTGGGGGTCGTGGGCCAATAAGTCGAGGACCCGTGTGCTTCAGGCTGACAAGGTCTGATATCCTCAAACTTAGAACACAGAGGGGCATTGTCACTTTGTCCAAGGGACATTTGGTCAAATAGCATGAAGGCGTCATGGTGTGCATGGCAGGGATGCAAGACACCTAAAACCACAGCCACAACGGAATGTAAATAATTTAATGGCCGGTATCTCATAAGCATGGCAGCTGCCCTACACAGGCAAACCTAAGCTGGTTCAGCTCCCCCACAGGCCTCCGTGTAGCATAGCAACAGTTCGAGAGCCTAGGGACCGTTCACTCTTGGTAAGCTGGTAGGTAACCTATAAGCCACACATCTCACGATGACAATTTGCAAATTCGATAACAGCAGCATCCTGAATCTGGTGGCTCAGTGGGCTTCAAAGATCAGCTTCGATTTCACTAAAGTGGTGCCCAAAGTCGTACGCAAGGCTTGTGCCAGTAGCCCTCACCCACCGCTGTCTAGGGGCTTCAATGGAGGTGTGTGCAATTTTCCATGACACCTGTCGCCAAGCCGATACCTTCCTTTCACACGCAAAGGGTCACATGACACAGTGATGACTGAAGGAAGCTCACACCTCTCAAAGCTCACTCCTCTGGCAAAGGATTTCAGCTTGCCTGACGTGAGCAGGAGGCCACGGTTCAAAAACCCAAAACCAGAAGGTTCAACCCTCAAACCAATTAAGTATAGACCCTGCTTAACCCTTGGGGGTAGCAGATAAAACGCCTGACGTAATTGAAATGGATACGGATTATGGGACCAATGCTATTTTCTTCCTTTTTTTTTTTGTTTTTCCTTGTTTGCACAATATCTCTCGGCGCTTTCATTCTACAACAGCCCAGACACTGAGGACTCCCATTTCACCCTCCTCAGGGAGGTGCACAATGAAAACATGCCTTGGAGAGCTGTGACACAGCTGGGGTCTTGCCTGTTCTGTGTGTCACAGCCTGACAATCCCAAACTATTCCTCTGTGATACCCTTTTTCCATGATGGCCCCTGGCACACAGTACAGTATGTATAAACAGGAAGAAGGGAAAAGATTCCCAACAGCAGGAGAGAAGACCAAGACAGCTCAGTACGTACCTCACAACAGGAAAACTACTGCTGAGGCAGCGGAACATGGGAACCAGTGGAGTATCAAATGAAAATACCAGTCAAGAACCATATGAAGTTTGTTTTAAAACTATTACACTAAGGGTCCTGCTAGTTTCTGAATGCTGAGACATGAACAAGGAGAATGTACAGCCCTCACTGCATTTTATGGCCCTGAATAAATACAGAAAAACCAACTAATTTTGTTGCTTATTCTTCAAGAGGAGATAAACTACACTGCAGTTTGGAGGAATGACACAGTTCAGATAACTTACAAAACCTGTAGTCAGAAACATGTCTGTGGTCACGGATTCTGGCAGTAAATAGCAGTGCAGCGGCACTCCTATAAAACTCACGGAAATCCTACTGCACAATGATAACCATCTGGCTCTGAGCTGAACTCTTTCACAAACTAGTGTCATGTGCTACTGGAAGAAAGGAGAGACAAAATGTGTGACTGATGGACAAACTTTCATAATATGATCAAATAAGATGCAACTCACTATAAGCGATGGCGTTCTTGTAGGAACCATGATAATACTCAGGGCAATGGCATCAGCAGGGAAAGAAACGGACATTTAATGAGGGATTTACACAAGGAATAATAAAGAGAAAGTCTGTGAGCACAGATTAAGAAACAGCTTTCCTCACTCATCTCCTAAAGCCAATACCTGGCTAAGATGAGTCTATCCCTGGAAACACAAGGCATGAGGTGAGAGACACCATGGGCAGGATGCAGATCCATTGCAGGACATACAAATATATACAAATGCCCCATCATCCTACAGATCACCCATTGGCCATACCAGACGAACACATATCTGCTATAAATGGGCCCTTTTGCAAATGGTGCAAATTTGGCAGATGTGCTGCCCTGCGCAACCCATCGAGCATAAGAACAAGGCCGCCGAAAGCAGGGTTCTGGCACAGCAGGGGTGCAGGCACCTGTCCAAGGGAACCAGAGCAAACTGCAGCAGTGACATCAAGCAGCATTTCAGCAAGAGCCTCTCACCTCCATTGTACAGCAAGTCTCTTTTCTGGTATTGTAGACACAACATGGTCCGAATTGAAATATGCAATGCAGACTAATGAATGACACATTTTCCCAAGGCTTGTATGACCTTATAAAGCAATACCTGAAGTCGCTCCCATCCCCCCCCCAAAGACACATCACTAATGGAAACTCCAGGAGAATTTTCAAATGCATCATTGCTGTAGCAATAGCTACAGGAGTTTGTCTACTGTACGGAACATCGAAAAAATTCAGCACGATATGAAGGGGTTGGGGCTCAAACGGCAAATTTAATTGCTGCTGTTCATTAATACTGTTTTCGAACAAAGTGCAGCGGATTTAGCATTTTTGCCGTTTCTCTCACACAAAATACCGTGGAAACCAGGTTCTCAATTGCAGGTCTCAAATAGCACCAGAAATACCCATCAGAGGATTTACTAGCAGGGTAACATTTCCAATTCCAGACAACACGACAGTGCAAATGTTACTAAGTTGTTTTGGACGTTTCTGCCTAAAACATACGGGCATATCCTAACACATCGCGCAAAAAATAAACTCTTACTTAAAATATTGGTTCAAATTTCGTTTAGAAAATGACTAATTTAGTCTTACAGTAAGTACAATACTACACTGTCAACACCTTCGGGGGGTGGGGGGGGACTTCACAGCAACAGCGACAATAGAGCAGCGCATATTGAAACAGCAGCCCGTTAGTTTTATGACGATTCATCAGCTTTGGAAACATCTCACGAGAAAGAACTACAAAACTGTATTTATGTCAGCTCACATGAACATAGCAGGAACCTTGAAGTGCAGTTTAAGCACATTTAATGGCATTTCATTAACATTTTCTCTACCTCAACAGTTGGCGGCTTCGAAGCCAGACTTTTTAATTTCAGTTTTGATTTTTGCTTTTACACTAAACGCCACATTACAGCCGGACATTAAGATATATCGCATAAACAGGCGAGCAGCAGCGTTTCACTGAAACCGGCGAAGGGGGGAGGGTTACCTACATCAGTTAAAACTAGTAAATTTCAACACCCGCTAACTTACTAACCTGGTTCGCAGCTACACGCCGGAATTCATGCTAAATGTAACGGAACAATCGCGAAATTCACCATTTATCAGAAATTACCCTCAATGTGTATTCAGAGCTGGCAAAAAAACAAAAAAACGACATATAAAAACAAGTCGGCTAGCTGGTAGCCGTTAGCTTTGCGGCGGCCGGCCGCCCACCTGCACAGCGCGCGTGAAGAACACCCCCGCGCCCGACGCCAGTTTCTTCACGTTGAAATCCATGTTGTCCGCCGAGGCGCGCGCCGGTTCTCCGCAGCACGGGCCCGCCCGCCGCCGTCCTCTGGCAGGTAGTCCGGGCTCCCCGGGAGCCGCGCGGTGCTGCGGCTCGTGTGTCAATCCGCCAAGTCAGAGTTCAATTATTCAGACTGCGGTTAAAGGAGACGCGCTGCCCTGGAAGCGGGTGGAAGGTTTGCGGGCAGCTCTTAGGGTCCTTTGCCTATATTTCATAGATAGCGACGTTTGAAGCCTTTAGCTATTCCATTTAGCTATGTTAGTGCGAGCTGCCGTTATTTCAGATGATGCTCGAGCCAGCTAGTCAGTTAAAAATACTGCAGTATTTTAATATTCATAGAGAAAAAGTTTAAGATACTCATAAAAAAATCAGATGTCAAATGCCTTGCCGGTTTTATTGCAAATTGATTATTGATTTGGTGAATCCTATTGGGTGCATTAATAATAAAATATACGACTTTTTTTAATCAAACATGCTTATTTTGCCCTATGTTGTTCCTAGTGTATCATCATTCCAACGGGAAAATGCAACACAACTCTCAACATGAAGAAATGCAGCAATTATATTTTTATAAGTACTGTTGCATCTTTTAACGAGCAGACAAAATTAACTGGCATTCATGGCATAATATAAATTCATACATTATCCAAGCACGTATGTATAATTGTCCTTTTTTATTTCTTTAAAATACACACGTTGCTGACGTTAACTACTAAGTACTACCGTTTTGATATTCATATCCACCCATAACTTTTTAACCTGTAACATAACTGCAAATAACAGTTTATGAAGTTGCATGGTTAAAGGGCGTAAATAATGGGCCGGACAGGATATAAGGAGTTCAATAAATCGGGATTTCTCAATCCTGTTCCTGTCAATATACTGTGTTGGTTTTGGGTCAATTTGAACTCTTAATTAACTTGCTTGACTGAGACTGTCGATGGAATTAATGCGAAATAAGCCCTATGCCCCGTGACCCTGTCCAGGAGAATTGGTTAGAATAATGATTGATTGATTGATGGATGGATGGGTGGATGGATGGATGGATGGATGGATGGATTTTTTTTTTTGAAAAAACACTGGACTAGTAATGAGACAGGTAATTCAAACTGAAAATTCAGGCCAGATGTATCTGCATTTCAGTTTTATGCCACCTGACGTGTGATGTAATATATCATACACTCCAGTGAGAGTGAAGCTAGGGGTCCAGATTCTGGGTCAGCAGTTTATCTGGTTCTGATAGTTTGCATACCGTCCCAACCGCTCTACGGACGATGCCATCACCGAAGCCCCCCAGGGCTGTGTGCTCAGCCCTCTACTTTTCACGCTGCTGACACACGACTGTGCAGCAATGCATAGCTCAAACCACATAATAAAGTTCGCCGATGACACAACTCTGGTGGGTCTGAGCAGCGGGAAATATGAGGCAGCATACAGAGAGGAGGTCTGACGGCTGACGGACTGGTGCAGAGCCAACAATTTTTCCCTGAACATGGACAAAACAAAGGAGGTGGTTGTCGACTTCAGGAGGGCACAGAGAGATCACTCCCCGCTGAGCATCGGCCGCTCCTCGGTGGAGATCGTCCGCAGCACTAAGTTCCTTGGTGTCCGCATCACGGAGAACCTCACATGGACCCTCAACACCAGCTCCATTGCCAAGAAGGCCCAGCAGCGTCTCTACTTCCTGCGGAGACTGAGGAGAGCGTACCTTCCACCCCCAATCCTCACCATGTTTTACAGAGGGACCATAGAGAGCATTCTCTGTGGCTGCATCACAGCCTGGTACGGGAATTGCAATGTCTCGGACCACAAGACCCTACACAGGATTGTGAGGACAGCCGAGAAGATCATTGGGGTCTCTCTCCCCTCTATTACAGACATGTACACCACACGCGGCATCCGCAAAGCCATCAGCATTGTGGATGACCCCACACACCCCTCACACACACTCTTCTCCCTCCTCCCGTCTGGCAAAAGGTTCCATAGCATATGGGCCTGCACTGCCAGAATGGGGAACAGTTTCCTCCCTCAGGCCATCAGACTCCTCAACCGGAACTGAACACAATCCCCCCCCACACACACACATCTGTACATCTGTATATACTATTTATTGTTATTTATTGCCTGTCAACTCCTTACTCTTCTA
The DNA here is from genome assembly GCA_026776945.1 of Isichthys henryi. NCBI lineage: Eukaryota > Metazoa > Chordata > Actinopteri > Osteoglossiformes > Mormyridae > Isichthys > Isichthys henryi. The sequence goes on from JAODJX010000042.1 coordinate 3,804,656, forward strand.
TACCACAGCATTTTTGCACAAATAAGCCTCACTGCTATCATACAGTAACTCCACTGTTAATTTGCACTGTATGTTGTCTTGTCTTGTCAGTTTGTACTGTTATGCTTGTGTCCTGTCTGCACATATGATTCTGCTCTGTTTGTCCTGCTCTGTGTTGCACCATGGTCCTGGAGGAACAGTATCTCATTTCTCTATATACTGTGTGTATGGTTGAAATGACAATAAAAACCTACTTGACTTGACTTGATAGAACATTTCAGGGGGGTTAAGGGCCTTGCTCAAAGGTCCCATGGACATGTAACTATGCTACCAAGGACAGGATTAGAACCAACAACCTTCTTATCACAGGCACAGCAGCCTATGCCTCTGACCCCCACAATAGCCCCCTAAAGGGTCACTGCATTGGCCGGGTACTAAACCTGCTTTATACTGCCTGGAAGCCACCGCTACATCACCAACACTTCGCATATAACTATTTTTTACCCAATATATTTTGGCCAATCAAGCTAAGAGTAGCTATTAGCTAACCCACAGGGTATGCACTGTACGGAATATTTTTGGTACAAGGAAGGCAAAACATGGTGTTAAGGGATTGTCTTTACCTCAGAAATGCAGAGTATAGCAACGTTGGCATTATAGTGTCCTTCTTTCGGCAGCTGCTAATTTAGTCAGGATGGCGGAGGGAAGCCCACCGCAGGGCAGGCAAACCTGACCATTCAGCTTTGTGTGACTAAGAGCTACATAGCATACACCGAGATTAATAAGAATATTGCTGTGCTAGATTAGAAATATAAAAGAAAAAACCCAAAGTTTGTTTACTTTACAGCTGGGAATTCGTCAGAGTCTGATGACAACCCTGTGTGAAGGGAGACGGTCTCCTAAAAATGCTCCCGTTCAGTAAATACAAAAGGTGCAGCTTACTTGAGTATGGTACACAGCAGGGATCCCCGACTCCGGTCCCGAAGGGTAAGTCTGGAACACAGTTTGCAGATTTCCCTTCTCAAACACACCTTATTCAGCTCACTTGCTAATTGCCAGGTTTAGTAGCATGGAAATCTGCAAACTGTGTAGCAGACTGGCCCTTTGGGACCGGATTTGGGGAGTCCTGGTATATGAGCAGTGTATGTATAGCCACGTTATAGAAGATGTGCCTTTTTAAACTCCCAGCATAACAGTGCTTTTCATAGTTTGTAAATGGTTGCCAAAATTACACATTACCCTACTCCTATGTCTCCTTCTATACAACATCAGCCAAACCTGACGTTATGACACTAACGTCAGTATAAACAAGAGGGAACTTAATACACACACAAAAAGTGAACGGGTTCATTTTTAAATACATCGCGACAGGCCCGTCCACCCCATCACAAGCTTGGCACACCCCAAGGCTGTGAAAATGTCAGCCATTCAGAGAATTTCCTCTGCCTTCACCATTGGCCTGGTCACTGTCTCCCAGCCCCTCTGCCTTCACCATTATCCTTGTCACTATGTCCCTGATCCTCCGCCTTCACCATTATCTTTGTCACTATGTCCCTGATCCTCTGCCTTCACCATTATCCTTGTCACTATGTCTCTGATCCTCTGCCTTCACCATTGGCCTGGTCACTGTCTCCCTGCTCCTCTGCCTTCATCACAGGCCTTGCCACTGTCTCCCTGCTCCTCTGCCTTAATCCCAGCCCTACTTGGTGTGCTCCCGCACCCACTGGCAGAGCCTGCGTGAGTATACTGAGGGGCTGACTGTGCAGAACGTCTTGCCCGGGTAGCGCAGGCACTTCCACAGGCACCCCAGTCTCCTCCGGAAGTCGTAGACGGTGACGATGTCGACAATGCCCACAAAGTAGCGTAGCTCTGTCCCGTCGATGACGTGCAGCGGGTTCTGAAAGTCCGGCAGCAAGCGCCGGTGCTGAATCCAGAACTCCTGCAGTTCCGAGTCAGCACTGGTCCATATTGTCTGTCTCGGAAGCTCCTTTACTGGAACGTGTTCCTCTCCTCCTGTGACACAGCAGAGGTGCTCAGGGCTCATCTCTGATACCAGCATAGTGCCAATGTCCTCTGGGGCAGGGCCTGGGACAGAGGGGGGATCTGTGGGGGAGGGACTAGATCCTGTGCTCACTGACCTGCAATGACAAGTGAAATACAGGGACAGACATAAAGATAAAGTTTTACTTAGCTTCCAAAAGACAAAGCCTGCCTCTATCAATAGTAATGGTTACAGTAACACCAGAAGCTCAACCTCAGTCTTGCAGTAACCCTTTTTACATTGTATTTATTTAGCAGGAACTTTTATGCAGCAACATACATCAAACACCAGCGTGATAAACCGCCAGCAACAGTCCCTGGTGCAACTGGGGTTAAGGGCCTCGCTCAAGGGCCCTACAGTGAAATCACTCAGGCGAGTACTGGGGTTGGCGACCCTCCAGTCACACATGCAGCATCCTAACCCACCGAGCCACACACCGTCACCAAAATAAAGGATTTCCGAAGCAGCCAGGAGTTGAATTTAGCATCTTCCGATTGGCAGTCGGCCATATTATCCATTGCACCACTGGTCCACAGTTATCAACTTCGATCCCTGCCTGCTCTCACACATTTAACTTCCTAACTGTTAACTGGGACTATAGGCGCCCATGAGAGGCAGAAATTAACTGGAAATATTCAGTAACTGAAAGGGTTGGGATTGACTTATTTACCCCTAGACTAATAAGAGCATTTTAGAATTAAGTGATTAATTGTCATTGTTGACATACCACAGTACACAGTGCACAACAACAAAATGGGTTTTCTGTATTTAACCCATATGTGACATAGCAGGGGGCAGCTAACTCAGCACCCGAGGAGCAGTACCTTACTCAGGGTACCTCAGCAGTGCCTTGCTGGTCAGGGATTCAAACCTGCAATCTTTCAATTACAAGTGCACAACCCTAACCATTAAGCCACCACTGCAACGTCTGTAGCCGCAACGATTTCTGACTCACCAGTGAGGCTTTCGACCAGGGGAGGGCAGCCCTGATCCTGCAGTGCTGGTATCCAGCAGGTTTTCTATCCTACCTGATGAGCTACTACCTGCCTCAGATCAGCTGTGGCTCATCAGGGACCAGGGAGGATGGATAACATGCCAGCACCCCAGAATCGAGGTTGCCCATCCCTCCTACAGGGCAATGCATCAACCCTGCATAACCTCCCTTGTTAACGTGAATATTAAGATATCAGTAACACTTTACTTGACTGGTCACAAATTATGTAGTATTACGTTATACCTTATGTATTAACCATAAAGTCTTACTTACATACTGATCTCATGTTAATTCATCATTAATGAATCATGACACATCTTTTATCAGAAGTAGCAATTATATTTGTTGAAAATTTGTATTTCAGTAGTAACTGAGCTATTATTAAGGATCTGTGTGGCATTACTGAGACTTGTAGTTAATTATTGTGGAATACAAGGCAGCAGCAGAAGCAGTTGGAGAACTTGATGGTTATAATCCCATTAGATTGTTAATAAATGTTTTTTTTGTGTGACTTTTATTTGATGTAATTGTAAACAGCAACCAAAACTTAGCGGATGTGAAGGTGACCTGGAGCACTATATAAGCAGACCGCTGAGCTTTCAGACGCCGCTGCTCGCAGACGTACTTTTTGGCTCGTTGGACGAGCACGGCGAGGGAGCGCCCGCACTCATCCGCCCGCAGCCGCTGGCAGGCCAGCAGCAGGCTGTAGTCCATGACGTTCATCCTCCGCAGGAAGGCTGTGTCGATCTCCACCTGGCGGACCAACCAGGAGCTCTGTTGGCCTGTGGACACCAAACACCAGCGTGATAAACCGGCAAGAACAGAACTCCACTCACAAAAACAGTAACTCAAATCACTACCAGCTACAGACCATTTTGATAGTTCTCACAAAACACAAAAAAAATCATTATTTAGTCAAGTGGTCTAATTCTTTGTAATCCTTGCAGTCCACACATTCAAGATCAAATATCTTATGAATCCTCTGACGCAGTGTTTCCCAACCTGGTCATTGGGGATCCCCAGATAATCCACATTTCCAGGAACTGGGAGGGACAAAAAACACGGACTGGCAGGGGGATCCCCATGGACTGGGCTGGGAAATAGTGCTCTAATTCTTTCCCACAGTTCTCTCACATATGAATAAGTACATATGTGTTTGAAGGTAACTGAAAACATCAAAATCCTCCTTACCAAGATTGATGAAGTTTCCCTCAAAGTTCTTGTCCTTCAGCACCATAACCAGCTGACTCTTCTCCAGCGCTGGGTCTGTCCATCTGTTCACCTCACAGCCCTTTATATCATACCTGGGATACAGACCCAAAAAGGCAGAGAACCAGACTGATGAATTATAGTCATGCCTGGGCAGGTCGAACACACCGATGCAGACGAACTGAGCTCACCTGGCAATAATCCTGCCATCAGGATGGAAAACACTCTGCATCACGACGAAGTATTTCTGAAACATGACGGGGGAGACTTAACTCCGCATCAGCCGAAATGATATGTCAGTGATGTTTGATTTCTGCTGATTTCAGGTTTCATTACCTCCTTTTCACGGAGAAGTTTAATTCTGTGGACACCTAAAATAAAATCAAATAAAAAACATAGCAGAATTAGTATTTTCTATAATGTCTTCTATAATGCATGCTGTAACGTAACGCTCAAGGTGAACATATTTATTTTTAATATATAGAACAACCTTATTTCACAAAAACAACAGAAACATATGATCCCCATACAACTGCCTTGGAAAATGAGACGTCTGCCGTTGTCAGGGGTCACACTGAGGAGTTGTGATCATGACACAACGATAACAATTATATATGTATTGTCACATTGTACTAATCGATTTCATGATGCATTAGACTGTGGGCATGTTAAACAAATTCCTTCCCTTGTTTTAGTTAAATTGTGGCCACATTTTATTAACTCATTCCCACAACATATTAAAACATGTCCAAGATATATATAGTTTTTATCATTCTGTCGCGAGCAGGGCTCCGTATCACGCCGCCGGATTCTCACCCAGGAACCTCACGAGCACAGAGTGGGGGTAGCTCTGAAGGTGCTTCATGTAGTTCCTCAGGTTCGACAAGAGGAACCTCACTTCTTGTTTGCTCTGTGTCTTTAGGAAGAACCTCTTGTCATTCCTTGGCAAAGGAAGGACAGGAAACGTAGAGATTTTTAAGAAAGCCTCAACATCCAGGTCATGTAAAGTGGCTTTTTATAGCAACTTTAATGACATACAGTTGGTGCGGTACACAGGGAAATTAATCAGCGTTCCTCCAGGACCATACGGCATAAAGTGCATGTGTGTGCAAGTGCAATAAGATGAAACAGTGACACAAATGAAGACAGTGCACTGCCGACCAGTGCACAGTTTTCATATTTACAGGTCCCCTTTTGTTTAGTAAGTCAAAACTCGTTACATGTATTTATCCAAAATCAAATACAAGCTGAGAGAGCAGGATCTAGCAGTTAGGGGTCAAGGCCCCAGTGGTCATATAATCATGCTGGTGGGCGAAGGTTTTGAGGTCATGACCTCAGGGTCGCAGTGTGTTGCTTTGCAGGTTAGGAGGCTGTGCCTGTGATTGCAAGAAGTAATTTCACTGTTGGACCCTTGAACGTTAACTCCAGAGACTCTGCTTTCTCAAAAATGATAAGAGCATCTGTTAAATAATTAAAAAGGTACATTTCACTACAATACTGAGGGCTGAAATATGAAGTTATGAGGTTTGGGGGGGGGGGTGGCCCTCACGTGAGGAAGAACTTGGCCTTGCTCTTGGAGTTGCTGATGAACTGCAGATAGCATCCCTGCGGAGACAGCGCTTGCTGGAATTCCCTCTCGGCGATGCCCAGGGAACGACGCAGGCAGGAGAACACCGGCCCCGCAAAGGTCTGCATCTGGAAGCCCTTCCCCCCCCCAAGGACATGCTTACATTTGAGTCACACGGAACAGCCTAGGTGGCCTGATGATTAAGATGGCGTCCTACCACAGAACCTCAGATGTTAATGCTATGCTACAAACCTTCAGACGTGCTAAGCCAGGGCTGCCAACTGTCACACATCTGGTGTGACACTCACACTTTCAGACTGTCACGCTCACACAACAAACCATATGGCAAATCTATATTATTCAATTATAAACCTAAAATTAGCTACATTAAAAGTGTTGGGGTAGTTTGCAAAGCTTACAGACTAATTACCAGGTAATTAAACGCATGTAATATGCATGTAAATGTGTGTGCAGATTTGTCTTGAACTGAAAATCTCATGCAAGCCAGCTAACCAAAGTTGACAACCCTGGTTAAGGATTCATCAATGCTAACATCAACAACCACAGACTGAGACAACCCACACAGAAGCCCTCACAGAACCCCACACAGAAACCCTCACAGAAACCCACACAAAGGTCCTCACAGAAGCCCTCACAGAAACCCACACAGAAGCCCTCACAGAAGTCCTCACAGAAACCCACACGGAAGCCCTCATGGAAGCCCACACAGAAGCCCTCACAGAAACCCACACAGAAGTCCTCACAGAAACCCTCACAGAAGCCCACACAGAAGCCCTCACAGAAACCCTCACAGAAACCCACACAGAAGCCCTCACAGAAACCCTCACAGAAGCCCACACAGAAGCCCTCACAGAAGCCCTCACAGAAACCCTCACAGAAGCCCACACAGAAGTCCACACAGAAACTCACACAGAAACCCTCACAGAAACCCTCACAGAAGCCCACACAGAAACTCACACAGAAACCCGCACAGAAGCCCTCACAGAAGCCCTCACAGAAGCCCACACAGAAACTCACACAGAAACCCACACAGAAACTCACACAGAAACTCTTCACAAGTAACGCTCCATTTCTGCTGTAGGCCTATAAGGTTTATAGCCTGTACTGTAAATGTTTTGCGTTAGTCGGGTATGTAAAGTACTGGCAAAGGTTATAAAAGCTGATAACAGTAAGCAATGCAATATTTATATTTTTGGAGCATTTTTCTTTAAGGAAGGAAGGACAGAGGAGGGGGCTGTATGCCCCTTGGCTCCCCAGTGTGGCCAGTTCACTGTAGGACAATAAGAATCATACCCGATTATCTGCGACCACCACACCCTACACCACATCTAGGACCTGTCCACTGTCCCTGCGATTCACACACTCAACTTAGTCAAGGGATAATCTTCTCTTGAACTTCCCTTACATTCCGATCGCACCTGGTGTGTTCGAGTGACCTCCATATTGAAATCGTCTTCAGACAGCTCATTCTAGGAGAGAGGAAAAGGTTTATAATATAATATAATATAGTTATAGTATAAAACACATTGATTTTCGTATTTTTGACATCTCACAATAGCCATTTGCAAGTAATTTTGCAGCAGACATAATGGACAAAACAAGCAAATTAGGGTTTTTTTTTTTTAATGAAGTATGATTTTTGAAAAAGCAGGAGGCTTGGGGGGGGGGGGGGGGGGGGGGGGGGGGGGGGGGGGGGGGGGGGGGGGGGGGGGGGGGGGGGGGGGGGGGG
>JAODJX010000042.1:3858081-3871502 GCA_026776945.1 Isichthys henryi
AAATTTTTTTGTTTTATGTCAATTTTTTTTTGGTTTTTTTTTTTTTTACGTTTGCTTTTTTTTTTTTGCTTTTTTAAACCCCTTCCTAAGGGTCCAACTAAATTCCAAATTTTTGGTTCCCCCCCCCCCCCCCCCCCTCCCAGGACACTTGAACCGAACAGTCAAATGACCAAGGACACCGAGTACCTGGTACAGGTGTGCTCAGTGATGTGAGGGGCATCCCGTGTACTGGGTCAAAAAATACAGCTTTAAATCATTCAGAACAATTTTTTTTTTGTTTAAACCCCAAAGGTACCTTCATAATATAGTTTAGTGTGACCGACTGCCTCGTACTGAATAAGTGGTTGGAAGATGGATGTTTGGATAGATAGTATGATTACTGCACTTGTGAAGGGTTTAGGGAGAAATCTGGAGAGCAATAACAGGTACATCAAACAACCGTTCCCTTCCATTTTCCCATAGCTGATCACCTAGTATGTAGTTATCCTGCAGCTTCCCAGGAAGACAGAATTCCAGTTCATCACGGGGCATGCAGTCACAAACTGTAGTAAATTTAGAGACGCCAGTTTACATAATCGCATCTTCGTGAACTGCAGTAGGAAACGAGGACAAACCTGAGGACGAACGGCAGATGCTCATACACAGAATGGAAGCCATCACCTTGGAGATTATAGCCATGGTGCAAAGCCACAGGGCCAAATTCAAATGACCTGTATGAAAACCAAAAGCGGAAACATGTAGATATTTAGGTTTCTCTTCTTAGGGAAACAATTCCAGTCCATCTGAAATACCACATCAAGGCACCAGACCAGCTTTTCCCCCTCCAAGTGGTCACACCACTAAATATCTGATCCACAATCTACCTTTGGACTATTGCACCTTAGCAATTTTATTCTATAATTTATATATACTGTATTTATTTACAATACATAATTTTCATGCTTGTCTTTGTAACTCATCCATTTTCCTTAGATTTGTTTTAGCTTAGTTCAGCTTTAGTTTTTTGTTTATATCTGTGTTTACATGGAGCAAATATATCGCGTTAAATGGTATGTCTGCATTTTTTGCTAATAAAACTGATCCTGATTATAGACTTTAAAGAAACTTGTAAGAAAAACTTGTGAGAAGAGAAGTTCTAGATGCTAGACCTTTTAATAACTGTCACATGATTGTGGTGCATACATAGGGTATCCCAGACGTACTGTTCCTTTAAAGGTCAATCCAAGACCAGCAGACCTGCTGGACGCACCCGCCGCCGGAGTGCTGTGACACTGGCAGCAGCAGGGGAAGAGCCCCCCCGCCATACCGCCGGGGTCTCTCACATCACATTTAATGACACCCGCTATATTTATCTGCCAGAGTGAAAGGGGACCTCAGAACATACATGTCCCCCCCGCCCATCGCACCCGGAACACGCTTAGGCGTACTGCCAAGTAGACTGCGTAGACACGTCTCGCCATCCCCGCATTGTCCTGTATGTCAGCCAAAAATAGAAACAGAAGGACAGGCCTACCCTCTGTTGGGGGGGGGGTCATTTCGAGAGCAGGTGTCATGGTGCAGCACTATTGCTCAGTCACCTGGCACCCGGATCCAAGCTGGCAGCAGGACTATGAAGCTGCGCTGAGAGACCCGTGGCTTCAGAAGGACTCCTAACTCATTCAGTGATTGTGTCACCGCTGCCACATGTCACACCGCGGTCCTGGGGGAGTGCTGCTCCCTACCACTGTATACCAGCATATGGATGGAATGACGATAAACCCATTTAATTTGACTAATGATCCTGTTTGAAGCTCACGGTCAAACCTGGGGGGTGGCTGACAAAGCACACTAGCCCCACCCACCATAGCTTTCATAACCTTATTTCTCTCAACACTAGAATGAACTAAACTAAAAATAAAGAAAAATTGCATCCCTAGCACAGGGTTGGAGTTTGTGGAGTTTGCACCTCCTCCCAGCATCGTCTCCTCCCGAAGTTCAAAGACATGCTGGTAGACTATTTGGGATCTGTAAATTGCAGGTGTTTAACACAAAGCCCCCTACTGGTACTGAGATGTACTGCAAGCAATCCAGCCCTGCAGTAAAGGCACGGCAAAAATGGCTGGGATTCATTGGGACAATAACCACTCTGTCAGAATGCCAGTCTGTGTCCTGTCATGCTGGAAAAGGTTAACGTTAAAGATAATGTGGATTAGCTTAGCAGATAGCAATGTGACTTCTAACCACCCGGGTCTGGTCACCTCCCAGGCTTTGTTTGTGTTTGTGTCAATCTGTGTCTGTATTCATGTGATTCCCCTCCCATACGCAGAAGACATTGTGTTTAGGTTAGATCAGTGTCTTCAAATTCTCCCGACAGGGTGGGTGCATGTGTACACAGATACATCCGGAGTGTGCATGGGATAGCCTCCAGGTTCACCGTGACCCTGTTATTGGGTAAGTGGTCGTAAAGCACGAATGTTATTAATACATCTAGGAGCTTGACAGTAATTTAGGAAAGTTTTTTTACGTTAAAAAAACAAATTTCATCCCAGCCCAAAACGTAACTGATAAAAAATAAAATACTGATGCAACATATAATTTTTTGTATTGTCCAATGAGAAATAATTATTTTTATTGTGTAATTCAAAATTATGCATTTCTAGTCCGAAAATCATAAAAAAAGTGTCTTCATGGTAAAAGAATCAGTCTTTTGCAAGAGAGGTGAACTTTAAGTGCAACGAGAAGGTTATTTGTCTATTTATAATTTATTACAGTCTTTTCATTCCTATATTTTAGTTTATTTCTCCCCATAGACCCTCACAGCTGTAGTTTCCAAATACATGCAACAATAAAACTATTGAATTAGGTATTGAATTATTTCAGATTTTGCGCAATACGATACATACATCGAGCTTTGCATGTAAGTGCGTTTTGTCTTTTTTAGAATTATGTGGTTGTGTATTTTCCATATTTACAGTCTCAATATCTCTTTTACTTAATACTATCACTTTTAGTCTATGAAGTCATTCTACTACAAGATAAAACAAGATTAACTTGATCCTATACAGTACATCCATTTTATATACACAGAGGGAAAAAGTTTTTTGGGAAGTTATTAAGACAAACAACGATACACTTAATGTTAATCATACGTAGAAAATGTACACAGAAAAAATATTTTCCAGGAATCTCAAATTATTTAGGGACGGTGTCCGATTGAGGCGGACCGTCCCGTGGAATTCCAGTGTTTTACGCAAAAACGAAGGACGGCACACAAATCCCAACCATGATTAACCGGAGTCTGTACGTCACTGATGACGCAGGAGAGAGCGCCCATTGTACCTCCTGAATAGCCAATGAAGTGACGCTATGCGCCGAAGGCCTTCGGCAGTGGGCGGGGCCAGACGGCTATTCATTAGACCGCGCTTCTGACTTGCCGGTATTTTAAATACGCCTTCGGAGTGCGCGGGTTAGGATTTTGAGGACTATTTATTAATTAATTAATTTATTATTTAATATTCGCTGCTTACATTATGCTGTGCCTGTGCCTTTATGTGCCTGTTTCCGACTCGGATCAGATTGAATTTGAATACTTCGAGTCGAACGGATTACCTTCGGAGCTGAAATCTCTCTTCAAATTAAGCCTGTTTCTGCCCTCTCAGGAATTTTCTACTTATCAAAAGTGGCGGAAGGTAAGCATGCCAGTTTTTTGTATGTTTATTCCGGCATGTAAAGTCGTGAAGTCCGTTTCGGTACAGTCTGGCTAAGCCGGCATCTTAGCGTTTTAATAATGAATAGAGCGAAGCCGGTAAGTCACGAGACCCGCCTGAGTTTCACGCTTCCTGTGAATCACCTCGAAACTTCCCGGAAAGCGGCACATGTGGCCATATTTAGACAAACCGGAATTTCGAGTGTGCGCATTCAGTTTGAATGGCTGTTGCAAAAATAAGTCATAGGTACGCGCATTCTATAGCCTTAATATGCGTGACAATTCTATTGATGGCTATTTGCACTGAACAAGTGACTATCGATTTCGCAATCTTTCATTTTTTTTCAGCATTTTTCTCAGTTGCCGTTTTTGTCTGACCGATCTGCGAACACTGAATATATTAATAGCGCGGTTAAATGTCAAATCGGATAAAATGTAAGGAAATACCGCAAGCATTTTTAATTAAGGCGATTAGGACAAACAACTTGACTCTCTTGGTTCTCCGCCTGACCTCCTTGTCCCAAAACAAGACTGTCTTGGCATGGTACAGTGTCAGACTGAAATTTTACTTGTAGACGCCTGAAATAAGACTCTCCGATCCTGTGCATTGCAAGAATCTGGGTACCTGGCTGAAGTCTAGGCAGTTGCAGACCTCATCCCCCTCTAACAACTGTGTCCAAATTGTTATTTCATTTTCCCCTTCCTAGAAAACCGAGAAAGCTGCTGATATTGATGTACAGCTGGACTTTGAAGAATTTGTTCAGTACCTTAGAGACCATGAGAAGGAGCTCAAACTCGTTTTGAAGAGTCTGGACAAGAAAAGCCATGGTAGGAACATCGGCCCATCAAGCTTGTTTGAGGAGACTCCCTGTCCCGAACCCAATGATCCTCACTGACCATGTTGCGTGGGGGGCTGTGTATCTGTGATCTCTCTGCTCACCTTAGTGAAGTACTTTTTCTTTTGAAGGTCGCATTGGCTCCCAGGAGGTCATGCAGTCTCTCCAGGACCTCGGAGTGCGTGTTTCCGAGCAGCAGGCCAAAAAGATACTGAAGAGGTGAGCCTGTAGAAAGATCTAGACCTACTCTATATACTTTGGTGCAGCATATGTTTCATAAGGCTTAAACTCGGGGAGAGAGGTTTAAACCTTGACATGCCCCTTATCCGAATACTTTGTTGATGCCCTCTGTGCACCTTCCAGTCGATCAAGGACCACTGTCAGGACCTGCTAACATCTTCTAACCTCTTTTTGCATAGCATGGACAAGAACGGCACGATGACGATCGACTGGAATGAATGGAGGAGCTCCTCCGTGCAGGCTGTGGACAACGTGCCTGAGATCATCCTGTACTGGAAACACTCCACAGTAAGAGCCCCTGCATTCGGAAAAAGGGGTGTGGGCTGCAGTGCTTCCTGGCCACTGCAGCACCGTAGTCCTGTTAGCTGTTAGTGCTGTCAGAGTCATTACTGCTGAGCCAGGGAATTAAGTCTGCTCTGTATTTGTTAATCTCATAATTTTCTTCATACTTGATACTGTATTAAGACTATTTGGGTCAAATACTGTGCCTCTTTCATGCTTAAAGGAAAGTTAAAAATAACTCTCTCCTGAGATGGGCTGATCTGGGATTAGAATGCAACTTGAATTGTACCTTCTGCCCAGTTATGCATTTATGAAATAAGCACAGGGGCTGTAGTGATAACTGTTAGTTCCCTGGCTAAAGGGAGGGACTGGCAACAGCGAGGGAACATTTTACTCTTAAATCATGAGGCCCCTGCTCGTATCTGCCTCTGACAGCTTGCCACTGTCACATGAGTAGGCAGGGTGAATTTCAGAAGGCCCCTCCCCCTTATCATAGGAAGGTCACAAGGTTGTGTCACTGCCCGACCCCATTTAGTGTTGTATAATTTGCACGGTGACTAATGAGGCCGTGGCCTTAGACGGCAAGGCCGGCCGTCTGCTTAGATTTCACAAGCTCTGCATTCAGGCTCCCTGTGGTTTTGGAGCAATGTATTGCGCCAGGAAAATGTATCCAGACATCTGCAGCCTGCATAGGTTAAATCTGGTCAGATGTAACTTTGTATTCTAGTCTTATGTTTGCTGCAATTCTGTTAGAAAGACATACTGCTTTTGCGGCTTTATTTTGTTTCAGGAATTTTGCTCATTTCACTCCTCTACTTCCTCCTAGATATTCGACATTGGCGAGAACCTGATGGTGCCAGATGAGTTCACAGTAGAGGAAAGGATGATGGGGGTGTGGTGGCGCCATCTGGTGGCTGGGGGAGGAGCCGGTGCGGTCTCTCGAACCTGCACCGCCCCCCTCGACCGTCTCAAAGTCCTCATGCAGGTGAGGTTCCACTCTCTGTACCAATAACCACCTGCCCTCCACATCATCCTCTCTCCTCACGCCTTTACAAAGTCTGCATGTTGCGGTTTCCCTGTTGCAATAGCAATTGCCCAAGAGCCATAAATGTTAATAAATAATTATTTTTGGGTTAAAAGTCACAAGTAGACTAACCAATGGGAGAACTGGAGGTCCAGCACACCTTCCCAGATATCTGATTAGACCTCGGATCGGAGCCAATCTGACGTCAGTCTCTGCTGGCCGTAGCCGGTCAGCACCTGCTCTGGCTCACATGTGTGGACTCTGGCCATAGCTGTGTCCATTTTATGTTCTCCTGCCGTTCTTTTCTCTGACCTTTACCTTTGTGCCTCAATTTTGAAAGATGAGCTGCCGCACCTGCTGACCTTTGTCTAGCTGTGAGAACCCGGTCCTGGCACCGTTTAGATCAGAGTCCCGTTCCTGGTCAGACTGCCTGTGTGTGGAACCTCTGCAGGAGCTGATGGTTGTTTTAACTGTTCTTGTTTCTCCGGATTTCAGGTCCACGGATGCCGGAGCAACAACCTGTGCATCGTAGGGGGGCTGACTCAGATGGTGCGAGAAGGTGGGATGCGGTCTCTGTGGCGTGGCAACGGCGTCAATGTCCTCAAGATCGCACCCGAGTCGGCCATCAAGTTCATGGCTTATGAGCAGGTGTGGTGTGGGAGGGGGTCATACTGATCTCTCAGCACATGGTCCAGCTGTGATTTTGTTCCTGGGTTCTTTTCTCTAAATCCTCTTCCCTTCCTACAGATCAAACGCTTGATAGGGAGCAACCAGGAGTCAATAGGGATCTCAGAGCGGTTTGTTGCCGGCTCTCTGGCTGGTGTCATTGCCCAGAGCAGCATCTACCCCATGGAGGTCCTGAAGACCCGGCTAGCCCTCAGAAAGACCGGCCAGTACTCGGGCATCAGCGACTGCGCCAAGCACATCTTCCGGAAGGAGGGCGTGGCTGCGTTTTACAAGGGCTATGTCCCTAACATGCTGGGCATCATTCCCTACGCTGGCATCGACCTGGCTGTGTACGAGGTGAGCGGATTGGCTCTCTTAGTCCCACGCCCCCACCACACCTCACCCCCTTCACCCATTTGTTGTGCTGACCATGACTCCTTCCTCCCTCCCCTGAAGACCCTAAAGAACTCCTGGATACAGCAGTATGCCAAGGACAGCTCAGACCCTGGTGTCGTCGTCCTGCTCGCTTGCGGAACCATCTCGAGCACATGTGGCCAACTAGCCAGCTACCCCTTAGCGCTGGTCCGGACGCGCATGCAGGCACAAGGTGAGCCTGGGGATCCCTTTTGCGGCGCTCCTTCTCTGGCTGGGCTTTGCAGTGTTTGTGGTGGGACATGCTACTGTCCTGCATTGATTTATTTCTAATTTCCTCTCCTATCTTTCCGTTTCAGCCACGTCGGAGGGCAGCCCCCGCATGACCATGACCGGTCTCTTCAGGCACATCCTCAGCACTGAGGGCCCCACTGGCCTCTACCGAGGCCTGACCCCCAACTTCATGAAGGTCATTCCTGCCGTCAGCATCAGCTACGTGGTCTACGAGCACCTGAAGACGACCCTCGGTGTACAGTCGCGGTGAGGAGGCCGGCGCCACCTGCTGGACACTGGCAGCGAAGGCTGCTGGAAGGACTGAGGAATCCTGGGAGGGCCTGGGGTTTGACACTTCATTCTATGAATGCCTGAAAGATAAGGGAGATGCAGCTCAACGCTAAAAAGACTGAAAGTTGCCGATGATGTGACCTCAGGGGCTGTGAGCGGAGAGACAAGGCTTCCAGTCTGTCTGTCATTGTTCTTGTGGTAGTTTAACTGCTCACTGGTTTGGGGTGGTGCCTCATTTTTTGTCATAATTTTTCACAGGATAATTAATTGGCTTCTAACAGGCAGTTATTGAGACATTTCTGCCTTTTTCATAAAAGTGAGCAAATGCTGACTTAAACTGGGACCAGACTAGTACCTGTTAATTTCTGCGCAGGGCTGGGCTTCTGTGGCTAAAACTGATGTCCAAAGCGCTGTTTAGTTTTCCTGTGTGTGTGTGTTCTGTAATTGTCTTTCTCCTCTTGTTTTAATCTTCCATCACTTTATTTATTGTTTCCCTCTAAGGGAGACTGGTTTAATTCTACAACGACTGAATCAACTTAGTCTCTCAATCGTTTACAAGGGTGTTTATCGTGAGTGCTTCTGGCTTTAATAACTGAGTAGTCAGTGACTGCATGTACAACCAAGTCTGAGAAGGTGTGTTTTGTTTTAGTTTTCCCTCTCACACATCTTCCAGGACAGGGACAAATCAAATGATAGTGCTGTGTTATTTTGCTGGTGGAGTTTTATAGTAGTGTTTTTTTTTTTTATTATTTATTTATTGGCTATTTACGGAGTAATATTTCACAGGTGTGGATACACTGGTAAAATGGAATGCTATGTTTTGGTTTTAATTTAAGGTTATGTATAATTGACATCTTATTTGGTACTTTCACTGATGCTTCCATTGTATTGCAAGTTAAACTTTTTATAATTTTACTTAGTTTCTGGGTCAAGTCATGTAATGGTTGTGGGGGCTTTGTACAATATTTTATTTAAATACCACCGTATCCAGACAGGGCATGTGGGTTCTTGATGTCACTCACCCAGCTGTGAAACTGTGCCTTTGGACCACTGAATGTCACCCTGTCGTAAGCAGGTGTTCTCTGCAGATTTCCACATAGCCATGATAAGAGGCTTCTGATTGCATGACACGTATTATTATGGTTCTGAAGCACTTCTTTTTTGCACTTTAATCTCAAACGAAAATAAGGCAGCTTTAGAAACTTGGGAATATACCAGTAACCTCCCTCTGAAACCTGCCTTATTCTTGTTTGTCCTACGCTGTGTGGAGAGCAATGTGGACAGAACATGGGAATTCCACTATGATGTCAGATGTCAAACTGGAAATGTGTTTAACTACTTTGTGAATCGGTTCTCTTAATGTCTCCTCCCCCAGAAACGCCAATTACTTCTCTACCTCTTCCCTTCACCCTGAATTTCTACGTAGGCCACCTTGCAAACTTCATGATTTAAGTACCCCATCTAAACTTGAGTGAAATACCTGTTTAGAAGTTGGTCTGTCTTATGCATTAAATCCAGTTGTATGAAAGCTGTTGTACTTTTAATGAGTATGTATTAAGACTAAGATGATGCTGCTTTTCTGAATGTAAGTAAAGGAATGAATGACATGCAAATGAATATTTATGGTTCTTAAATAAAACTGAATTTGCACAACTATCCAAGTTTGATTTGTCACGTATGTTGCAGGGAACATGGTGACGTTTTTTATTCTAGAGTTCCAAAGTAAGCCATCGGGGGATTGAACAACGGAAGTACAAGACAGGCTAGGACAAACGTACGTGGGTCTCCTCTAGGTAGTCGGGATTTCTCATACAGTTCAAGGTCACACAGTTACCACAGGGGAAGTAAGTGTAGCTCGGTCGTGTGCTCTGTTCTACCTGGTTAAGCGATTAGAAGATGAATGGACAGTTTACCATTGACGTGTGGAATTACCGTACGTGAGAGAGTAGCATCTGCAAGCTGTGAAGCGATTTTACGTTACAATTACTGGAGTAAGTCAGAAAGACAGGAGTGCGGACCAAAGAGAACGATATAAAAGATTGTAACAAAACTTTACTGAAATCAATTATTTAGCTTTCCTACTCGACCATTGAAGCAGAGACATGTACGTTTTCGTGCGAGTGAATTTGGGGGTTATTTGTGAAACGGCGTGTTGGGGATTCCCACGGCCGGATCTGGGGAAACTGAGATGAAGCGCTTCACTTCAGCTGATGACATAAAATACAAACATCCAGCGTAAAACCCAGCGAAACCACAACCAAGTCAAAGCGGAAATTGAATAATTCACATAATCCGTGTCGTAAGGTTTTGGTTCCTAAAAGAAATTCGTCCGAAACCCGTGTCGTATCACCTCTACACTGAGCTATATATACAAATGTAGATGACAGTTTCACCAATGTTATAAATCCATATTTATGCCTACAACCAAGTTTATTTACATATGGTAAGGAGGGAATGAAACCACATTCCGTCAGATCTCGTGATCCAGCCCCAAAGCCGGATCTGCGGCGCTTTCGCGATTCGATCTTCGGGCGCAAATCCTTTCGCGTAATGGCGGAACAGGGAAGTGCGTGTAAAGTAACCCGGTGTCCGACCGCAAAAAAGACGAGCTTGTATGCGCACGGAAGGGCTACAGGCACCGTTCCTCACTGCTCGTTTAATCCCGTGGCGGGGGACGGCAGCATACTTTCTGTTTCCACGAGTGGACCGGTTAGACTGGTTATGTAGTAACTCTGTTTACTGGACATGGTGTTTTGCTTCGCCGAGGTGCGATTCTTGCTCATGAACGCCGCGGTGGGTAAAAATGCGCTCAGCCCCGGCGTCCTGGTCCGGGCAGCGCACGTTACACTGACGTGGCTCATAACGCTGCTCCTCTTCCTCCAGGACACCGGTGAGTGCAACGGCTGCTTTTCCCCAGGGAGTTATGGATGCATGGTTTGGCTGGTTTTCTTTCAGCATACTGTAAAAATCGCTTTCTGTTATATTAGGTACATTCCTGCAATACAAGTCATACTTGCGATGTTGGGTGTAGACCTCATAAGTTGTAGGGTTAGATTCCAAGGGAAATTTTTTTCAACTTAAAGTTTGGACGGGATTTAGTTTAGTACCACTAGTTTTCATCGTAATGAATGAGTACGTGTTTAAATTAGGCAGTAGTAACACTCCCGAGTAAGTAAATCAGACCCTGCCAGAGCCACACATCTACTAAATCTACTACTAAATCTAATGGTTAGAGAGATAATGATCTAATTTGAGTCTAATCAAACCAAGTATATATATCACTGCAGCTGGGAGCCGAGTGTTCAGTAGGGGGGTTATCTCGAGGGGTTTATGGTTAAGGTCAGGGTATCAGATAAGTTATAAACCCCTCCCACATTGCGCCTCCTACTGGACATTCAGCTCCTGGCTGCAGCGACATGCGTCTCGATCAAACAGCCCACCCGGAGCCAAAGGCCGCCGCGGGGGTGCTGACGTATTTCCGGTAAAATCTCATCCATCTTAATCACTTCCGTTATCCATATAGATAGATAGATAGATAGATAGATAGATAGATAGATAGATAGTTAGTCTTTATTGCCATTTGCACAGATGCGGGGCAGTACAAGTACCTTGGAATTCTTGTGTGTAGCTCACATAGTTACCTTTCAACATAGAAAGAGAAAGTATGAAGTGAAAAATGATATAAATAAAAAATACACTATAAAAAGAAAGGACTTTCTAGATTATTTATCTAGAGGATTGGGGGGGGGGGGAGTGTGTGTAGTGATTCACTGGCCTGTAAAATCTCAAATAGTGACCAGATTCCCTGCATCTGAACAGGGGATGAGCTGAACGGTGGTGATCTCTGAGGGTGCGTTGTGCCTTATTCCTACAGTGCAGTTCCTCTATTTGTATCATAAATGTCACAGATTTTTTTTTTTTAAAGTTTTAAGTTTACCGTAACTTTAAGTAATTCACACCCCAGTCCAGCTGGTGTCGAGTGAGCTTATTAATGTCACGGCAGCTGAATTTGGAGCAGATTTTGTGCCACCTTGTAATGTAAACACGACTCGGGCATGCGGGGATAACAATCGACACGACTACGTATTTTTACAATCCGGAGGATGCAGAAACCATGCCACGTGGAAATGCGGTGCACAAGAGGCAGTGCTTTTCAATGAGTGTCATTAATCACTTAACACAATGAAAATGTCACGTAAAACAATGAAAAGCAAAATCATCATTTGATTGATTTGCATGTTGTACAAGTAACTTCCAGAAAAGCTATTAGAAGGAATTACATTACACACAATTTAACAATGAAATTGTGCCACATCACACCGAAATGCAATGACGAACGTTGCTCTGCTGCATCAGCTCGTTTTTGAAAAACAAACGCTGAGATCGTGTCACCTTAAAATGTAATCACTGTCCAATCACAGCTCTTTAGCAAGCGGGGGGACTCGGTCGCCAAAAATAGACTGAGACAATCGCTCAATATCTAATTGATGGGGTGACGGGCATTGCACAACAGGCTAACAAACAGCTGCCTGAGTCGGAATGCGGAAGAGAAGTGTGCCTATAGCAGATTATTAAATCACCCTTGGTGGCACCAGCTGCAACTTCATGGGTCCTACAGTCCTCCACAATCATATTGCCCCCCCAAGGAGAACCGCCACAGCAACAACAATAGCAACCTGAACAAGGACATATTAAAAAAAAAAAAAAACTTTTCCCATTCCTCAGACTGGCATGCTACAACATATAGTAGACATATACACTGTATTCATATTTGCCATTTTCCGTCCTGGCAGATTTGCGGAGGCAGGAGCAGAGCGGTGAATTGCTGCAGCCTGGCCTCTTCCTCCTACTGGTGCTGCTGTCGGTGCTGCTATACCTGAGGGTGTCCCTCATGGACCCGGGCTTCGTGCGCTCCGACGCCAGGCCGGAGGTCAGTGGCTGCCGGCGCTGTGTCCGCATTTCGCCGTCTCCTGAAGGTGGCGCTGATCTGCCTTTGGGTGGTGTTTCAGCTCTCCGCTAGATTGTCTGTGGAGCTACACCAGATGCTTCCGCAGCCCTACAGGAGGCGCTGTGGCCGCTGTCTGCTGCAGGTACGGGTGCGGCTGGGGTGGGGAGGCACCTAGCAGGTTCCTTTAGGCAGGTTTCTCAGTGCTGGGTGTAAATGACGGGACCTCCCGCTTTAATAAGACCTTTCACATTTCTAGTCATCCGAAAATAAAACACCAAGCATAACAAACCCTGAAGTATCTTAGCAACAGTCATTTCATGTTTTCTGTATTTTTTTTTACCTTTTTATGGCTGTTAGGCATTTTAAAAATCTAAATACAATCTTTACTTGCTATACTTCTAAGGGTTTAAATATAGCGTGTTTTTCTTAAAAAAAATTTAAAAAGCAGACTGTTCATTTGAGTCGTGTATCCTGCAGTGACCCGGCCCAGCGTGTTCCCATGTAGGTCCCTAACGTGCGTGTGCTGCTGTCCCTGTTCACACTCTCCGATCTGAGCAGCAGCCAATGAGGTCCCGGCACTGCCAGACATGCCGGTACTGCGTGCGGCGCTATGACCACCACTGTCCTTGGATCGAAAACTGCGTTGGCGAGAGGAACCACCGTTGGTTTGTCCTCTACCTGGCGGTGCAGCTGCTGGTGCTGCTCTGGGGCCTCCAAGTGGCCTGGTGAGTAGGGGTCTCTCTGCTGAAATCATTCTGTGAGTGGGGGGGTCTCTCTGCTGAAATCATTCTGTGAGTGGGGGGT
>JAODJX010000042.1:3898660-3914452 GCA_026776945.1 Isichthys henryi
TCTGAACGAACTCGTCTTTGAGATGAACGTTTTCTAACGCATTTTTAGTCAATAAAATGTTAATACAATAGTACATATTTTGACCATTAATTTTGTGACATTATAGGGGCAGCTGAGCTTCCCTTGCAGTCTTAAAGAAATCGCCACTGGTGTGTATATATATACACACACACACACACACACACACAAACACTTGCCAGAATTTTCCATTTTCTGTTTACACCGTTTTTACACTGCACTGAGAATTTCTGTTTGTTGATACGTGACGCTGTTTCGGCCATTTTGATGTCATGCCTTGTTGACATTATTGTGCTGATAATGTTTTGTATTATAATACATTCCTTATTGTCATATGAGTTTTACCATGCTTTGAAAGAGCAGGCCTTCGGGCTTTAACATTCCTCAGACGTTCAGCAGTTGAGAGCTGAATATGAGAGCATAGGTACGTGTCACCAAACTAACTTTCAAATCAGCTCTCTGTGTGGAGGGGGGGGCTCACGGTGAATCACAGCGAGGTCACGATCTTCATATTTGCGCTGTATAGGATGATAATGTATCCTTTCCAGCCTGACCTGTCTCTGCATAATACATATGATGCAAGATGTTAAATATAGCCTGTCGTATGTGTGTATGTGTCCCCACAGGGCTGTGTGTACAGAAACATGTAACATACCTTCTGGGGACAGGTAGAAAAGCAGCTACTGTTCACTATGGATCTCCATGGCAAACAGTTTGGTACTAACGTTTATACTCTTAGATTTACAGCAAAGAGATGCAAGACAATATTTTAAAAAGCCAATGCTTTTAAACGGCAGTTTAATCCTTGTATTTTATTTAATCACCTGAGAAGGTAGAGCATAATATTTTAAGACTTTTTTTTTTTTTTACATTATCTGTCTCTTTCAAAAATGTTCAGATGAGGAAAAGGGAGGAGCAGCCTTTGTTTCATTGTGAGACATTTGGTAGAATATAGGGCTGCAGGAAGGCGGAGCATTGGAGAGACACATGGGTGGGGCCTCTTCCACAGTCTGGAGCTGAGAGCCCAGGAGGCATCTAATCAGCTCCTGGCACCGTGGCAAATGCCGGGGAGATGAGGGATGTGCACTGAGGCCTGAACAAAAGCAGCTTTAGGAAATAAAGCCTGGCATTGGGTCTTCAGGCGAAGGGACTGGATTTATGGATTTAGGGACTGGGAGGGGCTTGGCGCTGCTCTCGGTAAAAATAATAAAATTCAATAAACCACACAAAGAACTTTTCTCAGCTAGAACCAGTAGCGTTTTATTAAGCAGACTGCAGTCACAATGTTGTTGCTTTGCCTTGTTTCTAAGCGCCTAAAATCAAGCAAAAGCACATTTAAAACCACTAACACGCCACGATAAAATGCGGACCGATTCACAACGGCGTTGTAGAGCAGCACGAAGACTGCGGGTCAATCTACTGAACCCGGAGACTGGAAATAGAGGTGTCCTGTACTTGTGTAGTCTTGATCATGCAGTTTGGCTGTGGGGGGGGGCAAAACGCATTCCGATTTGTCACTGACAGGCTGGGGGGGGGGGGGGGGATGCAGGGACTAATTGACGAAGAGCGAGCGGGTGAACTCCACGAAATCGAAGGCCGAGGGCAGCTCACGACCCTTGCTGTCCATGTACGGCTTCATATGCGAGATGCAATAGTCTGCCTGCTCCTTGGTCAGGTTCTGTGGGGACACGGGGACAAAAGGCAAGACGTGTCAATGCCTAACCCCCCCAGTGACAAAGGCCAGTGAGATGAGGGGCCATGATTTCACTTTTCAGTCCACAAATTCATGTTGATTGTACTCCATTAAAACACACCTCACAAATATCAGCTAGCTAATTTCGCAGATGTAAACTAATAAGGAAGAATATGCAGAAGCCAGCCGGCATGTGAGAGTCAGCGAGGGGGGTGTGATCTGGGACGTGGCGTGTACCTGGTACAGTTCCTCCTTGGTCACGTAGGGCTTGTTCTCGGCACTGAGGGCACGGAAGGCACTCTCGATCTCCTCGCTGGACTTGACGTTCTCCGTCTCCCGGCTGATCATGAAGGCCATGTACTCCTGCAGGGACACGTGACCATCCCTGGGGGAAGCAGAGAAAGGATAGAGCAAAGGAAGGAAAAAAAAGAGGGGAGAAGATGTGAGGAGGTGTGATAAAGGTATATAACAGGAGAGTTTGTGCTTTCTATAGTGAAAAAGATGCTAATATTACATATGTATACATATTAGCTTATGTTTTATTATAGTAAACTATGTGTTATATAAAAGATATATAAAGTAATTATTAGGATAACAGGAAAATCGCATGATGTGGATTCTAAAGGTCAACAAGTTAAAACACATTAAATGTTGGACACGTGGGGCTTCATACCTGTTGGGGTCGACCGTATCCAGGATGGCCTCGAACTCCGGGTCGGGTTCCCCCTCCTCCACCATAGGCAGGTCGTAGCCCAGGGAGCGCAGGCAGGACTTGAACTCCTGGTGGTTGAGACGACCCGACTTGTCCTTGTCGAAATGCCTACGGATAGGAAAACGCAGGAGTGGGAGGGGCTTGGTTATCCAGCTACCAGGGAGTGAGGCGGAGTGGCCGAGCATGTTGATCACCAGGGTGTGCCACTCACTTGAACATCATGCTGAATTCCTTCAGGGCCTCCTCTGTCACACCAGTGGTATTCCTGCAGGACGAAGGCGTGTATTAAAGGGGCATGATCCCGGCATCCTCAGCATCACAAATGTAATGTTTCTGGTAACACTTTTACTAGACGGAGCACAAATACTTAGTAATAACTCATGAACAACTCATGAAAAAAAATATAGTTGCTACTTGAGATGATGATTCACTGATGATGTTTCACTTGTGTTATCCATTACTTCTTCCTTCAGTAATTCACAAAGATTTACAGAAGTAACAGATATCGTAAAAGTAACTGCTTGAGATTAATGATAAACAAACATGAGGACAGAATGTAACTAACGTTTAATTTGTGGTTAATTAATACATAAGTAATAGCCTAATACTACATAATTTGTGCCCTATCAAGTAGTGTTACCATTTTTCAGAATGATCTGCATTTAAATTTGCGAGGTTGCACCATTTGCATGCATAAGCATGCATGTGCACGTTTTCTGCATGGTCCTGGTCACCACACCTGGCCTGGATCTGCTGCTCCAAGTTGTGTTGCATCCTCATGCCCAGCTGGTCCAGCTGGTCCCACTGCTGCGCCAGCCCCACCGTGCTGTGCTCCGTGTACTTGTTATCCAGGATCAGGGCCTCCTCCATGGCCGCCCCCAGGTCTTCGATCTTCTTCAGCTGGCTGCGCATAGCCCGGATCTCCTGGTGCTTGCGCTGTGGGCAGAGAGGTTATTGAACCTGTCGATCCCAATGGGTATTCATGTTTAGCAGTGTTAGCCTGAACACATTTTTAGCATCTTTCCTAAATCTAACAGCAGAAGCTTTGAGAGAAGTATTTTTAGGGTCATGTGACGCCTGTGTCTCAGTATGTCTCACCTTAGTTGCTTCCAGCTGAGATTCCAGGGTCCCCGATTCCTCCACCATGCAGGACCTGAACACAACAGCAGCAGTGAGATGCTGTGATGGGCGGGTCTCACAACAGCCAGCCCTCTGACATCAGTGACCACACCCACTCCAAAGCAAGGCCATAGTGATGCCGCCCCACGACTAGCCGAGTAACAGTTTAGTATCCAAGATGCTGTTAAAATGGAGAGGGTGTGGTAGCGATGTACACCCAGGTGGTCAGTGTGATTCAAACAGCACTCAAATCCCACAAAAACCAAAAAGAAATTTGGATTTTTGGAAGCCAAGTGCAGATTAGTCAAACCGATACTGAACTAAGTTTCTACATTACCGGTATATCCATATTAGTAGGCTAATTCTGAAGGGAGACTGTTCTCCTACATGTATGTAAAAAATGAAACACAAAAGAACCCAAGATGCTCAAGTTAACTGATTTCTAATTTGATTTTCCTTCAATTTAAAAAAAAAAAAAGGTCAACCAGATTGCCACAAAAATGCTTGAGACTTACCTGTATCATGGAGGTGTAATTATGTAATTAAGAAACTAATGAAGTAATGCCAGATTGCATTTGGCCTCCCTTGACTCTGTGTTGCTCATTGCATGCTAAGGAAGCCAACTCATACCATGGTACATGAAGACCAAGCAAGGTTAGGGCCTCTGCAGCCAGGGGTAGAAACTGTACAGTGGAGCGGTAAAACCCTATCAAGCAGTGTTTGTCCTGTTTCATGCATTTAGGCCCAGTCACAGGTTTGTTAACCTTGCAATTTGCTAACTTATGGGTTTTGAAGTTATTTTTTTTTTTGCATCTGATGCAGTTTCAACCCCTGATCTGGTGCATCGTAATTTAATTTTAAAATTCCCACACATCATAAACCCTTCCGAGTATGGATGTACACAGGCAGCTTTAGAAATAATATGCAGGTAAGTCCTGGTTTTAAGAAGCTGCAGTGCAGAGACTGTTAGTAGAGGGGGAACTGCCTCTAACCAAGGGCATGTGAGAAACCCAAAATGCAGATGGGATAAGGTGGGGCGAGGCATGGCAGGGAAGTGGGAGAAGGTGGTTAGAAGGCAAACGGAACCAGAAAAAGGAGAAAAAAACCTTCCAGAAAGATCATCATCGACTTCGTACTGATAGACATGGATAACCCGCCGATAGGCTATGCTATTTAGAGGAAGGGAAGGGTTGGAATGCATGAGTACCAATGGAAAAAGAGAAAACACAAAAAAAAAAACAATCTGAAGAGACACACAGGAAGTAAAACTGTTAAACCCATCAAGGTAAGTGATATGAAGAAAAGGACGAAATGGCTCCCTCTGCTGGATGGAGGGGGGATTGGTCTTAGCCAAATTAGCTACTTAGGCAAAAATTGGGTCAGTTAAAATCTTCATAGGTACCCAACTGTACTGACAATGACTGTCGTAATAATAATACTGACTCATTTGCTTTCCAAAGCACTTACGTCTCACTCAGGCAATAGATACAATTAATGGCGATGAATAATAATGGCATTTCCTGAACCCCGGCCCTTTGCTTGACAGCGGGACAAAAACTGTTTACAAATCATGGTATATCTCCCCCCCTTCAGCTTTAAAACAATGTCACCACACATGCACATGACACAGAAACAGCAAAAAAAGGGAGAAAAGATATTAACCCATCCAGAAGGTACGTCCTGTTTAGAAAAGCGATCCAAGCCGCAGGCAGCAGGTAAAGAGGCGGGCGGGACGGGAGGAGGAGAGAAGAGAAATAACAGTTAAATCAGGTCCAGGTCAGAACTGACAACGACACACCTCCCCCGCCCCCGTCTCCTCACAGCAAAACACACTTTCAAACACTGAATTTCTCCATCTCCACTGTCAATACTTCCACGGCGCCCCCTACCTGGTCTCCTGCAACCACTGGTGGAAGGCATTGGCGTGCTGCGCAAACTCCTGCCGCAGTTTGTCATTCTCCTCCTGGCGCCGCTGCTCCTTCTGCAGTTCCAGCTCCCGCTCCTGAAGAGGGCGACAGAGTCAGACATGAGTACAAACAGAAACGGGCTTTAGAAGAAGCCAACCAATAACGGTACCGTGCACCGTAGGGCCTGATGACTCACCTTGATGATCTTCTGCAGGTTCCTCCAGGTTTCTTCGAGAGCCTCCATGGTGAACCAGGTGTAGGGGTTGGACATCACCTGGTAGCTCTTGATCTGCCGGTCCAGCTCAGCCAACTGGTTGAAGTCGGCCTCGGCGGAGCTGAGCGAGGAGCGGAAGGCCTCGTGGGCATCACGGAGGGCCCGGATCTCCTCCAAGGAGTTACAGCGAACCGGGTCAGTCAGGTCCTCCTCTGCATTCTCGAACCAGCTGTTGAAGGCTGAGGCTTTCTTAGCAAAGGTCAGGAAAAGGTCCTCAACCTAGAAAGGGGAAGGATTGGAATGGAAATAAGATCTACAATGGTTCTCTTTGACCAAATGGTCAAGTGGCCCAGGTTACTGCATGGCTCACTCCGTGTGACCTGGGAACCCACCTTCCTGAAGTGCTTCTGGGCCTCCAACAGCTTCTTTTTGCGGTCGGCCGAATTGGCGAGCAGCTGGTTCCAGCGCTTCATAAGGGCCGCGTGTCGGGCCTCGATGGCACGTGACTGCACATGCTTGGCTGCCAGCAGCTGGTCCTTGAGCGCTGTGATGTTGGTGATGCCCTCCTGCTGGAAGGCCTGCAGCCCGGCATCGAACGTTTCCTGTGTGGCGGGGGCCAGACCACATTTATGTCACGGCTACTCGATCAGTAGCAAATTTGCAGAAGTCATTTAGTAAGAATACAGACACCCTACGGTTCCCAGTACCTGCTTAGTTAGCAGCGTCTGGACGGAAGAGAGGTCTCTGCCGTAATCGTCGGTCTTCAGGCTGTTCTCTTTCTCGCCTGGGGAGATACAGAGCATCAGTGTTTCATTTTCTCCTCTACGCTTGGTGATGTTTCACCTGTCACGGCCTGTTTGCCTGTCACCACGCACCGATCCAAGACTCCACCACGTCGGCCTTCCAGTTGAACTGCAGGAAGGCAGAGTTCTCATCCAGCTTGGCTTTCCTCTGGGCGGCCGCCCTTTCCAGCTCGGACACTTTACCACGCAGGGCCTTCATCTTGGCACTGATGTTGTCCACATGATGGTTATTCTATCAGGGAATGGTATTTCACGTAACGTGTAAAGCATGCTTTTCATCCTCAGAGTGACACTGCACCTCAGACAGGGCACCCACCTTGCTGATGAGCTCGTCTCCGTTGGAGCACACGTCGCTCACCCTGTCCCTGTGCACGGTGAAGTCCGTTTCAAATGCCTCATGTTTCTTCAGCAAGCCCTATGAAAGATGGGGGAGGGGCAGTGGCATAGATGGGCTGTCAATCAGTTCAGAAACCAGGAATCCTACCAAGAAGCCGAGGCCAGGGAAAGCCGACACCGCCCACCTGCACAGCGGCCAAAGTGTCCCCATAGTCTTCACTTCCCACCAGGTTCAGCTTCTCATTGATCCAGGCCTCTTCCTCCTCCACATTGGCCACAAACTGCTGATACTCCAGTGACTCCTCTAGCCTCTGTCCTCTGGTACATGGAGGTGGACATTACGAGGTTAGGTCACATGAGAGGGGTCATCCTTGAGCCTGAGGTTCCTCTGATTGATCGGGCGGCATCTGGTCGACTCACCGAGCAGCTGCCAGGTCCTTCAGCTCCTTCCAGTGCTCCACAAACTGAGCCAGCCTCTGCTGGATCTCCTCCTGGCCGATGGTGTTGTCGTCCGAAAGCTTCTTACCAGTGTCAAGCACAGACTGAAGCAGAGGGAAAAGGCAGAAGATGCATGTTGCCGTGAAATCCGCTGTGTAGAACTTGGAAGTATTACCCAAAATGCCCTGCACTCCTAGCCCGTACCTGTATGGCTGGCTCGTGGGCACCCAGCTCTGCCTCAAGCCTCTTGTGTTTCTTCCTCAGGTTCTGCACACCTGTCAGATCACGGCCATAGTCTTCAGAGCTTACCAGTAGCTTCTTCTCCCTGGGAGGCAAAGCAGGAATGGGAAGTATTAGTCTCGTGCTCTTCTTTGGTCTTTAAGATATGCAGTCCTTGCCCTCATAAGCCCCATTCTCTACAGATCCGGTCCTCAACCTACTTGATCCAGGATTCCTCATCGTCCAGGTCCCTGAAGAACTGGTGCAGCCGGTGCGACTCATTGAGCTTGGCGCGGCGGCCAGCGGCCATGCTCTTGATCTTGCTGAAGCGTCCGTTGACCGCGTCACGCTTGTCCTTCACCTGGGAGGTGTCGAACGCGTTGCTGGCCATCAGACTGTCAGCCTGACCATTCAGGTCCTTCAAGCGGTCCTGTGGAGGTGTGAGAGGTTGGGGGGGAAGGTCATATAGCATGAGATTAAAATTTGGGTGACTGTGTGGGCCATAGAGAACAGAATGAGTCACAAGAATCGCAAACCTCGTGGGCAGAGATGTCAGCCTCCAGAAGCTGGTGTTTCTTCAGCAGGTTGTTGACAGAGGCCAAGTCTTTCCCATAATCCTCAGAGGCAAGCAGAGCCTCCACCTGGAATGGATAGCGAGGTCAGAGTGCCACTTTGTTAAACCCTCTATGACTGAGGGCAAATGAGAGGTCGCCTCAAGGGGACAATGGGTGACAAAGGGTCCTTTTCTCATGGTTACCTCAGAGAGCCAGAAGTCAAAGTCCTTGATGCCTGTGTTGAAGTTCTGCTGCTTGTTGGCCTCCTTCAGCTTCTGACTCTTCTCTGCAGACTTATTCACCAGGAACTGCCACTGGTCATCCAGGGCACTGAGCCGCACCTGAGGGGACAAGGTGTCAGAACTTATTCCACTGAAAGATCTATTCTACTCTACTTTGCTGTCATTCTGTAGACAGCACCTGATGCAGGATTGCGAAGTGCTTTACCATTACGTCTCACACATTATCCTTTGCAGCAGTGCTCCCCAATCTGTTCCTTAGGGACCCCCAGGTTTTTGCTCCCTCCTAGACAGTCTACATTTTTGCTCCCTCCTAGCTCTCTGGGAGGGAGCAAAAACATGGACTATCTCTGGGTCCCTGAGGACCGGACTGGGAAACACTGCTTTACAGCATCATCATCATCATCATCACATCCACACTACGCCATCCGCCATTACCTTGACGGCGTCCTCGCTCCCCGCACAGGCCCCCCTCTGGATGAGTGAGTTGCCCATGTCAATCACCCCACGGATGCGGTCAGCGTTGGCGTGCAGCTCCGCCTCGAAGGCCTGGTGCTTCTGGTGTTTGCTCTGCACAAGAGAGACTGTTCAGAACATCGCCTAGGAGACTGGATAATGATAATCAGGGTGTGTCGAGGATCACAGGTGTGTGTGTTTTGAGCTTGTGAGTCTGCGTGCGAGTGTGTAGTATCTAGTGTGTAGACTCAACGCCGATCGTCTTGCTGGTTTTGTTAATGTACTGACCACAGGTCAGTGTGAGTATGACTGGAAAGTCAGCAGGACAGCAAGACGTCGGACCGGGGACTTATGCAGAGATATATGCAGGACAGAATCAGGATGATCACAACAGTCACTAATGGAGGCAATAAAAAAAAACATCACCAAGATGCAGAGATCAGGGGGAAAAAAATCACCGCATGAAAAAGACGTGACAAAATCCCTCCAATCTAGCTCTAACCCCACCGAGGGAACTGACAAGTGAGGAGCTTTGGCTCTGTGGTGGAGTGGATGTGGCCTTAATCACACCCAGAGCAACCGAAGCAGATGTGAAGGACAGCTGAGTGCAGAAATGACCAAGAAGGGGGAAGACCACACCAATAAACCAACAGCCATTTTAACAGACTGCTCCTGGATAATATTAGTAAACAAACATGAAAAAGCACCAGAGAAAATGAACCACAGGTCTGCGATGTGAACGAAAGTCTCAAATAAAAGCATCAAGATGTTTCAACAAAACAAACATAAAGCTACACCCAGCTACGTAAACAAACTTGCTACTAAACACGGAAAAATAACGCAACTGAGTCTGGGTGACTTTGCAAAGTAAAAGTAATCCACCGATGAAGGACAAGACAGACGCCACCACTTGTGTAAGTACCAGTGAACAGAGGGGACACACACAGGGGTAAATCTGTCTTTCTACAGACAGGGCGGCGACACAGAGGCAGCATGGAGCCCTACACATGTTAGTCAGCGTTGAAATTCTACACTTACCAGCAGTTTGGACAGCTAGAGAGACACAGTGGAAATAAAACCAGATTTAGTCTGAATTCCATAAAAACAGGCCCTGGAAAGTGTCACAATGCACTGATTAATTACAGAAAATTTGTTCAAAAAAAATTAAAGGAAGAACAAGGCTACTTAAAAGGAAAAAAGCTACATTGACAAAGCTAGTGGAACGAAATATTAAAATTCAGTACATTTTTTGTAGTGCTTGACAGATCAGTCTGCGGTTGAATAAAAGTGAAGGGGGGCTGGAATCTCTGAGAATGGGGTGTGGGGTGTTTCAACTGTACCTGGATGTTGGTGGGATCCTTATAGGACTCGTCGGTGGCGGTCTGCAGCTTCTCGCTGATCCAGGCCTCGATCTCATCCACGTCGCGGCTGAACTGCTGCAGGGTCTGCGACTCACCCAGCTTGGAGCGCTTTTCAATCATCTTGGCCTTCAGCCGGCGCCACCTGCAGGACGGAAGGCCCAGTGCGGTTAGTATGATAACAACGGCTAGTACTAACGTCTAAACGCTTGTAGGTCCTACAGCCATGGATGGTCGCTACTGTTGTACCAGAAAAATATCCTTTAAAGATTAAACTGAAATCAGAAAATGGTTACAGCTGAAGTTAAGTAGTCAGTAGGCATCTCCCACTACTTGAACATCCTTCAGGTCAAATCATCTGCTACATTAGATGCAAACATCTGATATAAACTTAGCACATGCGCAAACAGCAGGTTTCGGTCACCTACCTGTCCAAGACCTCATTCCGGCGAGCCGATATCTCTGGCTTGGAGTAGTGGTCAGCCCCAATGAGCTGGTCAGCGAACGACTGCAAGGCCGCGATCTTCTCCTCCTGCACATTGATGGCCTTGTCGAAGTCCTCGTGCTTTTTGATGAGTGCCTCCACGCTGTCCAGGGAGTCGCCCTTGTCGTCACTCGCCAGGAAGGCCTCGCGGGCCGCCATCCAGTTCTCAGCCTGCTCGCAATCGCGGTTGAACAACTGCGGGGTACATAACATGCTTAGAGAGACCTGCATCTGCGCAGGCAAACGCCGAAACACTGTGATCCATCAGCCTTGGAGCATCTAGCTACATGGATTGACTGGACTGGCAGGAACGTAAATGGCAGGATCTGACATGAGCTTCTGAAGATCAGAAGGCCCAGCCGGCCTTACCTGCAGCTCCAGGCACTGGTCCAGCATCATGCGCCTCTGCACCCAGGCCTTCTCCAGGTCGGCCCGCTCGCGGTCCAGCGCCTCCAGTTTCTCCTGGATCTCAGGGCTGGCATAGTGGCCGCGTGCCAGCAGTTGCTGGCCGAACTGTTCGAAGGCTTGGAAGGTTCCAGCGCGGGCGTCAATCTCTGTGCGGTGCTCCTGGGGTTAAACCAAACATAAATCACCCAAACTGGTCAGAGGTGACTTTTTCAGTCCAGTTACCATCACTACTGCTATTTATGATCCTTTAATCCCTTGGACTTATTTTCGATTCACGTAATAAACATCTGACTAGACTAGTACAGTTAAGGGTATACAAGCAGAATAGAAGAGCCACTTGTCAGATTTGAGCCTATAAGCTTTCTGGATACAAAGGCACATTCTTATTTTCTATGGCATTATTAAGCAAGAAGAATATCGTGTGGGGGGGGGTGGCGGTTTATTAACGTTTTTCCACCTGGTGCCTCTCCAGCAGAGCCTCTGCTCCCGTCACGTCCTTGGCTAGCTCATCCGACGACACCAGCCCCCGAATCCCATTGATCCAGGACATCAGGTCCCTACGGTGGTGTGCCAGTTTGGGAAGGTTATTATGGAACGCCACTGCCATGCAGATCAGAGCCCCCCCCAAGCTCCGCTAACCCCCACAACCTGAAATCGCTGAGGAACCGCTGCAGGTCGTGAGAGCTGCCCAGCTTGGCCTTGCGCTGGTCGGCTCGGCCCACCAGGCTGCTCCAGGCCGCGTTCAGCTCCGTGCACTTCTCCTGGATGTCATCCACCGCCTCCGGGTGTGACTGGATCAGCCGCTCCGCCGTCTCGCCTAGGGAGTTGACCTGCACGCCAGGGCACATGGTCAGGCCTCACCGTTCATTCCAATCCGCAGCGGCTGAAGCACACTTTTTCATGCTGATGTTCTTGTACATGGTGTGCGGTGGGAACTCTAGCTTGGGTAGGAGCTCAGAGTTGAGTCTGGGGAAGGTCAGCACACTCACCTTGTCTCCCAGAGCGGCCAGGTCTCTCTCGAAGCCTTCGTGTTTGCGCTGGAGAGCCTGCACGCTGGCCAGGTCGTGGCCATAATTGTCAGTGTTCAGGGCCTGGTTCTTCTCCTCGATCCACTCCTTGGTCTCGTCGGCATCCCTGCAGGTACACAGGGAGGCAGAAGGTGTAGCCCTGCCTTCTAACAGGCCTGCTGGCTGTGGGTCTGTGGACGGCCCTCCTTACTTTCAAGAGGAGCTTGTGTACATGCACACGTTTGCTTTCAGATGAAATGGGATGGACGGATGGATGGATGGGGGCCTACCTGTGGAACCTCTGCACCTCGTGAGCGCTGCCCAGAACGTTGCTCCTCTCCTCAGCCAACTTCTGCAGTGACCTCCAGCGCTCGTTCAATTCCTGCGACGCATAAACAGACGCATTACTGAGGCAGCCTCTCCCTGCGTGTGGCTACGAGTGGGAGTTTGGCGATGAAAATAAATAAGGTCACACCACAAGGAGGTATATGGTACATAGCCAAATGTCACATGACATAAAACAGAAGTGGACACTGTGGAATGCCATGGTCTGGGCAGGGGGGGCAAAAGGTCGGGGGGGGGGGCGGTTGGAACATGGGGACTCCGTGGAATGCCATGGTAATGATGGGATGATGGGACGAAACCGGAACGACAGTGAGAGGATGATGGGCAGGGGATCTGTTAGGGATGGTCTACTGTCCAATATGGGAAGCAGGTGGAAGGAACACACACAGAAAGGCTGGGGGGGGGGCACTCTTACCTTGATGGTGTTAAAACTAGCCACTGTTTGTACAGTCAAACGCATAGACTGGATCAAAACAAGATGAGAGCAGAAAGAAGAGGGAAAAAAACAAAATCACACCAGTCATAAGGTGTCGCCGCGTTAGTCAAGAACTCAGTGAAGTCTTAAAAATACCCCAGTGAAGATAGAGAATGAGCAAGACCACCGACCAATCAGAGTCCCTTACCAACCAATCAGAGTCTCCCTACTGACCAATGAGAGCCCCCCACCGACCAATCAGAACCCCCAAGTTCTATTAACCGCGCAAGGATGCTTGAAGTCCTCAAGTACCAAAAACTAAACAAAATGTTCTGGCAAATTCTCCTCTGGAATATTATTTAAAAAATTAAGGAAAATTAAGTGTTCTTTTACGTACTTACTTAGAGACAAACAGAGGGACTGTGAATTGATGGTCTGTACCAATGGTCATAGATTTAATTTATTTTTGATTTTAATACAATATAAAAGACAGGATTTTTGTTTCTTTGTCTGAATTGTGTCGAACCACCCGATTTTTGTGACACTATCCCGGCCAGCCCTAGCCAGTGTCACATATAGAAGCACCGAGCCGCGTGCAAGGTGCCTGTCAACACACCGACTGACTCTTCGCTTTTACATCATAGAACAAGCACAGGATCTAAAGCACATGATTACGAGCGTATTTCTTGCTTAACCTTCATGTTAGTGTTGCATGGCAGTGGTGTTTAAAACAGCCACTTCACTTCAATTTCTAGGTAATAGATTTGCAGTACCTTCCATGGGGAGACATTTTTGGAATCAGGGTGATCCTGCAAAAAAGGGAGGATTATCACTGAGAGCCTGTACCATGAGTCAGAGTAACTTAAGCCACTGTCACAATGCTGTAGACACCAGATAAGCATAATATATAACAAAGCTCACCTTTCCAGGAGCTGCACCTAACATTTCCTGTTGCTGTGTGAGAGAGAAAGACCAGGACACATGTGAAAATGAGATGTCTTCTGGCCCCATTTAAGGAGGAACCCTCTATTTTGGCAGTTGGACTGCTCCAGGCTCCTCCCCTTCCACCCTCACCTGCGCCTGCAGAACGGGCGCCTCCTCGGCCATCAGCCCCTCGGCCTCCAGCTCCGACGCCACGTTGTTGATGTCGCGGAGGCGTGACTCATTGGCCTTCAAGTCCTACCAGGAAAAAGTCATGGAGTGCAGGAGGTCAGAGATGCAGCTCGGGCATTTATTGCGCTTTGTGGACACTGAGCATCTTCGGCACCTTCGGGTCTGAAGAGAAATCAGCAGCATGTCACCCAGTTACGGAGGCCGCGGATGACCTTTCGCTCGCTCCTGTTTGGAAGCCTGTGCTCTTCCACTCCTCCTTTTGGGCGGATCTTAGTCCTGCACTGATTCTAAACGTGAAGACATCCTGAGGACGTTCTGCTTGGCTGAGACTGGGGCCTGTGCTGACCAATGCAATGATCTCATACTATTCTAAGCAATTTCATAAATACAAAAAATGCAACTCAAAAATAAAAAACAAAAAAAAAATCTATGGACAGCAATTATTTTCATTTATTGTATGAAAAAAGTAATATAATTCAGTAAAGCTAAGTCTTCCCAAGAATCTGCCGATATGTTTCATGGTGCAGGGGTCATGATTCAGTATATTTGTACACTGGAAACTATATATATAGATTTTTTTTTAAATCTAATTTTAGTACAACTGTCAGACCAATGCAATCAGAACAGTGGGATCTGCATTGACATGTATCACAGTTCCTGTAACATTCAACATCATCGCACTACTTATTGTCCCTGTATCGAAAGCCCACATTTAAGCTCTATATGCCATGGAACCAGACTAACTTTTTTGAACCCAGTCATCATTAATGTTGCTGGTCAGCTGGGTTTGCTAATAGTAACATTAGACATCAGTATGCAGATCTTTTCAATGTAGCACCACCTACCTTCTGGAAGTCATCAAACTTCTTCTGCAGCACCTCCACCTGCTCCAGGTCAGAGGCCACCTCCTCGCTGGTGAGGGCGCTCTCCTTCTCGCTGATCCACTGCTGCAGCTCGCTGGCCTCACGGAACACCATGAACTTCTTGCAGCTCTTCTCCAGCATGTTCTTACGCTTCTCACCCAGCTCCTGCAGGGCGCCATACCTGTTGGGAGTGGAAGGGATCAAGTTAGTCTCCAGCGCCTCTGAGTGCGCCTACTGAAACAGACCAGCAGGTGGCGACCTTGGTTTCATTTGCAGAGAGAATGGCTTTCAGATACATTATGGATGGGATGGCCACAGATGAAATCAAGCCAACACAAATGAGCCAGACAGGAGCCCCCCCAACGCAGACCTTCCCACAGTCCACAATGAGCACATTCACAGCACATTTACATGACAGAATGGCAAAACTCCCAATGGATTGTGAGCTTCTAGATCTTGGGCAAAACTGCCAAACTCACATTCTGTGGGACAGGAGCAACCCAAACGCAGACAGTCACGCTTCTGCTGCAGGTTTAAAACACTCTCACACACATGCACACCCTGGATGATGACACCAATGACAGATGGAAGGCGTTTTTTTTGGGGGGAGGGTTTTTGCAAGTACTGATAATAACGTCAGCCATTCATTATCGTGGCAATTCTCCTTGGCTCCCCCCTTTCCAAAACAAATCATTGTCATCATGAATTGTTAAAGGGCTGATGCAAAACAAAATTCAAGGTGGGGGGGGGGACAGAGAGACACCACAGTAGGTATAAGAGAAGACAAAATGACTTCCGAAGAACTTGAAACAAAAAAACACCAAACGACTGGAATTTGAGTGACGCGGGGGTGGTGGGGGTGGGGGGGTGGCATTGATGGTGACGTGGTTCGGTGGCCTGGGTCGTGCTACTCACAATTCCTCCACGTGCTTCATGCGCACAGAGACGCTGTAGGCCTCCTTGGTGACCAAAGACCTGCGCAGACAACGCAGGCGCATGCAGACGTTAGAGGTTAAGGAGAGGACGAGTGAGAGGGGGGGGGGGGGCTCGATGGGGTCAGCCAGTGGCACCAAATTAGCTGGAAAAGGGAA
>JAODJX010000042.1:3925688-3938805 GCA_026776945.1 Isichthys henryi
GATATTAGGCTCGATTCCTGCTTAAAGGATGGTAACAGCATCGCAGCAGCCCAGAGGAGACCCCCCCCCACACACACACAAACAGAACACCCCCCCCAAAAAAAAAAACCACAGAGCTATGCATTTTCGTTTTCACCGTGACAGCGTTTTGATGCGACAGCCCCCGCTAAAGTCTTGCCAGCCTGACTTCGCCCCAAGAGCAGCGTCCGCATTACAGCCAGCGTGCAGATAAACGGTGAGGATCTCGCCTCCACTCGACTGTGCCCCCCCCCACCGCCCCCATGGGCTCTAGAACATTCCTCACATTCCCCGCACACGCCCAGAGGTACTGCACGCATTCCAGAGCTGTGACACACCCACACCTGCAGCTCCTTTTACACGCAGCAGGCCATCAGAACACACACACACCTGCATATCCGTGTCCCGACCTTCCTGAAAGGCAAACTCTGTCTGTCGAGGTTAGGAATGAGGATGCCGGCTGCCGGAGCAGCAGAGGAAATAAGAGGACGTCCCCGTTAGCGTCAAACTCCATAACATGGAGTTGAAACCTCTCTCCGCTTACATAATTCTTAGGTGACCTGTCAGTAACGTCCAAAGGTCTAAAATGACACGGCAATCGGCGGATCATAAACACTTGTTTCCGGGTGTGGCTGTAAGCTTACACGAGGAGTTTTAATAATCGAAGAACTTAATAAGGTGACCAGATATGTTGAGCTTTTCAGCTGCTGTTTTGCTGCTCAGGAAAAGAATGAATAAAGAAAAACTTTTAAATAAAATAAGTTCCGATCAGGACTGAGTTATTAACAGCTCAGTCAGAACTGAAGTCTGGAGGACTATTCGCGGCTACTGGTGTCACTAAGGTGGCCATATTAGGATGAGATCACCGAATGACATCCCGTCTAGGGTGGATAGATCACTGTTACTTCCTCTTTTCTGATGTCAGCAACATTTGGTGGGGGAGGTTTATGGGATCAGACCACACCTGATGGTAGGCGGCGTCATTGCCAGTAGGATACGATGCGACTAACGCAAGCAGCCCCTTGCAGTCAGGGCTGATGTGCTGATTCTCCAGGTATAACACGCAAGTGCTAACAGGACAACCGTAACCTAGCGAGGGGGGCTCATACATCACACCTCCCCGCGAGATGCCTGGCCAGAGACAGCTTTCAGATGCCTCGCTACCGCTTGTCGTTCCAGCGCCCCCCCCCCCCCCACCCCCACTGTGATTCGCTTTTCTGTGCCGCATACCACAGATTCCCGGAGAGCAGCCGGGATATTTATAAGCAGCGTCTCTGCGGTGCCCCGTGATTAGATTTGCGGTGTAAGTGTGGCATGGGGGCAGACCTCAAACCGCACAGGGCAGGTGGGGGGTACGGGAAGGCACCTGGATAATGCAGGAGAACAAAAAACTATCCACAAGCAACTCCCAAGCGGTCACTTCAGTCCTTTTTCCATCTGGCAAGAGGCAGCGGAGAGGCTGGTTAAATAAACACTCCTTAGCAAGACCCTGGATCCTGAACGGGGGGGGCAGAGTAAAGGAAGATCACCAAGAAGCCTGCAGAGTCACCCGCACCGCATCAGACAACCACTCAGCAGAACATGCACACCCACGACGTACATTTCGCAAAAGGAGGGTCAGACAGTCCCTGGGGTGCTTGGGCCTAGCAATGGTGACATCATTCTGGCAGCTCTGGGATTCGAAACCTTCCGATCAGAAGCGCAGAGTCCCACCCCCTACCGCAGCCTTAGGCGTCCCAGACACCCTCAGTCAGCCATGCAGTGTAGGGGGGCGATGACCGAATCAGCTGCCGGCGGGGGGGGAGACAGGGGTCAACCGAGTCTGAAACAGAAGCACATCTTGTGCGTGTGACACATTCCAGCTGAAATGCCTGGAGCAGTTCGCTGGCACCCGTGTCGCACTAGGAAGAGCACCGCAAGCAGGGACATGCACACACCTCGGATCAGTCACTCAAAAGCAAGCCAGCAGACTGCACACAGCTCACGACGAGCGGGGGATCAGAGGCCGGGCCGAAAATCAGGGTGGGGGGGGGTTCGGGGCCATGCGCATGTTCACTGGCCAGTCGCAGTTGCAACCACAGCCGCAGCTGCAACCACAGCCGCAGCACCCCTGCAGCGATACAGGGGAGGGAGCCAGAGCAGAGCCCAGCCCATGCGGCGTTGCTGAGGGCAGGTCTGGGTCTGCTCACAGCGCTCCTGCAGTCTGTCAGCATTCCAGGACTTGACCCACACCCCCCCACACACACATACAAACCAACGCAACACATTGTACCTTGAGCAGAGGGTCACAACGTGTCGGCACGGCGACAGGTGCAGGCCACAAAATAAACAAGATCATAAGACAAGATCCTAAAACGTACAGAGCGCATAAAGCATGCAAATAAAACCACACTTACAACGATCTTACTGTAACCTCCAAAAGACATTGTAAGACAAATCCCAAAAGGGACTTGATAGAACAGTATAAAGATCTGACGTGTGTGCATTGACCAGCTTATACAAGCTATATTTTCAGAAAATGTATGAATTACGCCCAAAGCGTAACCGCTTAGCTCGCAGAAGAGACAGGAATGCGGCGCGCTGCGTAAACAGCGTAGGACGGGAGACGGGATCGCGCAGGAGAGCCGGGCGCAAACCAGGCGCGCAGCACAACCCCCACGGCCAGCAGACACCCAGTTTCAATTAATCTATTTAATCGCGGCCTTTGGTCGACACTAAGTCTCAGTCAAGCGCCGGATAATGCATTTCAGTCTCATTATCTTATTTTGCAGAATTAAAAAATGAACATTTTTCCCAGAGTGTCAAGTTCACGGAAATTCACACACATTACAATGATCAATACCTGCTGATCGACACCAAGGATCCCTATTGTTGTCCCTAAACTCTCAAATTGTATTTTTCTTTATTATCTGTAATTTATATACAAATCTTTATTTTTTTATGAACATCATATTTGTCATGATATATCGTACTATGTTCTTCATTTCATTAATAAGGGCAGTTGCCGGTTAGTGTCCCCCTTCTAACCTTCGGTAAACCAGACGAACAGGTTCCGCGGGCTGAAATGCTACATTAATATATAACGCTATTCTGACACATTGAAGGGCAAATGTCACTCGGCCATATTCCCGTGCAATCTAGAAATTTCCATGACAGAACCAACAACTATAGGAATACATTACAATAATCGTCAATAACACAAGCGTACCATTGACATATCATGATATAGCCTCCTAATAAAATATCATGTAGGGACAAAACCTAATAAAGCAAACATCCTTTATGCAGGTAGTACAGATATATAGCGGAGTTGGTGGGCCCATCAAAAAACGGGGTCAATACCGGAAGACAGTAATGACAGAAGCCTCGTTATTCAATCTCGCCATTAAAAGAAAACATTCATCGGGGAATTTCATGGCAGAATTTTATCGAACAAAGGAATGCAATCAATGGGAAAACATTAAATGTTACGCATATGCAATTACAGAGAAATGAGTTTATATACGAATCCCTGTATCGTTCGCTTGTACAAATATTGTGCTGGAAATGCAATCCCAGATTCGTTTGGGGTTATCCCAAATTGGGTTACATCTAGTCAACCAAAGCTTAAATCTGGTATCAGGATCATTAAATAATAACGGCGAGAGACTATAAGTTGAATTCTGCAATCAGTGAGCGGTGTATTGTGCTTAAATGACATTAAAGGGGTGAAACCGTGTAAACATCTGCATTCATCCTGAGGCTGACATTTGCGGCGTACATCGCGGTATTACTGTTATCAGGGCAAACACAGGGGGAGGTTATGGGGATGAAGAATCTAGTTATCCAGTTCGGTTACCGCACGGATTTCCCACATTAAGTACAAAAGCCCGGGGAAGCCATTTCCGACGGCCAGCCACCATCTACAGCATAGCGTATGCAGGAACGCCAGGGGCACCGATATCCAAAGGGACGAGGTTTAAAAATCACTGCAATTACAGAATTTTTCAGTCGTCTCAAATGGAACAATCTGACGGATCACAGACGACCCGTGGATTAGTCACTGTTAACTAGGCATCTGGCTTGTTGCGCCGCTGTCGCTCGCCACCGTGTCGCGATCCATTTTGTTCAATGAAATTCCTAGTGGGCGCTGGGCGGGTCCTTATCGGTGACAGGGAAAAGAAAAAAAAAAAGATTTGCTCCAAAATAAATAAATAAATAAAAACGTAACCCGGCTAGTATATAGGTTACCTGCCTAACTGGAGAACTGCCTAACACGGAAAACCATCCAAACAAAGCCATACCTTTCCCACGCATACGCAATGGGATTGTTAGGAATGCTATGCCATGAAGCAAAACCAGCTTTCATTTTTAAAAGTCTTACTCTTCTAAACATAACTCCATGCACATAACAGCCTACAACCTCCTATCCAGGAATAACCAGCAAATATTTTTTAGCTTGCATTCGCTCCTTACCTGCTTTACAGAGTCCTCTTACGATGCAAAGCACGAATCGCCTCCCGTCTTGGGTGAATGCAGCAGACTGCCGACACGAGCGC
Organism: Isichthys henryi; assembly: GCA_026776945.1. NCBI lineage: Eukaryota > Metazoa > Chordata > Actinopteri > Osteoglossiformes > Mormyridae > Isichthys > Isichthys henryi. The sequence goes on from JAODJX010000042.1 coordinate 3,930,245, forward strand.
ATATAGGTTCAGGGAAGCGCTGACGTCACTCACCGCAGCACCCAGCCGAAGCGCAGGCGGACGGTGACGGAAAGAGTCGAAACCAGCAGCCGTTCGGGCCGCGTTACCGAAGAGTCGGCGGATAATGACGGAAAAAGCCGAATCATGCCCCCGCGCAAGCCTCCTGTCCGAGTCACGCCGCCGTGCGAACCAACCCTCTAGTTGTCTAGTAATTTATCACACGGCGGACTGTTTCCACCTCCACAAACAAGGCAGTGATTAAACTGGACCCGCGACATCTCGACTTCCACAGCCAGCTGGTTTTAAAGCACACAGTTACGGTCATGCAATATTCCTAACGCGCAATGAAATGTAGGACTGTGACTGCGCGAAGGTCATTAATTGGGGATGAACACAGCGACTCAAACATCTGAAATAAGCTTCCGTTTTTAATATGCATGATTCGAATGTGTGGTGCATTTTAATTTCAGCGTTTTATTTTCTGATGGCAGGCGTCCCTAGATTCCTACCCTATATTCCCTCTCCAGGTTCCATGCCAAGAGCGAAAAACGCATATCATCCGAGATATCTGACCAACGCAAAGGCGTTTGCAAAGAAACCGGAGAAAAATCAGTCAAAAACCCCATAGTTTGCTGTAGAATGTACATTTAATCATAATACATCGTAAAAAGAAATACGCTTTTATATAGGCTACACGGTAGCCTGTAAAATATCAAACAAAAAACTGCATTGCATAATACTAAATATAAGACGAGTGTACGTCTATCATCATTTTACAAAATGATGCTGTAAACAATAGCGGCATTCAGCTTAAGACATCTGATATTATAATTCCATAGTAGTTTGAAGCATACTTCACGTTGAAATAAAATACAATAATGATGCCAGTGTGAGAAATGCAGAAGTCATTCAAGCTAATCGTTGATCTGCTGACCGTATTTGAATAAAACCTGTGTCATCTTCGGTCATATGCACAGGTTACACACACAAAAAAAAAACAAAAATGTGTTTTCACATCCTCAAATAACAATTGTGCATGAATAATACAAAAACATTAAAACCTTATTGAGGGGAATATTAGGACACACAAACCCTCATCATATTCTCTAAACAAAATGAGAGGCTTGCTTAAAAACCATCATGTCATGCATATGTCATGTGGCACAGGCTTAAAACAGATCTGTTATAAAGAGTCGTGAACAGAGTCCATTTTTATACACATACCCCAATATCCCACCAGCTTATAGTGCATTTTTAATTACACAAAGTAGAAGGAGACTCAAAGCCAGAGCGTGAAGCCATGAGGTCGGCGGAGATGACAGCATCCTTCTTAAGATTTGTTTCCCTGTTTAAGACCTCCAGAAGTAGGGGCTGAGCTGACCTTTGGCTGGAGGAATCTCCCGGCGTCTCAAGGCATTCTAAAAATACAGGGAGATGTTAATTCAGAAATATGGCAGCGCAGACGTGGAGCATACGTGGGTCTCTTCAGCGACCCACTGCCTGGGTTAACTGGGTCTGAAAAGAGCACCAGTTTAACGGGACTCTGCCCTCACCTCGAGGAACTGCTTGAGCCTCATCACAGACCCCATCTGGCCGGAGCTGGTCACTGCCTCGATTCTATTGGGGGGGGTGGGGGTGCCACAAGTCAAAATGTCAAGAAACAATGAGGCAGCAAAGACAGAGCATGCAGGACATTCAGTGTGAGGGCATCAGCGTTGGCGTTCAGGTACCAGTACAGCAAACCTGGGCATGCGAGGAGCCCACATTGCTTATGGAAGAGCACTTAACATATTACATTTTATTTATTTAGCAGACGCTTATCTGAAAAGCATCAGACACTCCCTGGAGCTTTTTAGATTAAAGGCCTTGGGGTTTGAACCAGCAACCTTCCGACCACGAGCACAGCACCTTAACCGCCTGAGCCACAATCCACTGCATTCATTTCACATGTCACTTAAAAAAGCATCTCAAACCGACATCCGGAAATGAAATTCCAGCACGGAAAAGGCTGGAAAACAGTCTAGCTAACTAACGCACCTCACGAAACTTGGTTTATGTCCATTTGAGCAATTAAGGTTGCTGTCACTTTGGAAGAACATATTGTTTGGTTTGAATCTTTGCACATAATAGCTACCCAGCTTCATATTGCACCGAATAAGGCATTTCCACATTCAATGTGAAAACCCGGCCAGCAGCATAACCTCTGGGGTCTTGAGCAAACCCCTGAACGGCAACTGCTCCAGAGATGCCAGTGAACCTGACAAAAACTGCTAGATACATGTAAATCTTGGGAGGAAAGGGTCTGATTAAATGTAGAAGGACACATAGTGAAAACCAGCACAGAAGATTTCATACATTTGGGTAAGCATACAGCTATATAACCATACATGTGAAGAACATCTCTAACTCTGGATTTATGTGGCAAAGAAGTTACCATTTACAGCAGGCTGCAACTCCCTGTTAGGAGCCAGTGAGGTACCTGGGGAAGTAGTCATCCTTGATGAGGAAGATGAGTTTCCAGAACTGGCCTTGGTACTGCTTCATCAGGGCATGACCACACACCTGATTGGTGGGAGCAGAGAAACAGGACATCAGGACTGTTACTCAATGCGCGTACCTGGCCATACTTGTGTTCTCGTGTAGCTGTTTCACCTCATCATGGCCAAAGACCAGTTTCAATATTCAAGAACAGAAGAACAGAGGATGGGAAAAATCCACAGACGTCATTCTAGCCGCGTCCCAAATATCAAGGATACATCTGTGACTAAATGAGACCAATCGCACAATTCATTGCGCCCCAAGTTCATCCCGATCTTGCCAAGACCACAAGTTTTACATTCTGGGCATTTAGAGAGACCGCAGAAGTGAGACATTGGGCCCGACAGCAAGGCCTCACCTCAAGGAAGTCAAATAGCAGGGTGGCGGTGACATCTGCCAGGGGCTCCATGTTCAGCATCTGTGCCAGCCAGCGCCAGCCATGGTTCAGACCATGAGGACTTTCCTACAGGAGCACAGCAACAATAAGAACCCCTCCCCCAAAAAACCCCGAAAATGGATAGTTATCCATCCCTTTCAGCCTACCCCCTGCTTGTTCCCATTGGGCCACCTCAGCTGTATAATAGCCGCATACAGGCGGATCATTCCGGACATTCTCTTCAGGAAACTGTCCTGGACCTCCACTCCAGAGTCCTCCACACGGTATCCCAGGATCCTGAGCGATAAAGACCCATCATGCAGGAAAAAGAGACTTCTTGAAGCCACACGCTTCTAGAACAGGAAGCACTAACATAAAATGCAGGAGCATTACCCATCTTCTCCACTAAAACATCTTAAACTTTAATATTGGTAGCGGTATCGCTTATCTTTTAGAGCAGCGTTTCCCAATCTGGTCCTCGGGGACCCGCAGACAGTTCATTTTTTTGCTCCCTCTCTGCTCCCGGTAGCAGAAATATGGACTATCTGGCAGGGAGCTCGAAAGGAGCAAAAACATGGATTGACTTTGGGACCCCGAGGACCGGATTGGGAAACACTGATTTAAGGTAAATTGATTTGAGGTAAATTCTGGCGACCTGTGCTGACCTCTGGTACTCCTCTACTGAAGTGCCGTCCTTCATTGGGGGGTAGTGGGGCACGGAGTACGGGCACTTCCTATGCAGGTGGGCCAAGATGAGGTCCCCCACCTTGGGGTGCAGCTCCCACAGCCCAACTGCTACGACGGCGATGGGGAATGCAGCTTCATGGTGTGATGCTACCTCCTCTTCGCCTTGTTTCTGAGGAACAGCAAGTGGGAAGTGACCCCAATTTAACAGTGGCTGGCACTTTAGAGTCTGAAACGTGCTGTGCTGAGCACGAGTGCCCTATCAATATCTTCTGTGCAGTGACTGGTGTGTACAGTTCGGCAAACTGCTCACTACAAAGTCTGTGGATTATCACGAGTAACCAGGTCATGATTTCTAGTAAGAGATATTGCTGCTGAATTTTTCAAATGCATTTGTTTGGTGCTTTAAACACCACAGAGAGAATGCCTTTCACTCCCATTATATTCAAGAGAAGCCCGACATTTCTACGGCCAATATCTCAAATTGGAAAAGTCCTAGCAGAACAACCTAGATGGATAGCAACACTGAAACTCCTCTAAAACACAACTTTCAGTGTTGGAGTGAACTGCCCCTTTAAGGACCAACTAGGGAAATTCGACACAGACACAAAATCAAAATGAAGCCCCCTCGATGACTGCAAATTTCACTCACTACAAACTTCTCTGCCAGTTTATAGCTGACAAAATCGAGGCCACTGGGATGCTGGGAGGCCGACACGGACTTGCCCCCCGACTGCACAGGCCGACCACACAGCAGCTTGTCTATCTTATCGAAGATCTCCTTTAGCTTGGAACCTGCAGGACAAATACAGAAGATCCTCAGTGAAGACAGTATGCAGGACCTGTGTACAGCCAAAGATCCAACAGCCTACTCAACTAATACACGTACAGCATATGTGAATATACTTATCTGTTCTTTAGAGCAGTGTTTCCCAACCCGGTCCTCAGAGACCCACAGATTTTTTGCTCCCTCACAGACAGTCCACATTTTCGCTACCAAGAGCTGAGAGGGAACAAAAGCATGGACTGGCTGCAGGTCCCCGAGGAGCAAATTGGGAAACACTGCCTTAAAGTCTTTGTGATACCTGTCACTTCACTGGCAATTGCACATCATGCTTATCTATGATTGTTTAATGTCTAATATGTTGTCTCTTACACTTATGTCCCCTTTTTACTAGAGATGCACCGATCGATTGGCTATGGACTGGAATCAGCTGATTTTCAGTGCTAGGCCTGGACCAGAGACCGGCCGATGAGTCTCACGTATTTCCGATAAGTTCTACACAGAGTAAAAATGTTTTACTGCAACTTTACCCCCCTGCACTATATGGTCCGTACCGTATGAAGGTAAGAAAAAGGATGATTTTAATCGTGGTGACTAGTGATGTAAGAATTGTATGTGCTTAACATGTGATATTGGTATTAATATTATTACCCTGCACCTATTATTATTATTTAGAAGAGTATAGTACACTTCAGTCTTATTTGGTGGTTTGTAACGTAAGGACTTGTTTATTTTAAGACTAATAAAGTTGTGTTATATGGCGAATTTAAACATACTGGAAAATGACATAAGTAACTGACATTTGTTTTGTTATTTTAATCTGTTGCACTTGCTCTTATTTGGTAAAGTAAAATATGTCAGATAAAGTTGGGAGGACATCGACTGTGACTGGAAAGAGGTACAAATAACAGAGCACTTTATTTTGAGACTTAAGTGAGAGCAGATCCCGTCGTGTACTTTGGAGGAAAAAGAAATTGTTAAATTTAATTTATGAAAATAAAATTTTGCATTGAAGAAAAGCTGATTTTTGTCAGGAATCAAAATTGGACAAAAAAAAAAATGTAATCAGTGCATCTCTATTTTTACTTGTGACTCATATCCCCAAAGGAGAACAGCAGGCTGATCTCACATTTCAGTCTGGTAAATCCCATCCTGGAGGAAAGGCACCCACCTGAGATGCTGGAGATCTGGCTGACTGGGATGGTGGCAGCTTTCTGAAGCTCCATCTTCAGTTTTTTAGTCTACAGGAACCCAGACCAGGACAGAACACTTCAGAGGGGCCCTCACTGCACCATCATACACATGGCAGACACAGCTGAAAAGCCACATCCCCTGCCCTCCACCATGGGACAGACGTACAGCACCGAGCCTCATGGCAAACCTGAGGGTCCTTTGTGTTGTTGAGCTTGTCAAATGACACTGCACACTTGTCAGCAAAGTCCTGTAACTGCTGGTGCCATTTGAGGGTGCTGTCCTCAGCCTTGGTCTGCAGCCCTGTCAGAGTGAGCGCCAGGCACGGGTTAGAAACAGACTGACAGCCTTTGGCGGGCTCTCAGCCTTGATCCACATTCACCCCTTTGTTCTGCTTCAGTCTTTTCTCCACATTCTCGATTTAACAGACAACCAGTACTGGCTCTGCACCAGGAGTGGGGAACCCGATCCACGGGGGGCCAGTGTGGGTGCATTTTGGCAAGACCTCTTAATTATCCAAAAATAAAAAACAGTGGTTCTCAACTCCAGTTCTGGGGACCCACTGTTATTGGCTGACCCAATACCATTAAAAAAAAAAAAGCAGACACCACAATGTCCCCTCCCACTCTCCCCTCCTCACCAAAACCACCAGTCTCTCCTACCCCTCCTCACCAAAACCACTACGTCCCCTACATCTCCTTATGAAATCCACGCCATCATCCCCTCCTACTCCAGCTCATCCTCACCTTGCTTCCTGATCTTCTCCTTGGCAGACCGTTCCGCGCTCTTCTTTTGCTCCTCCTGCTTTGCTTGCAGCTCTGCCTGCTTCCTGCGCGCCTCCTCCTCTTCCTCCTGCCGCCTCCTCTCCTGTGCCTGGGCGGCCTCCTCCTGCATGGCCCGGATCAGCAGCCTCATGTCCTGGAGAGCCCGCTCAGCCACGACCATGTCCTCCACGCTGGGGAAGTTGCCCTGGTGGGGAATGCAGGTATTGCAGGCACTGATCAGGGATGAGTTTCCAGAAGAATCAGAATCAGCTTTATTCGCCAAGTGTGCTGGGGCACACAAGGAATTTGCTTCTGGCTGCTTGAGACTCCCAAGTACACAGACAATAAATGACACTGTACAAACAATAAGTTACATTATACAAGAAATATAATTTGAAATACACACACGTGGGTAACCGACTGTATAAAGCATAAGGTGCGAGGCTGAGTGCAGAGTTTAAGGGGGGAAAATTGACAGAAGGCAGGTGACACAGCTTAGCTGTTTATGAGGGTGATGGTCTGAGGGAAGAAGCTGCTCCTATGTCTGGTGATATTTGCGTACAGAGTTCTGTAGCACCTGGCAAAGGGGAGGAGCTGGAAAAGATTGTGTCCAGGGTGTGACGGATCTGCCATGATTTTATCTGCCTGTTTCCTAGTTCAAGTCGTGGATGGAGGGCAGAGGGGCACGGACGAGTTTTTTTTTTCCGCTGCCATCACTGTTCGCTGAAGTCTCCTACGATTCTGTTTAGTGGTTGCTCCAAACCACACTGACTGATGAGCAAAGGACAGACTCAGTGACTGCGGTGTAGAACTGGCTCAGCAGCTCGCGTGGCAGACCGTACTTCCTTAGTTGCCGCAGGAAGTACATCCTTTGCTGGGCCCTTTTGAGGACAGAGTTGATGTTGGGCTCCCACTTCAAGTCTTGGGAAATGGTTGTTCCCAGAAACTTGAAGGTCTCCACTGTTGCTACTTGGAACTACATTGTTCATAACTTTTGCATACATGGAGACCCGGGTGCAGTAATTAAATTTAGCTTGTCAGTTTACCCTCTTCTATCAAGAAAGGCAAATTACCATCATCAATGTCTGGCAGATGTGCAAGAATACCGAATGGTTCCAAGGTCTTGGCAAGGTATTATACCGTAACCAAGGACACAGTACTTTAATATTATAAATAAATATATATAGGACTTGCAGCTACTAAGGTTAAGAAGTATGAAATATAACCTGAAATGTATGTATGGCTTAACAGTTGTAGCGTGTGATTAGAAGTTCGCCAGTTCAAATCCTGTGAATGATTGATTTCACCAGTGGGCACCTGCTAGATGACATTTATTCATTTTCTTATCTTTAGTACATTATGTGAAGGCAGACCTACCTCCGCTGTGGTGCGTACCACCTCTGACACCTGTGAGCAGAGTTGATTGGCGCGGGTGCTGTAGGAGGTCATGTCTAGAACATGGCTGGCCTGGTCGGGCGTGGAGGCCTCCAGCAGCTGGTTGAGCTGCAGCACCTCCTCCTGGACGGCATTGAGAGCGCGCAACCTCTCTCGGCCCTCAGCTTGCCGCTGGCGCTCGAGCTCCGCCTCCCGCAGGCGCTGCTGCTCCACCTCACGTAGGCGCAGGTTAAGGATCTGGTGGGTGGCAGTGAAGCAATTCTAGGCTTTCAGACACTGAAAACTAGAGGTGCACCGATCCAGACCTATTTGACGGATCGGGCATCGACCATAAGTAACTGATCCATGTCCAATATTTATTTAGTTTGGGAGTCTGTAAAAAAAATATAGCTCCTATTTCTTGTTAAATCTATTTGTACAATGTTTGTGGCAATGAGTTTTTCTCCCTGTCCCTGTCAAATGCCTGAAAAACTCAAAACAAGGTGTACAAATGAGGTGGAACAGTATGTTATGTACGGTTCCAGTATCCATGAAAGACATCGGCATACATTTTTTCATTTGTAGTTTCAAAATATTAATAAGATGTATATACAATACTGTGCAAAAGTCTTAGGCTGTCCAAAAAAATGTTTAAAGCTGTTTATCTGGGTAGCAAGTGTACTTTGGCTTAGAACAAACAACACAATTTAACATTAGAACATGCGCAAATTAAGAGTAACACAATAAAAACTAGTAATAATTTCTTCTGTTTCCTAAAAAGTTACTGATATCTAGTTGGATGGCTAGATGAACACCGCTTCAGTTCCCAAACTTCTCCTCAGGGGCACCT
>JAODJX010000042.1:3971296-3984291 GCA_026776945.1 Isichthys henryi
GGAGCTGTCACATGATGAGGGTGAAGAGTGAGAGACCTGGAGCTGTCACATGATGAGGGTGAAGAGTGAGAGACCTGAAGCTGTCACATGATGAGGGTAAAAAGGAAGGGTGAGAGACCTGGAGCTGTCACATGATGAGGGTGAAGAGTGAGAGACCTGGAGCTGTCACATGATGAGGGTGAAGAGTGAGAGACCTGGAGCTGTCACATGATGAGGGTAAAAAGGGAGAAGGTGATGCAGGAGAGGCAGAGGTCAGATGAAGAGACGACAACTAATAATGAGCAGAAAGCAAACATATATTTCAGGCAAAAATATGTGGACTTCAATAGTAGAATTTTGATCAAATGTTATTTTCATCGTCTCACGGTTCATGGTTACAGAAAATGACCAGCAAGATATTATGGTGCAAGGATACAGCTTTCTCATCAACCCAGAGTCTTTGGAGTGTCTATGTACATAGTTGGATATAGAAGAATTACAAAATGGTGGGTAACACAGAGGGGTGGTGGGGTGGCACAGTGGTTAGCCTCTGGGACCCCTGTTTAAGTCCCCACCCTGGCTCCATGTGTGTGGAATTTCTACATTTTCCCTGTGATGTCCTGGGGTCCCCCCATAGTCCAAGAACATGCTGAGGTGAACTGGAGTGGCCCAGTTATTTATGTTAATGAGGCCTGTGATGGGTTGTTGCCCATTCCTGTATTATTCCTTGCTTTGTACCTGTACAGGATGGGCTCTCGACCACCTGCACAAGCAGATATGGAAAATGGATGGGTAACAAAGCTAATGGTACCTGTTACTGCTGACTTTATAAACAGCTCACTTTTTTGGGGGACGCTGTGTTTTGGAGGCTGAGTGGGCTAAGCCTCCATGTCTGTGATCAGAAGGTCGCTAGTTCAAGCCTCAGAATAGTCAGATGTCTGCTGGTTGACCCTTAAGTGTGACCCCGAGCTTGATCTCATCCGTATATGTGTGTGTGTGTCTCTTGGAGATCAAGACGGTGTAGATTAAGAAGCATCCCATTGTATGTGTACTCACAAACAGCAAAAAAAAATCGATATCCAGAATTCTTTTTTTCTCTATTTTTCAAGTTACCCTTGATAAAAAAACAGAAAGAATATACCAGTATGAAGAATATACCGTGAGCTGAAAGGAAATAGGAGAGACACTTCTCAAAATTTCATGAAAAAGTCTGCTGCATAACAAACCTGTTCTCCAGAGTCTGTATTGTGTTAAACTGTATCACAACTTAGACATTTTTGGAAATGCATTTCCACAAAATCACAGGGTAAAGTGTCAAAACATAATACTGTTTAAGATGGGGTGACTGTATCTCTGAAAGTCTGGAAAGTTTCATACATTTTGTACTTGATAAGTAGTTGAAAGATGGAAAGGTGGATGGAATTTGCACTGTTCAACTGTCGGTCCCCTCTGCTGTGTCATACCTGTATCTCTCCAGCAGGTGGCGCTTTTTTTCTGTGATCCTGTAATACCACCTGCTATTTGGTGGTACTGTAGGTGTTTTTCCTTTCGTTTTTCGGTAGTTTTCAGTGCTCTAACATTCCAGCGAAGGACTCAGGATTTATAATCCAGTAAAATACCAGTGTTTTCGGGGGAGAGCTTAATTTTACATTTGCTACTAATGCGATTTTAGTCTGCGCAAAGTAATTTTGTTGTCCTCCAGACCTTTTCCTGTAGCCTACAAAATCTTATTAAAGACGAAAAGGATTGATTTATGCATTTGTTCCAGTGTTGTTCATGGTTTGTACTAAGCGAATGAAAATGACTTCGGCATTACTATAAACTGTGGAAACATTTCCAGATTGCAGAACTTTATTCCAATTATTTATTTAATCGTCCATTGTATGACACTTGCAACATTCTTTGTTTATAAACATAAAAATCAATATTCGTATAGTAATTTTAAAGCGTAATGCCAAAAATGCCGTGACACGCAGCTGGTAGGAGCTGTAGGTCAGGTTCAGTCTATTTAATGCTATGCTCATATTTGCATTTGTGCAAAAAGGACATAGATTTATTCAGCACGTACTTAAATAGAGAAGACTGTCTGACCCTGCAACGGTTATATATACGCAAACGCCTGCACTCCCCGCAGTGATGATTAGACTGCGGTTAATTTAACCGGGATTTCTTATATATTAAAGAGCGTGAGTCCTGCTGGCCTCCTTCTCTTTAAATAGGACTCTTTGATATAAAGAATAGCAAATCTGGCACATATTACTGTTTCCAGACAGTCGTGACCTGATTACACTGCATCCCTGAATCCCGCAGAATTCAGCAGGCTGCCAGCAAACGGACCCAGTGTCCTGTGAGCGACACAGAGACCCATTGAATGGGTTCGCTGTGAGTTTGTGCGTGCGTGTGCGTGCGTGCGTGCACGCGCGCGCTCGTCAGTCAGTCCGATTGGACACCCAGCTAATTTGGAAGCGCCCAAATAATATGAACGTGACATATGAAGTGTTTAAACATGGTGGTTTATAACACAAGGAGGCGCATATGCACAGAAGTCCGCGACACTATCTGTGTAGGGCCGCATGGTGTTCTGAGAGGTAGACGGCGATTTCTTTTCCCACTGAACATCGGCCATCTTTCCTTGAAAAAAAATCAGAAACATGGAGTGGGCTGAGCCGAGCTGGAGCGGGTGTCCAGGTCAGCATCTCTCAGGAGGGAGTCAGGGGCGTGGTGCGCTACAACAAACAAACAAACAAACCGGCATACGAGTGCATTTTCGGTGCAGCGCGTGTCTCTAGGGCACCCCGTCGCCATGGCAACCTGCGGGCGAATTTGTCGACCCACATCGGTGGACGGATGTCTGCGCTTGCAGCACTCTGGTAGACAGAAGAGGTCTCGGGTCCTCTCGGTGTTACTTTTTTCCTTTCCTAATTCCTTTTGAGTGTTTCTTTTTCTGTTCTAGCACACGGTGTATAATCTGCTGGTCTGTTAAAACAACTCAGAGGTGGAAATATAACAGACCCCCTATTCCCACATTCTCTCATAACCCTAATGATATACGGTGGTCCCCCCTCAACTTGGCAGTACTCAGATTTGACCACAACAACCAAAAACATGCCTGGCAGAGTCAATAGAGTCAATAAAAGTCTTTCACTGCCTCATGATTTTCTACTCTGTGGATTCAGTCCATATGTTGGTCCAGACACGACAGTAGAACAACAGAATATCTTCATGAGGTCACAGGGGTTGTGCCCTTCAGTTGGACGGTCGATTTGTAATGCCTTATTGCATCTATTGATTGGTAATGTCTGACTTGTCTGTTGTACTTTGAATACTTGATCAATGCCACGTGTCATTCTGAGAGCACTTTAGTTGTACTGTAAAAGATACAATCCCAGTCTTCTTAAATTAACCCCACACATACTTGAAGACTGGAAAATGACCTAAGTTTGATGTCAGCTCTGTAAGTTTAAGTGAATTTTCTGTTGAATTCTGACATTTTTTTTCTATATTGCTCAGAAACTGTTGCTATCCTGTTTGTACATTATTTCACTGTAATAGCTGATATTTTCTGTATCAGCTTGTTTTCTGGGGATTGCCTGACTGGGTCTCCACTCCAGAACAGGGCTGGGTTCTGATGAATATTGTAACGGATTCTTCTTTGGAGCTGCTGGGGAAAACGGCGGTTACCCCGGCAACTGCAAGCGGCCGTGCTCTTTGGATGCGGCTCTGAAAGGTTTCCAGCAGCATTTCTTGCCCACTGGACCTCGACACTGTCTCATAAACAGAGGCACTGTTCTCTGACCCGGTGCAGTGCACACATAGAGGCTTGGGGGCGGGCGGGGGGGATCTTTAAGACCATCTTCAAAAGCCTCCCTTGTACACTTTTTAATCCATTTATACAGTTGGATAATTAACCACAGTTCATTAGAATAAGGACCTTTGTCATGGGTCCTGCTGCAAGGGTTATGCTTAATCATTATCTAAATCACTCTACTATTTGCTGTACGCTATATTCATTTATACCATGGTACCCAAAACCACGTGCGGGGCGTCGTTAGGTCTGATCAGCTACAGCCCCGAGTGTTTTTGCCTGGGTGCCAGAAGTCAAGCCCCAGGCTAACTTAGCCTCTGCTCTGCTCACGGGGACTCAACGCAAACATGTACACGTCACACAAACAGAACCTCAAGTGGGACTTCAGCCTCCAACCCTACAGGAGGAGGGTGGTTACCAAGACCTCCTGCTTAATATCATATTGTGACATTATTTTATAATGTTTCTCTTTTCCACGAACATGTTCACATTCTCCAGTCGGGCGGCACAGTGACACTTGACTTCTACTTGTTTGTGATGTGTTCTTTGTGCATTATCCTATTGCTCTGAACTCCAGTGACAATAGTGTTGTTTCTTACATTGTGGGGGGGGGGGGGGTACGCTTTCCAGAAAAAGTCTGCCGGACCCCAGAGTCAGCAAAAGTGACCTTCCTGTTGTTAAAGCCAGTCTTGGTCCTGCTTAACATTTACAGGATGAGGAACTGAGAAAGTAGAAGCCTTTGCATGGAGGGTTTTCAACATCCTCCATGTGACAGGTCACTTCCTGTTTACATGCAGTGTTTCCCCCTCTCCCTTTCCACTTCCTTTGGTCAGTGAAGTTATCATGGAAATGTGAACGTGTTCAGTCGTGTTGCAGGAGTCGGCTGCTTGACCTGCCCAGCGAAGGCTGTTATTGTGTCGAGACCCCTGACAGCAGAGGCTGTGCGTCAAACTTCTTCCCCTTCCTCACGTCCTGTATGCTTCCATCATCCCGGCTTCTACTTCCTTCCTGTCTGTTTTCAGGGTGAAGAGGGAAAGAGATTCGCTGACAAAATATGACATTTCCTGTGTGTGAGTTTCATTCTGTTTTTAGCATATGATTCTTATATAATATTTCCTGTTTTGAACCTGCTGCCATATGCTGCGTTTTCTTCAGTGGCCTGTGATCTCAGAGTTACAGAGTAGGTGTCAGAGCTGCACTTTACATTGTCACATGCAGTTTTGCTTGCAAATTGGTTAAAAAATGCTTAAAGCTTAACAATTTGATAATAAAGAAAGGCTATTGTAACATCTCGCTGCATGTTTAATCACTGCATATTGGAAAAGTATCCATCCACCACAACTGCTGATCCAGTTGGTTGCTGCAGTGACACTGGAGCTTATCCCAGAGGCACCTGGCTCCAGGCGACGATCCCTGAATGGGATGTTAGTCATATGCTCACGCACTAAAGGGGAATTTATGTGCCAGATCACCTCACTGCATGATTGTGGATAGTGGGAAGAGACTAGAGCAGCCAGAGGAAGCAATGAACAAGAGGGGAACGTGAAAAGCACACACACACATACACAGTGCTTGTGGCAGCCAGCAAAACCACTGCATAGGGAGGTGAAGCTGTTACACTCCGAGCCATAAGCTGCCTTTTACTGGCCTGTTATAGATACATTTTACACATGAAGTAGACGCTTATGTCCACAGTGATGTACAAGTGAAGCAAATAGCTCATTACAAACATGCGGCTGTCATGGAGCCAGCTGGGCATTAGGCTGAGCTTCCAGTGAGTGACTAGGTACCAGTGTCAGCAGTGTTACAGCAGGAGCTATGCCACAAAGGTGTCTGTGTGTGTGTGTGTGTGTGTGAGAGAGAGAGAGAGAGAGAGAGAGGACAATTCTCTGTACATGTGAATGATGACATCGCTGACAGGCTGCCACTGCATCCTGGCCTTGCCATGCAAATAACCACCCCCCCTCCCATTACGCGACTACCTGGAAGTAGCAGCCTCCCCCCTGTCCTCTACCCCCTCTGCATCCTGTCATATTTCATCCCAAATCACCAGGTTACACGCGCAGGGAAGAAAAGACCAGCATCTCCAGCCATGGGATATCTGGCAGGCTCCCATCGTAGACGAGTCCTTCTGGAAACTAAACTCCGCTCAGCCTCAGTCCCCCCCCCCACCGTGCCTGTTACGTATGGAGGAGGTGTACACTTTCCAAGGAGGGAGTAGAATGAATCATTAATGAATTTTTAGATGAATGACTCGGTGTGTAAGAGAGCCTCCCCTCTCTGTCTGAGATAACAGCGTCTCCCTTACTCCCCAAGAAAGCTGCTTTTTTGTTCCCCCCCCTCCCACACCCCCCAATCTGTTTCCTGGCTCCCCCTAGTACTAAGCGTGAGGCATTTTGGGAAAGAGGACAGGAGCAGCACAACTAGAAGGTAATTAAACGGTTGTCCCAGCTTGCGTGAACAGTCCCTTTCACTGCAAGTATCGGGAGCGAGAGACGTGGTCCAGGGAAGATGTGAGATGCTCCTATCTTGTTAAATGTTATGCAAGAAGCTGAATGGAATATGTAACCTGAATCTTTGTAGCCACAGGTGAAATGTAACACTGTGCTTACGGACTAATGCTTTATTGTTAATATAAGGATTTTTTTTTAAATCTTTCTTACAATGTCATGCGCAGGCAAACACCCTCTGTGTAAAATCACACATGGGCTGTTTTTGCCCAGCACCATTTTATTTAAGCAAATCTAACACCATGCCCTCCCTCGAGCTGATTATCAAGAGCTTAAGATAGCCTTTGCAAACACAGGGCATATAAGCGATAAGTTCTCTCAGTAAACAAAGGGGATGCATTAATGCTGATGGAAAATCTCCGTGCTTGGGACTGAGAACAGCAAAGGTCTTTGGCTTGAGAGTCAGAGAGGATTATGGCGAGGGGGTTTCCCTTCTCTCGAGGTTGCAACTTGGATCGAGGACGTGGGAGTCAGCAGCGTGCAAAACAAGTGCGAGCTTCGGAAACCGCCATGGGGGTTACGGCAGCTGAAGGAAACACTGCATAGTAATTTATGCGTCTTGTGGGAACAGGGGACAGGTGGAATTAATCAGAAGAAAACCCAGGTCACTGGTGAGAGCCCCGTCCCTTCTAACATACCGTCACTGATCAGTGACGGAAATAGTGTTGAGGAATGGCGTTTTTAATGAATTCCCCTTGGTGAGGAAATGTGAAAACCGCATCTTATCTGGCGGGGGTGTGTGTTTTTCTTTTCTTTTTTTCAAAAAAATAAAAGTGGGTTAAAGAATTGAAAGTAACATTTTGCTTTTGATTACGTTTGTAATCGGTCGTTATAGCCACACGTCGATGGATAGCTGGAATGCAGGCCGCAGCACCAGTCACCCCTTTGGGTTCTCACCCATGTCACCACCCACATCTGAGGGCAGCCATGCCCCAAGCTTGACAAGACCGGCATGGCCCCTGGTCCTGATCTCCAGCCCCGACAATCCACTGCTATGACCAGCCATTTTGCAGCTTAGCATAGAGCATGGTCTATTGGGCCTGGCCCTGACTGCTCAATCTAATCTGTAGTGTCTCGCTTTTATGCTAATTTTTCTTTAAATTTTTCTTCTTCTCTTTAAAGGGTCGGTGTCCCTTTTCTGTTCGTTTCATTTAATAAGTGTCCTCATTCTCAGTTTAACACAGGCCACGCACCTCCATTTCTCCTCTGCGGTGGATATGGTCAAATTAGCATGAAGTTAAGTTACCTGTCAAACCTGCTATCAACGGAGTGCGAGAAAATTTATGAGCCTAAAGAGATTAAATTAATGGGCAACACTTATAAGACAGTATTATCCTGTTACTGTATTAATTAACCACAAACTAAGTCTTACATATATACTGATCTCATGTTAATTCATCATTAATGAATCATGACGCATGTTTTATCCCAAGACGTTTACTGTATTTGTTTCTGTAAACCTTTGTTTGTTCTTGATTTCTTCATTATTTGTTCATCAGTATTACTTAAGTATTTGTACCCCCTCAAATGTTGCCAATTCACGAAATGAAATTTGCTTTGGATACAGCTACACTGGAATGATCTTTGTCACGTATCTCATCCTACTCTCCTTAGAGACATAGATGTGAGAGTGTGAAGGAGCACTGGCAGCAGGATGTGACCCCACACTGCCAGGGGAAACTGTGATTATCGGGGTCTGCATTAGATGAGATAAGATACATCCAGCAGGGTTTTATTGTTATACCATCAAGTGGCACAAAATAGTGCTTCCCCTGGGCTGCGTGCCGAGTTCTATTTACCGTGGAGGTGGGAAGCCGGAAGCCGGAGCTGGGAATGATGTCACACCCAGGTTAAACGTGTTGAAGCACAAGTCAGAAAGACATTTAGCAATACTAGGGACCTGTTTCAAAAAGCATGATTACTTGCGTAGCCTGATAACTTGTTGGATTTAAGGTATCCCAGTTTAAATGGACTTTATCTCCATTCCCCTACATTTAGTCCAGACTCCCTTAAATCTGACAAGTTATCCATCTAAGCAAGAAATACTTCTCTCTTTTTTCTTTCAGGCCCTAGTTGTAGTCTGGCTAGCTGTTAGCCATCATTAGCAATTTCAGTTAATAATGCATTATGTATTATTTTGCACATACAAACAAATGTAACATGTCCACAGATAGTGGTTGGACAGTATTGTGTGTATGATCTACTTAATGAAATACAAATAAGACATAAGTGCTAATAAATACTATTGTTTTCACTTCTGTTGATAAACGGTGTAGCCGTGTTGAATTCTGAGGTCGGGGCTGGAGGAGTTCCTCCGTTTTCCGAATTTTGACTTCAGGGGGCATTTCAGTTGAAAATTCAGATGAGGAACTCAGAATTTCCGACTTCCCAGTTCAAATTGAACGCAACAATGGTGCAGCATGCAATAGTGCAGCATGCAACAGCAATCAGGGGAGGATTTTTACAATAGGGCAGGATAATGAGAAAGTCATGGTGCACTTTGCCATGAAGACAAACATCAACTGACTGAAAAGTCGTGAGTTGATGCCTTTGATAGGGGTTAGCATACAGGGCTGTTTCGCTCAGCAGCTCTGAGTGGCCAGGAGCTGTCTGTTGGGTAACATTAATATGTGTACATATGAACGGGACTTCGAGCAGAGTCCTCCGGTCACATGCCTGCCATGTGTTTCAGTGAGTTAGGATGCTGGGTCTGTGAATGCAAGGCTGTTGGTTCAAACCTCAGGGTTGGTAGAGTAATTTCACCCTTGGACGCCTGAGTAAGGTCCTTGCTCCAGGACCTGTCTGACCCTGTGTTCTTAAAAAATGTCTGTAGTTTGGATAAAAGCATTTTTAATTCTCTTATTCCATTAAATCAAAAGTTCATACAAAGCCTCGGATTTCTGAAGGGTTAACAATTCAGCGGATCAAGAAGATAAGCTCGGCCATATACTGTACTTTTTCGTTTTATTAGGAGATGAGTTCTTTTTTTAGAGAATTGTGAATTTGTTTTGCTTCACCGCACATTATCTTTTTGTTAATCGGTGATGGCTGAGAGATTTTGAAAGGTAATCACACAAATTTATGCTTCCCACTGCTTGTTTTGGTGTGATCTGTAAACTTGCGATTGGAGCTGCTTTTCTTGTTGGTAAAGACCCAGAACACAAAGCTCTCTCAGCACATGGATCTGGTACTTTCTGTCAGACCGATGCTAGGTGGTCAGACTGGGCCGCACCAGTTCATCCTCCCTGACTCTGAACACAGGTCTTCTCCTCCACTCCTGGGTGCTTCACATGTTTGCTCAGTGCTTAAACCCTTCATCTATCAGGCTGTGGAAATATAGAAAATTGACTGAATTGCTATTTGGCTGCATTATGGTTACTCTCCTACTGAACTCAGGTACTTCAGCCTGGGATGAGTTTCGCCTGGTGGGGGGGTGGGGGCTGATCAAAGAATCCAGTTTCCCTCCTGGGCTGAGGAGTGTGGAGTGAAGGGTGTGGGATTTGCAGGGGCATGGTTTCCGTGGCGACCGGAGGAGCACCACTGGAGGCAGTGTGATATGAACACTGCATCCTAATATTGGATTCTCTGGATGCTCCCCGCTGGGCCAAGTGAGTCGAACACTGCATTTCATCATAACGTCAGTTTCGCTGATTACACTCCCTTCCAGGCATGGAAATCATCACGGCATCCCGTCAAACGAATGGTTTGGGGGGAGGGGGTCTCACCCAGCTAATTTGTTTCAGTTTATCTTTTGGTCGTCTGTGTGTCTGTTTAGCAAACAATTATAAGAGGAAACTTGCTCCCAATACAGTTGGCAGAGGCATCCAAATATATGCCAAGGTGAGCAGTCAAGAATAAACACAGTGAACCATGTTCTGAAATCAGGTGTAGGTGGGAATCCAGTGATGGGAAGGAGAATGCCACACACAGTCACCTCTAAAAACCTCATCAGACGGTAATCCCCATCCTCTGGAAAAAGTTCTTGTCTTGTTGGACAAGATCCAGTCCCTCCAGACTTTCAACGGGAATGATTGGCTGAATCTGCCATGGGCATGCCAAGGTGTCCCACTTGACTCATCTTTGGCGATTACTCTGGTGCCGATTTGGTCGCCTACATCTGATGCTTGTGAACCATTTGTAGGATGCTGACAATCAGCCCTAGCTCTCAAACCTGACAGCAGAGAAAGGGCAAACTAATGGAGATCCCAGCTGTTGTGGGTGAGTTGGTGGGGAAGTGATTTCAGTTTGCTGCCTCTTGATGATCATGCATCACTTGAGCTGAATGCTCAAGGCATCTGTGAATGCTCAGGGCATCTGTGAATGTTCAGGGCATCTGTGAATGCTTAGGGCATCTGTGAATGTTAAGGGCATCTGTGAATGCTCAAAGCATCTGTGAATGCTCAGGGCATCTGTGAATGCTCAAGGCATCTGTGAATGCTCAAAGCATCTGTGAATGTTCAGGGCATCTGTGAATGCTTAGGGCATCTGTGAATGTTAAGGGCATCTGTGAATGCTCAGGGCATCTGTGAATGCTCAAAGCATCTGTGAATGCTCGAGATATCGCTTCCAGCCACTGTGGGGGAATTGACTGTTTTGTTTGGGTTTGTTCTCTTGTTTTTGATTTGGTTTCATTTGCCATTATTTGCTGGCCCGATATGCGCCTGCCATGTTGTAACATTGACCTACATCTCATGCCCTATTGAGTTCAGTCATTGACTGTGACCTATAACATTGATAATGCCCCTCCCTCTCTAATCCCCATTGCCCCTGTTTTGCCACAGAGCCCCTGTGGTAGCCTCTACAGCTTTTCTGGGGGGGGGGGGTCCGGTCATCTTAAATGTACCGGATGGGGGGGATAGGGTGGTCCGACTTCCCTGTTCCATTGGAAACTGTGGCGGACACAAAGGGGAGTCTGTCTGGGGTGGGGGAGCATGTGACCAAATGCATTGTTTGTTCCAGTATTATGAAAGCAATGCTGGGGAACAGGGCGGTGTCCCCAAAGGGGGGGCGGGATATGTAGCTAGGAGATGAGAGCCCGGCAACTCCCCCCTTGGGCTCCTCTGCACACACAGCCCTGGGACCGCCGTGACCTTTGCCGGTGGCGGCGTCCAGTAGAATGAGGCTGCAAAGCAAGGGGTGGGTGTGAGTGATTGTGTGTGTGTGTGTGTGTGTGCATGCATGTGTTTATGCATGTGTGTATGTGTTTGAGTGCGTATGTGAGTGTGTGCATGTATGTTTGTATGCGAGTGTGTGTGTGCATGCATGTGTGCGCAAGTGCATGAGTGTGCTGTGAATATGTGCATGTGTATGCGTGTGTGCGTGTGAGTGAGCCAGCCTCCAGCGGACACGCCAGGGTGCCGAGGAAGCAGACGACTTATGAAAGCACAGACGCTGTCTCTCTGCTGCAGAAAGCGAGTGAGCGAGAGAGAGAGGGAGAGAGAGAGAGAGAGACAGAGATAGACAGAGAGAAAGAGACGCTGGAAGGAGCAGAGGAAGGAGGCTGGGGTTGCGACGCCACATGCAGCCGCTACATATGCTGCCACCGCAACTTTTATTCATCTGTTGTTGTTTTCCCCCTCCTGCCCGCTAGAGTCGCCTGATGGTCGCTCGCTAGGGACAGCACAGCCGGACGCCCCCACCTCGGTGCCCCGCTCCACTCCCTCGCTCGCTCGCTTGCTGGGGAGGCATGGAGACCAAGGCAGCGTTCAGCCTGCAGAAAGCTCTGGCGCAGCCCGTGAAGATGTGCATGTTCGACTTCCCTGTATCCATCCTGGACGACCTGGTGAGGGAGCCCCTATGGCTCACATTTGATTCTCTCTCTCTTGCAGCTGGGGGGTGGGCTGGTCTCTCAGGGTATTTCAGACAGTAATTTTTGGGGGAGGGGGCATGG
Source organism: Isichthys henryi (assembly GCA_026776945.1). Lineage (NCBI taxonomy): Eukaryota > Metazoa > Chordata > Actinopteri > Osteoglossiformes > Mormyridae > Isichthys > Isichthys henryi. The sequence goes on from JAODJX010000042.1 coordinate 3,983,481, forward strand.
TAGCAGGGGGGTACACCCAGGGAGGCAGAAACTTGTGGATGTCAGGTGTGCTTGCGTGCATGTGCGTGTGTGAGTCAGCTAGCTGGAGAGGCTAGCGTGCCCTCGCGGTCTACCCAGCGTGCTGTGAAGCAACAGTTCCTCTCTTTTGATATCTCGGTGGTTGTCTCCCCCCCGTGCTGAGCAGCACAGGGCTCCCCCAGCCACTGCCAACGCAGAGGCACTCAAACTGGACACACCTCCTTCTGTGCCGCTGTTTTTAAACTGGTTGTGATCCCACAAGACGATGTTAGCACCCCCCCCCCCCATTATGGCCACATGTGGCGATGAGATGCTCTGGGGTTCTGGTCATTCACAGATCCTTAACATGGCCAGTGTGTACCCTGATACCCATGTGACCTGCTGAAACAGTGCAATTGATGGGCTGGGCTGCTGTACCTTTATGCTGTACCTTTAGTCGAACAATTCACTTTAAAAAATCCAGCTATTTAATAAATCAGCAACTCTATGTTGGTTAAAATAGAGTTCAATGTGAAATAATGAGTAGCAGAGTTTGTGTCCTGGCTGGTACTCTGCTCTGTCCATGAAGTATCTGCAGCCTCTGGGTACCGTATTTAAAGTCCAACAGCTTGACACAGATCCGAAGGCGGAGACGCTGAAGGTCCCATTTTCTGCCCGGATTAGCAAAGTTCCCCGTCGCAACAGCGCCGTGTCAGAATTCCAGAACGGATCCTGGACCTTCATGGGCCGTTCAACTGGACTCGTCTTTGAGCTGTAAGCGTAGCTTTCATTGTAGGGCCTGGGAATTGGCAGG
>JAODJX010000042.1:4027699-4053151 GCA_026776945.1 Isichthys henryi
GCGCCCCGTCCATCGTCTTAACCGCACACTGGCGCCCCGTCCATCGTCTTAACCGCACACTGGCGCCCCGTCCATCGTCTTAACCGCACACTGGCGCCCCGTCCATCGGCTTAACCGCACACTGGCGCCCCGTCCATCGGCTTAACCGCACACGGGCACCCCGTCCATCGGCTTAACCGCACACGGGCTCCCCGTCCATCGGCTTAACCGCACACGGGCTCCCCGTCCATCGGCTTAACCGCACACTGGCGCCCCGTCCTCGGCTTAACCGCACACTGGCGCCCCGTCCTCGGCTTAACCACGCATGGGTACAGTGAGTCTTGGAGTACCAGCTGGCATGGTTGTGTAGAATGCACTGGTACCGTTTCCCTGTATTAGGAAACCCTTATATTGATGCACATGAGTAAGAAATGATGGGTGTGGTGTTCAGAGGATGTTAGGGATTGGGATTGATTTGGGGGCTGTACAGCTGGTTCCTGGATTCACCTCCTGTCTGTCTTCTGTGTCACAGGGAAGCTGGTGAGTGTCCCCCTAGAACAGCTCCCCCTGCTGTTCAAAGCTGTTCTGCACTCCTGCAAGTCTACCCTGAATAGCTACCGGGCAGGGACCTCCCCCTGCATCACCACAGGCACCACCCCCGGGAACTAAGCCACGCCCACCGAGCCCGCTTAGCGAGGGACCAGAGGGGGAATGCACCCCCCTTTTTGTGAATGTGACAAGCAGCTATTTTAAGCTATTATCTCTTTATATTTATTTCACGACAGAGCTGAATGTATGACGACCTACGCAATGCACACGCTTCTGTACAAACTACTGCACAAAAGGACGCCTCGGTCTTCACAGTTTACAAGTGTGTGTTTGATCGTTTAATGTAACCGCTTTGCCATTTTAGGGCTAGCTTTTATAGATGTATTTTATTTCTTTCGTAATGCGGGGTTATTGCATCAGATGAATTATGTTTTATTGTAAGACTACCTCATGAACATATTTGTGTTATTCCAGGTACCATTTTCCCTCTCTCTTGAAAATGTTCCCCAGTCTAAATTTTGTTATCTCTCTCTTTTTTCCCCTAAACCAAAAATTTGCCACATCCGGCAGTGTTTCTCAACAGCTGCAACTGTCACGAAAATTCCCACGTTTCCCAGTTAGACCAGTGTGAGATATGCACCATGGGAAACACTGGGCTGTTTTCAGAAAAACGCGGGTTCGAATGTATTCAGGCCAGCTTCTCTGAGATTGCGATCGTAGGCTGGTTGCTCAGGCCTTGGCTGGGAAGATGAGCTTCGATGTGTAGCAACTGCTATCAAGCTAACCAGCTTCTTAATGATTATTCTCGACTTCTGTGTGTCATCTGGAAGCTTTAAGAAGAAGGGAAATATATATACAATAGACTTCAGAGTTAGACTGAAACCTCTAATTTGTTCAGCCTTTTAAATGGTTAATTATATTTTAGATTTACTCAAAAGGCTATATATACATATATACACGTTGATAGATTTGTTTGGTGCGTCAGGTTTGCCGCATAGCAGAGCTGTATGCCGAGGTTTGGCTCCCAGGAAAGTTTGCCTGTCGTTTTTCTGCTGTTGTGCGGCTTGCTAACGCAAAAAAAAATGAATACGGGTATTTTCTACAATCCTGGACTGGGGAAAAGGGAGTGGGGGGAGAAAGAGAGTGAGGTGCGTTTTTATGTTGGCTTGTTTTTCGTTTTTTTCCCCTCCTTGCTTTTTGACCAAAGTGTAGGAATATTATGCAAGATGTTTTTGAGCGCCCTCTACAGGAGTGGTGGTGTAGGGCCAGCGTCCATGGCGTGCTAATGGCATGAGCCAGTCCGACAGAGATGCAGCTGATGTCTTGCAGAATTACATTTCTGCCTGGTTATAAACAGGAAATTGGCCCTGCCTCACCATAAAAAATACTGATTTGGTGGCAGGAAGCCCCTTAAACTGGATGGGTGCAATTTTTTCCAGTATTTTAGTGCTAAATTTGAGATTTGCATTTTGTAAAATCTGCCAGGTGTGTCAGAGTTTGGCTGTAGGTTGGAGAAGGGTTTGAAAACAAGACAGTTCTCTCCATGCCATGACCACACCCCCAGCTCTGCGCTTGCTCCCATTGGTTGCTCATTAGCTCATCGGAGCTCTCATTGGTCCTTTCTCATGTCCTCTAGGACTTGTGTTAAAACAGGGTAAAGTGAATGTACATTTTTTGCATTCGGAAGTTACTCAGATGTCGCTATGCCGATTTTACATGTAGAGTTTGTAGCTGTAGGTTTTAGGATATTGTAGCTTGTTTCAGTAGGCACGGTCTTGTCTGTATTCCATTGTTTTTATAATTTTTTTTTGGGGGGGGGGAGTCTTTGGTTTGAAGAGTACATTTGATGATCTGGAATATCAAAACTCAGAAGTTCAAACCAGGGAAAATTTGGATTTGGCTGATCCTTTATGGAACCGTGTGGCTGTTGGTGAAGGAGAGTGGATTCAGTGATGATTCCTGCGGATGGATTTAAGGCTGCACATCATCTCAGGACCCAGCAGAGGATGAGGTGCTACAGAGTGCCAGAGCGCCTCCCCAAGGATGAGCGCTGAATGGTCTCACCAGCCATTGTCTAAGCAAAGAACATTCCAGAAATGCTAAATGTACTTTTTAAAAACAAAAAAAAAATGTAAGTGTTTACAATTTGCACCAGACAATGACAAAATGACAAGTGATACCAAAGGCTCGGCTTTGCTGTGTTCGAGCTGTTTGTTCAAACCGCGTTTGGCCTTTTCCCCTCAGTGTGTCACTGTCACACGCCCACAGCCGTCTGCCGGCATTTTTGGATTTTCAACTGAAGTGGCGCCACAGAGCCTTAGAAACTTGTTTCTCTTTCGTTTTGTTTCATCGGCTTCAGCTTGAGTGTTTATCTTCCATTTGTCCATATGAATAGTTACTGCAAATGTTTTGAATTTTCTGCGAGGGTTTATTTGAGATTTTTTCCCCCATGTTCTTTAAAGTGAAGCTTTGTTCCGACTTCTTTCGGAGAGCATGTCAGATGCCCGCCAGGGTCTTCTCTCCTTCCTGGATGGCGACTGCAGGGGGGCGCCGGGTTAAGCCCTTCAGAAGTTCCACCTTCAGCTGGTTGAATTCTGATGAAGGATGTGTTGGAGACCAGGTGTAATTGAGCTCAGGTCCAGATGGGGGGGGCGCCGAACATGCACCGCTCCCTCCAAAAAGCTCAGGGATGGACATGAGGCCTTGGGGAGGGCCGTGTCCAGAAGCGCATGTCTGGGTAGCGGTGACCTCTGACCCTGCGAGACCTAGGCTATGACGTTCTTTCACAAGCCGGTGCTCACAAATGTTTTCGTAGGTCTCCAGTGGTGAGTGATGTTCTGGATCCATCCTATCTGCCTGAGATTTAGTACTACTGAGTGCTGCTTGCACCCACAGTCCCGCGCCCCCCCCCCCCCTTTGCTCATCTGGCGCTTCTGCCATGCTTTCTGAGATTTACGTTTGTTTTTCTAAATCGTGGAATGTATCTTCACCGTGCAGTTGTTTAGCAATTTCTACACAAATACTACCTCTTCTGTGGCATCATGTCACAATGGGATATTATGGGATGTTGTTAATCTTATTTATTGTTTTGGGTTTTTTTCCCCCACCTCTGTTACCTACTTTCCTGTGTCAAACACTTTTGTTTTCTTGCTATTTGATTCTCTGCAGTGGTACTTGATTGGAGATCTCAGGCAACTCGGGCTCAATGTCTGTGAAGGGCAGCGTTTACTCTGCTTTTTATTGCATTTTCACTGTTTTATAAGCCAGTTTGTCCAAATTATTAAGCATATCTTGACCGCAGGTGTTTCAGCACCGTTTATAATCAATGCTGGCAGAGTGATTACGGATCTAATTGGCAAAGGACTATGCCGAATTGAAGAAGCAGCCCTTTGTAGATAGAGAATGATAACGGTGATTTAAACTCCTATTGCCTTAGATACAAACATCCACTACCTCGGGCCACACTGCAGGCGACTGACCGCGAGCGAGGTCACCTCGCGACCACCGGTTCCCTCAAATGTCCTCCGAAGTACGTTCCACCAAAATGGTCCGGCATATAAAGGGAGATCTGGTCATTTTCGCAGCCCTCAGGATTTTGATCACTTTTAAGCAACGGAGCGTTTCCACCTGACGATTCATTACTCGTTTTTAACCAACTTGTTTTTGTGAAGTTGCTGACGGTCATTATCCCATGGAGTGTTACGAACCACTCTGTACTGTATGACTGATATATAACTGCTTGTAAAGTCCTTTAATTTGTGATGTAATTCTTGATTGATTTCCTTCTTTCATTTTTTTAAAATGTATTCCACAATGTTGCTATGACACTTTTCAGCCAATCAGCTCTCTTTTTATTAACTGTTACGGGTACACTGATTGGCTGGTGAAAGACTATCAAAAGCAATGTTGATTGACCTCTATAAATAGCTGAGTAGGCTAGTGATGGAGCTGGAGACAGAACCATTCCTACCGTAATCACTATAATATCCTGGTGTGAAGGCTACAGAAGTATTTGGTGTTACTCTGAATCATCATTTACTCTGGATATAGCAGCAAATGCCTTTAGAGTGTAGTAATCATGGTCAGAGGAACAGGGAGGAAGCCAAGTCTTACTTGGTTGTCTCATGTATACCTTTTTCAGGTGGAAGGGGAGGGGGGGACATGTGGAGGTGACCCTCCGAATCACACACAGCCTATATGTCATCATTTCATCTAAGGTTCAAGCTTCCAGACCCAGTCTTGTTGTGAAATGGAACTTGACCGGATTGACTGCTCACCGCTTGAGGCTGATTCCTGCCCCAGGGGGGCATCCTCTCCCACGTTCTTCCTCAAAAATCACAGCTTTGTGTTGAACTTCTTGTCCGCTCTGTTACCTTTACTACCTGTGGAAAAATGTGACCTATAAAGTGAAGAAAAAGCATGTTTAGAAAATGTTAGGACTTGAAACTAAATAAATGTGAATCTTATGCAACTGTGACGTATTAGCCGTTTGGTGTGTTTTTTTCTTTCCTCTAAAGTCTGATTAATACTCCTGCGTCATAATTAACGTCATAAATACGACCTGGCACCAACCCAGAAATGGAACTACATGTCGTGGCGACACAGACTGCAGGAACTGTGATGGTCCTGCTTCGTAACGTTTGTTTTTTTTGCTTGTTGTGGAAGCAAAGAAAGCGTACATCCCTGATGTACTTATACCGCTGACTGAAACTGAAGCACTATTTATATCTAGCATTAAATAACCCACCTTAGGCGTCGTTTCAACAGCTCTACAGAACAATCAGGATGCCAGCATCAAATTCACCGACCTCCTTTTGGTTTATTCATACTTTACAAGACTTAAAAAAGTAAAAAGTAGAATAGACACTAACTCCACATGGGAAAATGCTTAAAAAGTGACTTTGTAACAGCTCGACATTTTTCCAAATTTGTCTGTGGAAAGTTTGGAGCAACACAAATACAACCAGGACTCGATAAACGGAAACTTTATTAAAAGTTTGTTTTTTCTTCTCATTCAAATAGGTGATTTAACAATTGAATATTTTACAGGGTTGAAAGACAGTAAATGCAACATCCAAATGGGCTTTTCACCTTGGGCTTTGGGGGTGTAACTGCTGAGCGACACCGACAAACCGGCGTATAAACACTTGCAGCGGCGTAGGTCACGGCGTAAGCTCGACGCAGAAATGTAAATCAACCCCAAGTCTTGTCGAGTCAACATTTATGTTGGAGATAATGTCACTTTGATGTGACAGTTACACTGTTGTTGGTGTTTTGAATGAAAATGAATATGGTAACGGTCCCGTGCCCATGTGTGCATGTTCTGGGTGAAGTAAATCACAGTGTTATCTCGTGCCACTATCTCAGTGCTTGTTGTTTATCAGGATAACGGAATGTAGGACCTTTGCGTGCTGTGGGCCGGGTTGGGTGGGGGTAGGCTGTGTTCTTTGGGGTGTTTTGAGCCTGTCAGCAGATTCTGGATGTGACTACACCTCCTAATCAGAGTAGCCCTGACCCCTTGGCTAATCCCCCCCCCCAAACCCCCAGCCCCTCGTTGGCTACTCTTGAGAAAGGGTCGTTCTCCGGAAAAACAAACAGTTCCTGCATGTGTCATCTTTTATGGGATGCCCTGCGTTTGTTTAATGTGACTTGTGTGTGTGCTTGTTGGGGTTGGGGGGGGGGGCATCCCTTAATATTGATGTGGTGATAAGGAAGGCCTTTTAAAAAAATAAAAAATATGGATTGGATGGGCCTTTATAAATATACCCTTGTGGCCAATGGGGTAGCTGTGTCCTTTGGCTGGTCCCTCCCCTTCCTGTCGTTACAGTGGGGAGCCCCCCTCCCCCCCCCCGGTTGCTGACGTGGGGCTGGCAGTGGGAGAGAACGGATGTCTTCCTTGCCCTGGCATTGGCCTGGCATGTCATGGTATGAGGGCCCGAAGCTTTTGTTTTTTAAACCATGACTGTTATTGCCGCTGCTGAGGGAGTGTAAGTCAGTAGTTTTCGGTTAGGTTTCCAGAATCGTGTCTTTGCCTAAGTGTCTGACAACTGACTTTGTTCTCAGCCTGAAATCTCATACAATGGCTCAGGGAAACGCAGAGTGCCGATTGCATTTTGGGTTTTCGTTTGCATTGCGTCAAACGCTCAGCTCAGAAAAGCAGAATGTATTTTTGACGGTTATTGGATTCCCCTCACAAACTGCACTAGCTTAGCGCGCTTGTTTCTTGGTTTTGTCGTCACCTGGGCAGTTTGTGAATAACACGCGTTTACAGACATGCATATTCAGTACAATTCATCTTATTTTTATATAGTGCCCAAGTCATCCAAAGCATTTGACGAGTGTGGCAGTGCAGTACTGCATCATTTGAACACAACGGCGCATGGAACACAGAAAAGTGCGAGAAAGAATGCAAGAAGACGGCAGTACAGATGTCATGTATGATACGATTCAGCACAAGGTGATGAATGATGAAGGTCTTTTAAAGAGTGAGTGACAGGGAAATGTGTCACAAGACATGCTATTCATAACGTAAAACTTCAAGGTGTCACTGGTCAGACAGCCAGGTGCTGGTCCTATGTGACTGGGTCTCGGCACGAATGAAACAGGAAGTGAGGTACCGTTTTTCAAATCGGGAAGCGCACACTTGAGCTATTTTTCTCGGTGGCTTGGCTCCACGAGGATGTCCGTCCTTTTGTTCCTCACGGAGGTCAAGTGGCTCCAGGAAACAGAACCTTCCGTGGGGCGGCCACTAATTACGGCTCTGCTTTCTCACAAAAAGTTAACACTGGGTTTTTAAGGCATCTTCCAGCTCCTCAGGAGGAGATTTACGACCTAGGGGAACCCAAGTTCTGATGAAGTCCCGTAACATCACAAACGGGCTGTTGCTTAAAAAGAGAAAATCGATAGCAGCGTACTTGTATTTTAGTTTGAGTTTTTTTTAGCATGTAATTAGTTATTTAGGTGAACTGCCCTGGTATTGACCCGGCATGTCATTGGGTAATACTGGCCTCAGTTCCAGAACTGGGAGTTCAAACATCGAGCCACGGTGCCACTCAAGCACGCCTGTGTTTGACATGCTTAGCTTTTACTTCACATGTGTTTAAACATCATCAGATAATGATCGTCAGTGCCATGTAGAAGCCAGTGCAGATTTCAATATACACCCCTTTAAATCAGTCTTTTTCCTTCCTAGTGAGGAAAGGTGTTGATGGGATGCGAATGTGTCACACTGTGATTCTGTTGAAGGAAAACGGCATATTAGCCACGAGCTAGTCAGCTGATAGGTCAACACCGTGCAGTCTCGAAAGGTGCACATATCCATGTGAAACTTAATGACTCTTCCCCAGCCAAGATAGAGGGCCCCTGTCAAAAGGGAAAAACCTACAGAAACCAGGGAAAGGCGGAAGCAGACTCATGAATATAAAACGGAATCCCTCACGAAAAAATATCTTTATGTATATATTTGAAGTAATATATAATTTTAAGTATAGTTCAGAATATTTACAATTTTATTTCACTTTCCCAAAATCGAAGAATCTGCCACCACTACATCTGAATAGACACAGAAAACACTGGTCCACGAACACGCTTGTTGCCAGGTAACGGCATCGTCACATATATCAAAACACTGGCACCGCGGTGTGTGCTACCAGGGTAACACTTTATTAATAGAACTTTTCATTTAAAGGTAACACTTTACTTGAGGGGCCATCATTACTTAGTAGTTACTAATAAAGTACAAATCATGCAGAAATACAGTCGCTACTTGGGATAGAAGATTTAGATAATTCTGTAGACCTAAATCTTTTAACAGATATAGTAACATATAACTTTGAGATAAACGATTTGTGGCTTGTAAAGTGTTATACATATGAATTATTAGATGAAGGAAGCCTAGTTAGGTATTGGGGGCTTCACACGCAGCCAGACCCTATGCCCTTGCGTGTGACTCAGCGGCTGCAGTCACTCTACCTGTAGTGGGAAGGTCGCTGGTCTGAATCCTCTGCTCAGCACATTGCCTTTGGACTCCTAACCTGCTGAAAAGTGCTACAGGACTACTGGATGAATGTCCAACCCTGGGCTCGGACCCCAAGGTTCACTCTCATGTGTGTGCGTGTGTGTATGTGTGTGCATGTCTTGAATAGAGAGTAGAATGGGATATATGAACACAAGAATTCCTGTGTAAATAGCAAATAAAACACCATTTTACTGTTTTTTCCCCCCCCAAGAAAATGATCATGATGTGAATATGCAATTTAGAAAGTGCAGAGTGCTGGGAATGTGTGTCTCACTTTCTTGTGTAACTTTCAGGAGTGGGGCTGATTTTATATCCGTTCTGGGGGAACTCCGATTTCAAGTCTAATTATCCCGGTAAATTACGGGTATTTCAAGAAGAAAATGAATAATAAATAGCATAATTCAGACCTTTTAAGCCTCACCTGGTTCTTTTCTACCGCCCATTGTTCGAGAATCTTACAGTGATCAGCAATAGCATGCGATTGGCCACACCACCTCCGCAACTGCGCGATGCGCTCAAACGATGAGACGGACACGCGCGCTCCTATAACCACTCACTATGTCCATGGTATGCAGAAGACCGTCTCTCACTGAACACATCGAGCCTTGAAGCAGATGGGCTACAGCAGCAGACGACCACACTGGGTGCCACTGCTGCCAGCTAAGAGCAGGAAACTGGGGCTACAGTGTGCATGGGCTCATCAAACTGGGAAGACTGGGAAAACGTTGCCTGGTCTCTTCTGCTGTGACTTTCAGAGTGGGGTCCGAATTTGGTGTAACAACATGAAAGCATTGATCCGTCCTGCCTTGTATCAACAAGTCAGGCTGGGGGTGGTGGTGTAATAGGGGGGCTTTGAGCCCCTTAGTACCAATTGAGCATCGTTTGAATGCCACAGCCTACCTGAGTATTGCTGCTGACCATGTCCATCCCTTCATGACCACAGTGCATCCAGCTACTAAAGGCTACTTCCAGCAGGATAAGACACCATGTCACACAGCTCATACCATCTCGGACTGGTTTCTTGAACATGACCATGAGATCACTGCACTCAGACGGCCTCCACAGTCACCAGATCCAGTCACTCAGTCCAGTAGAGCACCTGTGGGATGTGGTGGAACGGGAGAGTCGCATCATGAAGGTGCAGCTGACAGATCTGCAGCAGCTCTGTGATGCCATCATGTCAACATGGACCAAAGTCTCTGAGGAATGTTTCAAGCACCTTGTTGAATCTATGCCATGAAGAATTAAGGCAGTTCTGAAGGGGGTCAAACCCGGTACTAGTAAGGTGTACCTAATAAAGTGGCCTGTGAGTGTATATGCATTTTTCTCAGTGACCTTCTACAAGGAGACATAAAAACAAATTGATTTCTCAGAAGATAGCAGCTCTGGGACCCATGCCTAGTGGGATTTGACATGAACTATCAAGCACTGCCTGGTTTGACCCCAGCAGAGCCATCACAGAATAATCAGCGCACTGAACCCATCTGGTGTCATGTGACTTACAGAGACATTCAGGCCTTTCTGGAGGTTTAGTAAATTTATATTTTTATTTATTTAACAGACATTTTCATCCAAAGGAATGTACATTTTGATGATGGTGATTATATCATTCCGTCGTACAGCAGCAAGCATGTTGAGTGAAATAATAATGATAGCTTGCTATCCATTTAAGGATCATAAATCACTAGCTGAACATGAATCTGCTACAGCACTGATGTCCCACCCCTCCCAGAAGTTCCAGGAGTCTCCTACAAATTTCCAGCAGCTTCGTGATACCCACAAATGATGCTAAATGTCCCGGAAATCTGTCGTTCTGCTATTCAGTGGTGGTAAAATTAGCTGGTAAAAAAATTTACTGCTGCAACCTCACCCCAAATTTTACCATTCTTTAGACACACTCAGCGAATTTTACTCTCCTAAAATTTGCCCCCCCCGCCTTCCCGGATGCCGCACATATGCCTCCATGAAATCGATATCTGAGATTGGATGTCTGCTGACGTCACCTACAGAACTGAGGTACGTCATGAGTTACTGAGGTCTTGGATTAGCCCTCTTCTCTGGTAAACCCATCTATCAGAATTACATCATACTGGCGTGAGCGTGAAAGAGTCAGAGTGAGAATCAGCAGCGTGACAGTTGGCAACCCTGTGTTGGGTCTGATTACTCGCGGCTATAGCCCCAAGTATTTTAGCCCTATACCTATTAGCTCTATCTTCCTTCAAAAAAAAGTCAAGTCCCACGTAAACGTGATTTAGCCCCTGATCTTTTCAATAGCTAGAAACCCCCCTGGTCACAAAGAATGAAGTATTATGGCATATAAATACTCATAAGGCTTAAAAAGAAACGGGTGTTTTAATTTGTTTCCTATTCAACTATAACCAAACAGTACAGAAAATTTGATACCGTTAATTTCCAATCCCCAACAGTCCCCAAAAGCTACAAACACAAACTCAGCGCAGCGCGTTCCCACAGCATGCGCTGCCTGACGCCCTTAAACGCCACTGCTCTTAAACTTCCGGCTTTATGTTTGCGCATGCGCGCCGCCCCGCTTTGTGTTTCCAGCCAAAATGGCGTTAAGTAAAACATTTGGACAAAAACCGGTGAAATTTCAGCTAGAAGATGATGGGGATTTTTATATGATTGGCTCGGAGGTTTGTATGTTGGAATGAGAATATTATTGCCCGAACACCGTTTGCGGTTATATTTTTGTTTTTTTACGGTTTGTGAAATATCTCTGCTTATTACTCCCGCTAGCCATTCAGCTTAATTGATTCATTGTTTCATGTTCAGTGAATGGATGCTCTCATCATCTCGCCGTACGTGCTTACCAGTCGCTGAAACCTATCATACGCTGTTATATTTTGTAAATCATATGCTTTGTCGACGCCCCATATTGAACTCTTACTTGTTTTGGGTTTAAAATTTAATAATAAAATCCAGTCCACGCAAATGCATTTTAAAGATCGCCGTTTTCTCTTCCTCACAAACGAGCCCGAAATGTTGAATCCTGAACAAATGATATTCGTTATGAAAGCTTATTAAAGGCGGTAGTAAAATGGGGTTATTCCTAAGAAGCGACGTTGTACCCGGAATCGCCGATCTTAAATCATAAATATAAAGCTGCGGCGCTGGGATTTTCCTACTTCTCATGTCGGTCACCTCATACATTTTGCTGTTTATCCTGTACGTCCACGCAGCTGTATGAATGAGTAGGCGACTGAAGTGATCCAGGCTGTCTTTTTTTGTGAGAAACAAACCCCCTACTACATCTTCCTCATGGTGAATGTGGGTTCAGCATTCCCCTTAACCGCTTACCTGTGAAACACATTAGCATCCCCCGTTTATTATAAATATTTTAACAAGTTATAAAACCAACAAGTTAGCGTAATTTTCATTTAAATTTGTTTCAACTCCCAACTGCCAAAACACTTGTAAGAAAGGTATGCTATTGCCATTGTAACCTGTATCAGACTATTAACACTACAGTATGCAGTGCATTATATTGTGAAATGTATTTGCCACATTAAATTTCAGTTCTAGTCGCCGTCTTTTGCTTTCAGGTAGGAAATTATTTGCGCATGTTCAGGGGCTCTCTGTATAAGAGGTACCCATCGCTCTGGAGAAGATTAGCGTCGGTGGAAGAGCGGAAGAAGATAGTAGCTTCGTCTCACGGTGAGTGTTCGGGCTTCGTCAGGGTCGTGTGATTTCTGCTGGCCCTACTATTCTCCTCTGTACATACCCTTAGTGATGGAAAAAAAGGTGCCTCATAATCCATTTGCTGTATTTTTTACCCCACTAGATGGTGGTCTTAATGGTGGCTTTGAGGCACACTGTGTCCTTTTTTGAACCGAGAGCACCATCTAGTGGGGTCAAAAATATAGCAAATGGTTCATGAAGTGCCGTTTTTCCCATCACTACCGAATAGGGTACACAGCAGAAAGCTGCTGCCTTGCTTCCTTCTGAGGGCCATTTAAAGGTTGGACTTTTATTTTGGAAGCAGTGTCTTCAGTGTTCTCTTTGTGTTAGATCATGGTTACACAACTTTAGCCACCAGTGTGACTCTGCTGAAGGCATCTGAAGTTGAGGAGATCTTGGAAGGGAACGATGAGAAGTACAAAGCAGTTTCCATCAGCACGGAGCCCCCTGCGTACCTCAGGTAATGACAAGTGATAAGATTCTGGAAAGGGATTGTAGATTGTTCTCCAGGTGCCCACGAGCCCTTAAAATATAATTTCACATTTTCCCACGCTCTGTTCTTTGTAAACCATAGTTTTATGTTTTGCACTCATGTTAAACCATCATAAAATTCGGTCCATTCCCAATTCATCTGATAGCCATGCTTGAAACCCTGCTGTCGTCTCAGGGAGCAGAAGGCGAAGCGGAACAGCCAGTGGGTCCCCACCCTGCCAAACAGCTCACACCACCTTGATGCCGTGCCCTGTTCCACCACCATCAACCGTAACCGTATGGGCCGTGACAAGAAGAGGACCTTCCCACTCTGGTGAGCTCTGTGGCCTGATCCCCCTCAGGCTCTTCCTGCACTGCTAAAACGGAAGCCTTACTGTTAAGATCATAGGTTCCGGTTCCTGGAAGCATGTCAGTATTGTATTCCCAAATAAGTCTCACGATAAGTTTTTTTTTCCCAGCTGTGTACACAGTCAAATGCAGCTAGTAACTCTGCAGAGGCTTTAAGCGCTCTGGGACCCATGTGTCCATTAGCATTGGGTAAATGATGCTGCAGTTTAGCCTGCTATTTTGTGGTGAGAAGGTATGCTTGATGGAGGAGGCACGTCGGGGTAAAATTTAGTACTACGGTCTGTCTTCTAAAAACAACTCCAGTATTATTCAACCATTGTGCGTGTTTGTCACTGCAGTTATCTCGATGGTCTTCATAGAATTGTTTTGGAAGCTTATGTGGCAAGAGATTCTTAGGGAGGAAGTGACATCATCACTCATTTACTGTTCGCAGCTTTGACGACCATGACCCAGCTGTGATTCATGAGAATGCCATGCAGCCTGAGGTTCTTGTCCCGATCCGGCTTGACATGGAGATCGATGGACAGAAACTTAGGGATGCGTTTACCTGGAACATGAATGGTATGATTCTAGCCTACTTTGCCGATGGGATAATTGGATTCCTTGTCTGGGAGGAGTGGGAGTAGTGCCACGCCCCCACCCCCTCCCTTCACAGTCTCCTTTCCCTAGTCATTGCATTAAAGGTTGTTTTGCTCTCTACCACCCCCCCCAGAGAAGCTCATAACTCCAGAGATGTTTGCTGAGATTCTCTGCGACGACCTAGACCTGAATCCGTTGACTTTCGTGCCCGCTATCGCCTCGGCCATCCGCCAGCAGATAGAGTCATACCCCACGGACAGCATCCTGGACGAACAGACGGACCAGCGGGTTATCATCAAGGTGGGCATGCAGAGTGGGTGGGAAACGTTTCTGGAAGCTTTTCTGAGCATCTTCGGAACTGCGTCCATGTTTGACACCCACCAGAATTCAGTCCTTCTGCTGAGAGTGTAGAGTCCTCACTTCTAGCTAACCTTTGAACTCTACACTTTCTTGATAATGCTGTGCTGATGTGATTAGTTGCCTTATTAGGGTCCTACTTTGTTTGGAAGATGTTGTAGATCTTGCTCTGATACGTCTTACACTTTTATCTGGACATTCACTAGAACAGTGTTTCCCAACCCAGTCCTCGAGGAACCCCTGACAGTCCGCATTTTTGCTCCTCACCCCCTAGCGCACCTGTACCAGGTATTCAGTGTTCTTGATTGATTGGGAGCTGGGTTAGGAAACACTAGAAGGTCAGCCTAACTGCATTTATGTCCAACCAAGTCCTTGACACCCTTATGGTTCTGCTTTTTGCCTCATTTGCACATTCCTATGGACAGAGGCGTCTGCTAAACTAAATTAATGATTATTGCAAATGATTATTTTTCTAGGTATAAAAGGCTTCCAACTTACTCCGCTCACTTTTCTGCTTTTTCTTAAGCATCCTCAGGCCTTATCTGCTTCCTTATCACCTGGCAGACCTGCCTTCCCAGACTGTGCCCATGTTCAGTTCTGACTGCTCTCTGTACTTCCCGCTCCCAGCTGAACATCCATGTGGGGAACATCTCCCTGGTGGACCAGTTTGAATGGGACATGTCGGAGAAGGAGAACTCGCCGGAGACGTTCGCCCTGAAGCTGTGCTCAGAGCTGGGCTTGGGGGGCGAATTTGTCACCACCATTGCCTACAGCATCCGTGGTCAGCTCAGCTGGCACCAGAGGACGTACGCCTTCAGGTATGCTGCCAGCGCAGGGCCAGCGTGTCTTAGAAGGGGGCGCAGACACACGCATACGCACTGGCGACAGCCACAAACCAAACCTACCTATGTCCGATGCAGCAGAAGTCTCAGTGGAAAGAAACATGCACCAATATACAGTGACAGATACGGGGCAGTGTGTAGCTGTAATGCACACACAACCAGAGATGTAGTCAACACTGAGAAAATGTACACAGAAGATCCACAGTAGCTGGGAGGAGCTTAAACCCAGTGCCAGACAGCTGAGTTGGGAACAATCCATAAGGGGGTTTGGGTGTCTTAAGTGATACCTTATACAGCACCTCCTTGATGCAGTGTCATTACATCAGTCGTCATATTTAACATTCTGTCCTCTGGCAGCTGTGTTTAAGGGCGATTCACTTACCTCTGCAGTTTACTGCCTTAACTACCCAGTTATCTCCTTACAGAGTCACTGAAGAGTCCCAGTGTCTTAATCTATCCTGCAGCTCCATTTCTGTTAAATAGGGTGCATGTGTTACGCTGCTTCAGCTTGTCACCCATGTGACGTACAGCGCTGTTTTATTCCAGTGTGTGTTTGTGTGTTTTTAAGCCATGTGTTCCACACAAAGGCAGATTGTATTGATGGAGTTTGTTCTGTAAGTGCTGTTCGTGCCATTTTTTGACCCTAACTGTGCCTCTCCCTGTTCCAATAGGTCTGATTTCAGGTCAATACACTTGTGCATTTCTTGATCCTCTCCCCCAGCTTAACCCCCGTTTCGAGTTCTCTCTCATCTTCAGACCTTGGGAAGCTGAGTACCTCACACTTTTCCGTTTGTCTGTTTATTTTTTTGTTTTCCGGAAACGCCACAGGGCCGATCCCGATCTAAATGACAGATGTCTGTGTAAAATGTTGAATTTGGCCAAGCTCAGGTCGCGCCCGGCTGAGAAACCAGGCAGAGAGTGGCACACCGCAGACGGGCTGCCCAGAGAGTATCAATGAACTCTGCCCAAATTGGACAGCTGTGATGGCTCTCTCACAAAAGGGCTTCCTCTTGTGTTCTGCCTTTAATTTAATTTAACTTAAGTCTGCTTGTCACTGGCCTTTCTGCATTGCACTACACAGGATAATTCCTGCTTATGGAAGGCCTGCAAAGACTGAATTCTGTACACAGGCACTTAAACGTAAACCCGGGCATGCTTTGGTCTTTTAAGCTGTTATGAAAAGATAATCTAATAAACAAAATAATAAATATGTATAGGAGTACCTAATTTAGTTCCTATTTAGCAGAAATACTAAAGATGATTTCCTGTTTGCAGAATTTTTTTTCCCTCCGTACTCCTGCTTCAATGATTGGCTGATGTTGTCATATGACAATTTGGTCTCTGCCTGACTGTCCTGACCATGTTGGTGGCAATTTTCTTTTCCTTTTTTTTTAGTGAGAATCCCCTGCCTACTGTGGAGATTGCCATCCGGAACACAGGTGATGCTGATCAGTGGTGCCCCCTGCTGGAGACCCTGACCGATGCGGAAATGGAAAAGAAGATTAGGGACCAGGACAGGAACACCAGGTGTGTACGGCTTTTGAGGCACAGAAAGTAAAAATGGGCGGGGGGGGGGGGCTATACATCTCCTGGATTTTATAGTTTGGTTATGGATCCTAACTGGTGTCTGGTGTTGGATCATTTATCTGCACACTTCCATCTCAGGCGCATGCGGCGACTCGCCAACACTGCTCCTGCATGGTGAGTCAGCAGCCACCGGGTCTCCTGTCACTCGGACCCCTCACCAAGACATCGGAGTGAAAGAGAGACTGTCAGGAATCCTTCACCAGTAGACCAGTGCCTCGGTGGGTGACATTCCTCCAGGTGGTCAAGGGGACCCCTTCCCCCGCTCCAGCCTACACAGCATAACCCCGCACAGGCCTGCCGTCTTCCTAAACGCCCTCTCCTTTTGGACACTCGCCCTCCAGCCATGCTGGGGTTCAGACTCATACCCAGACCACACTGATCCTCGTCCCAGAATGGCGTTCCGCTCAGCCGCAGAACCTGCCATTTCCGATGTAGAGCCAGAAACTTCATGTGGAAAATATAACGTCTATAGCGTTTCTCTTTTTAATGGTGTTTGTTATAGGTGCTATGATTACTTTTTTTTTTTTTTTTGTAAAGAGCAAAATAAAGTCCTACATCAATTTAATGCATTTAGATTGTAATGTTACCATCGTTTGACGTGGTGATCAGTGGGCAAAGTTGGCCTACGGTTGAAAGGTTGCTGGTTCAAACCCGAAGGTTGGCAGAGTGATTTCACCGTCGGGCCCTTGAGCGAGGCTTTGAACCCCAATCGCTCCATGGACTGTCTGACCCTGCTTCCTCAATGTGTGTCGCGTTGGACAAAAGCATCTGAATCTGAATTTGGTGGAGTATAAACAGAGATTAGTGTTCAGAGCAGGTGTTCCCTTAAGCTGTGGTAAATGGTAAATGGACTGCATTTAATGGACTCCGGGGAAGATGGTGGCGCAGGAGGTAGTGCTACTGTTTGGCAACCGGAGGGTTGCAGGTTCGAGCCCTGGTTCCTCCTGACCCCATCAAAGTGTCCTTGAGCAAGACACTGAACCCCAAATTGCTCCCGGTGAGCAGGTTGGCACCTTGCATGGCAGCCTCCGCCACCGGTGTGTGAATGAGTGTATGAATGGGTGAATGTGAGGCATAATATGTAAAGCGCTTTGGAAAAAAGCGCTATATAAATGCAGTCCATTTACCCTTAAGCTACATTTCATGTGGTCCAGCTCAAAAATGACATGCTTGTTGTTAAACTTCCTTTATTTACAGCATATGTACATGGCTGCATACCCATTTTATGTTTATATGTGGAAGTGCCTGAGCTGTGGCCACAAAAGCAGCTGGTGAAACTGGCTGACTGGGCAGCTACCCGGGAAACAGCTGGCACATCTGTACATGAGCCTCACTCGGCTTCTGCAGAAGCGGGACCCTGTCAGTGAGCCAGAGGTGGTAGGAGTCTGTTGCTACCCTTTTGGCTTATATCAGCAGCATGGCTAGAGATATACCGGTTTCACGTTAAGTATATCAGATTCGGGGGTTAATTAACCGAGGGACAGCTGGGTCTATATTGCTCATGAACACACGAGCTAAAAGGGGCTTTTTCATTTTCCTCACCTTGCAAAGAGATGGGAGGTACTAGTCGGGTCTCTCACGCTCCTCCCTTACTCTTGGTTTGACAGTGACCTAGTGTAACCTACACCTGACCAACCACAACCCCAAGTGTTAGTGGGGGATTCCACGACCCCCAGGCAGTCCGTCAGGTGTGACGTGAGAGCCCTTGGTTGGAAGCAGCACTGTGACGTGAAGGACCTGATTCCCAGCTGCTCCCTTGGCCCCCAAACTGGGTGCCGTCCACTTCAAATAAACAGAACCTTTCACAGTTCCTATGCCCCAACCCAACAACACCCCCCCCCCCCATTCTCCATCTTATTTCTACTGCTGTGGGGGGGCTGGATCCTGGGGGTCCTGAGGGAGTTCTTCTGGTCCAGGACTCCTTTCTGTCTCCTCTGGGAGAGGAAGATAATCAGGGTCGTCCTCAGGAGCATCAAAAATTATCTTTCTGTAAAGAAGAAATACCTGATGTTACATCGGACCACGTGGTACTTATTAAATTGAAAGAGGACCAATAGAGTGTTTGTGGTGGAGTGTTAAACACAAATCAGTGCAGACAAATGTGATGTGATTACTAACTTATGGGCTCTTATTAATGATTTCAGGCATAGTACTAATCTGCTTATCAAACTGAGAGTAAGTAAATACCCATATAGTACAGAATAGCTGGCTTCCCAGCTAATTTTTACAGCCATTATCTAAAGCCCTGGTGATTATTGCACATGCACGCTTATCGCTATGTGATATCATGCAGCACTAGTCTTCATTTTACGTTATATTTAGTTGAATGCTTTTATTCTATGCTGCTTTACTTTTCATTCTATATGTATCGAAGGTCAGCATGTACTGGATAACCTGTTATGGAAGGCAAATGAATTTACTAATGGTTAGCTAATTAACTATAGTTAACGGTTTAGACAGATTTAAATCAACTCGCTGTACGGATCTCGCTGTTTGACCAGTAACTTAAAAATGTAACCAGACCCTTCAATGGAGATTTTGGGTGGGAAGGTGGCAGATTACCAGTTACTCACAGGAGACCAGGAGTGATGAGAAGCTTTCTGCCACCAGGCTGGTTTGGGAATACATCTTCTAAGAAGTAGTACACATGCCCCACACAGATGCCTGTTGGTATGAGAAATGCACCGTTAAAGATTATGCTTTGGATTTTGACAGGGTGAAGGCTTCCATAACGAGGCAAGGATCTCAGCTTGAGCAACTGACAAATTTCAACCAATCAAATTTAACAATCTCAAGTACGCTGGTCAAATGTGTTCGGCACAGCATACCCTCTTATAACTGGTCAGGAAAGGTTTCAGTTGCAGCTGACTATGTTCAGTAGAGATGATGGGAAACAGTCCTTGTTGTGGTGTTGAGGGTAACAGGTGTGTGCAAGCAGAATGAGAATTGGAGATAACATCTGAGGCTTAAAATGCAGTACTATCTATGCATGAGGTCTCAAACTGCCAGTCTGCGACATCTTTTAATTCATTACTAAATCCACAAAGATCATCACTGACTAGGCCGCCCATTCAACCAAAAGTGCCACATTTGGACTCAATCTACTCCATCTGACAAAGAGCTCATGCTATGCAAGACGTGACCTCCTGCCTCAGTCGTTTTCTGCCGTTCCTTATCAGATAATAGTTTGGGAAACCACCCCACTGTTCTCCTAACGGCTAAAGTCATTTTTCCCACTAAAGCTAAAACGTACCAAGGAGGTCGATGACAATTGAGTTGCCGAGCAACAGGGAAAATCCCATGAGCACCCAGGGCAGGAAGGGAGCCTGGAAGTTGAGGAGGCCGAAGAAGTTCATGCGGACGTAGGGGTTGCGCCGGCTCCAGATGTACACCAACATGATGGTGAAGGCTTGGCCTAGGAAGAACAGGTTGGAGAACAGGCCAAAGATCTGCAGAGAAGCCGTCAAAGGAAGCAACACATATTAAAGACATGCCCAGACTTGGTGAAGGGGGCCTTAGGGCCCAGGCCAACATGTGGTCTAGGCCCTTGTGAGTGGAGCCTGGCAGTGGGGGAGAAGGGGCAGTGTCTCACCAAGGGTTTCGTTCTGGGTTTCCTCTGAACATGGTGGCAGTCACACTTATGGCACGAGCCACTGTAAATTATGACAGCTGGATCCATGAACATGTGACTAAACTGAGCTGCTTGCATCACTACAATCTGATTGGTCGAAATGCATGGAGATACCGGTGATACACGTCAATATGTATGGATTATCTGAAGGCATATTCTATCTGCATGGCATATTCTATATCCATCCATCCATCCATCCATCCATCCATTTTCTGTAACTGCTTGTCTTGTTCAGGGTTGTGGGAGATGTGACGCCTGTAGGCATAAGGCAGAGAACAAGGCAGGATGGGGCACTAACCCAGGGCAGGGCGCACGCGCACACCATTCATTCACACAGACACACCTATGAGCGTGACGTCACTGTCGCTCTCCAAACCGGGCAACGCCTTTATTGAGCTGACCCTTCTACAGTGGAAAACTGAAGCATGCAGGAACCGCACTGTAACTAGTGTCTCTTTGCCGTGACGGTCGGCTCACTGTAACTAGTGTCTCTTTGCCGTGACGGTCGGCTCACTGTAACTAGTGTCTCTTTGCCGTGACGGTTGGCTAAGTTCCTGTATGTAAGCACCATTAGGTTAGCAAAGATACAGGGTCAGCAACTGATGCTAACTGGCTCCTGACTGCTATGTAAGATTTGTAGACAGCCAAGCTCACTATGGGAGGGAGAACCTATGTGTGAAAAAATGTGTGTGTGTGTTTGTGGGGGGGCGGAGGATGTTGTCATTAACTCTAAATCTGAAATGTTTTCCTGCTTCATCTTCCAGGAGAGCCTGCAGTTGGACGTAGCACCAGTGCCAGATATGAATGAGAAGGATACTGTCATTAGGACCCCCCCAAACAGGAACATGAAGACAAAGTCTGCCGTCCGGCCCCGGAACGAACCCTCCTCCAGCATGCGGCAGTATCGAAATCTCGCTGGCTAAGGAAGCGGAACCACACTGGCAAACAGCTGTGGAGATGAGGGCACAAACGGTTATGCAAATTGGCTCTAATGAACCTTTAAAAAAAGAAAACGACATTTTATTTGGTGTCTGTAAACCAAACAAAAACACCAAGAAAAAAAATCAGTCAGCACAAAATAAATTCAGAAAGATAGGGGACATCTCCATGCAGGCTCAGAACAGGCGAAAGGATACAGAAAGACCATGTTGAACAAAAAACTGAATCCAAGAGGTCCAAAGAAGAGGAAGCTGGTTATCAGGCGCCACATCTTTGGGAAGAAATACGCAAGCATATTTGCAAGTTAATATATGCACCGCATTTAGTGTTAATTTATAGACGGTTCCATTTTGTATCCACTCATAGAATGGACTGAAACGAATGGAAATTTTCTTACCTGACATTTTCTAAAAATTAAGTCCGGATTGAAATACAGCTGAAACGGGGTGATGAATTCCAGCTGCTGTAAAGGTATCACGTATCATAAATTCAACGGTATAAATAAAAATTCTAAAAACCATGCTTAAAGAACTGCGGTTATTAGAGAATTTCTGTACAGATGGAATAATGGAAAAACCCACATAATGTTTAAAACTACGTTTACTAGATTGATAAAACTAAACATGTTTGAGGTATGCAATATAGTTTCGTGCAAGGGCACAGAGCTGATTTCAACACCAGTAAGGTCCAAATGGGTCCCGAACCACCGCACCCCCTAACCACACACAGCACTCCCACAATACTGCTAGGGACATGTTCCTACCGTCCACACACAGAGCTGCGCCCTTGGCTTTGTGGCAAGAATTAAGTGTAAACCACTTGTCACGCTGTCATGCCGTTTGATATCATGATAATTAATAAGTATTTTATTCACAAAAACGAATACCTTTATTCTCATCAGTACAGTGTGTAATTAAATAAATAGGTCTGCACAGCTGACGACTTGTGCAAGTGGATAGTTATTGATGCGCAAGTGGATAGTTATAGAACAAAGTTATTATATGGAATAGTTCTACTCCCTTCCAAGTACTTACCACGGCTGCAGTGGTTAAGACGCAGGCTGTCGTATACGCTCTGGTGACGGCTGGAATCAGTAGATACTCCTGCATGAAGCTTTGTGCCATAGTACTCCTTTCTTTTCGAACAGGGTTTTAAAAATCACTAAAGCACCTCTAGTAGGTTGTATTTGCCAATATCCCCTTTAAATTCAAGATGAGCATTACCCTGACTTTCCAGCGGCAGCAACGCCCACGTCTAATTCAGCGAGTAAGAAGCCGTTCAGTAACTACAAACCCGGGAGAAAACGATGAATGACACATATATAAACCAATAGCATGACATATTTCTGTATTGCGGCCAATCAGCTGTTACTGATATAACATCCAGCGATCGCATTCAAAATAGATGTTCGTTTTAAAACTTTAAGCCAGTCAACGACTAACGTACTTGATTGGCATACAATCTGACCAATCAGATGGTAAAACGAGATACTGGAGATTATGAAGTTTGCGTTTGTCAGTCCGGAGGCTCCACGTGGATGGAACGGTAAACCAAACAAACGGCATAGTCCGGCCAACCCACCCCGCTGCTATTCTGAGATCGAGCGGAGGCTGGGCAAGTTACTGCTACACGCGTCGTTTTTTGATTGGTCTGTCGGCACCGGGGAAATAATTAAACTGGGCACGTTTCTTAAAATGACCGTGTAACCTGTAATTACATTAAACGGCAAGTAACTATCCGCATGAAGTGAGGCTTCTGTAGTGCAAATGGTATTGAAGTAATTTTGCACATGGCGCATGAGAAATTAGGTATGTTTGTGAAAGCCCAGGTGCTAAGGAAAATCGATCCTGAGCTTAAATTTTTATAGAAAGAAAAGAATAAGTCTCCAAGTATGTTGTTCCCGGATGTGTATCCAAGCCACTAAGGGCATCTTAATCTGTTTTCTCTTGTTTGTTTGCGTACGTGCTTCTGTTCTGCAGCTTGTCTTTCCGTGTGACTGATCGCCAACAAGCGCTTTCAGCAGATAAAGTAGGACAACACAGATAGAGGATCAAAGCCTGAGCGAGGATTACCTTTATTTATGCCGAAACATTAAACATATTTTATACATGATATTTACATATGATATTTTGAAAAATAAAAGATCGGTTATGTTAAGACAATATAAATACCCTTAAAAAAATCCGTCGGTTCGTCTTCTAACCGCGTATACTGGTCAGTGTCACAGGAGAGCCTGGTGCGGTCTCCAGACAGTGAGGCATTAGGCTATGGCGCACCCTGGACGGGATGCCAGTCCATGACAGGGCACATACACATACAATGAAAACATACATGAGCTGAGCAGTGCTAATGCAGACACTGCAGCCAGGAGAGCTTCAAGAAACCTCTTCACATCCCTTCCATGAAATCGCAGTTCCATCAACTCACCACAAAACGAATGTGAAAACAGCAGCTCCATCGGTGCCCAGCACTGACACACGGAACTATTTGTCACATTCTCTCTGGTTTTTCTGAAGGTATCAGTAATATTGCATAAGGCAGAGTTCAGTACTTCATCTGCAATTTACTTCAAAACTGGGGCTCATTTTCGTGCAGAGGCAGTCCTTCGGATTAAATTAGGTTCTTGGAACAACTTCAAATAGATTTTATCATATAGTTTATAAAATTAGGACTTAGCTGCCCATTTTCTTCTAATTTAAATATGCTGTTACTATGTTTTCCATCCATCTTCCAACCACTTATTGTGGTCAAGGTCACAGACAAAATACAATCAATGACTTGATATTTGTCATTGTTATTGATATATAAGAAAAGTGTCAAATCTGTACCAAGGTGTGTGTAAGCCCTGCGACAGACTGGCATCCCACGTTGCTCCCCAGCCCTGTGCCCTGTGCTTCCTGGGTTAGCAAGATAAGAGGTTGGAAGATGGATGAATGTTCTTGTGATTTTCTGTGTGGGGCTACAGTATAAGTCTAGGGCTGGTTATATGTTTATTTAAAGTTCATTACAACACTGTAAATACCCCTGCAGTTGAAAAAAATGTTGGAAAAGCCATCAGTGTCATGCCCCGCTCGTCTGATCCTCCCGTGTGCCACACCCCCTGGTTACCCACGTGTGATTCCCTGATTGTACCCAGCTGTGTCTAGTTACGTTGCTTTAGTCTTGTCTATTTCAGTCCTGGTCTGACCTGTTTTCGATGTCTGTCATTGATGTTTGTGAGCGTGAGTACTTGTTACCCAAGTAAAGACCCGTTTTCCCCGTCTTTTGACTCCCTGCCTGCTTCCTGTGCGCTCGCCAGCACGCACGATCGCCCGCATTCCACGGCGATCGTGACAATCAGGTTTTAAAATGAGTATAGTTTTCCTGCTGGATATAAGCAAACCTGAGAGAATGAGTGACCTACAGATATAATAAAGATCAGCAGTCAGTTTGATGGTTGTTATCCTCCTCGAATTTTAATTCAAACACTCCTGCTTATAACACAAGTCAGACAGGTATTAAGGTGTGGATGCTTCATACATCAGTTTTCTAAGCAATTTAGTACCTGATGTGTTCCAAACAGAGTTATACAGCTACAAAACTGAACTATGAAATCACGTCCTTCTTGTAAAAGGTAGATGCTGTTTGTTTCTTCAATGAACAAGATTACAGCTGCTATATGAAGTGTCTAAATATTAGTTCAGACATACATATTCAAATGTTCATTTTTTTCCTGAGAGTCTGTGATTTTCAAGTTCAAACACTTATTCACATATAACATTTTGCTGCCTACTGGGTAAAAAATACTATTAGCTAACTACATTTATTGTTGATATTAAATACTAATTGATATTGATATTAAGGCCTTCCACCAATACTGAAAGAATGTAAATGTGAACATTTTACCATCATGGAAGATCTAAAGATGATTCACAGTGTTCTTTCGGAAACACTTGTAAACACTGTCTCCTGTTCGCTGAGGCTGGGAAAACATATGATCACCAGAGGGCGACAGACATTAATGAGGATGTTCCAACACATGCCAGTCCAGTGTGGAAATGCTGCTCTTCCACAGGCTTGCTTAAGACCTTCAGCAACCAAAAAAGTCAACTCCAACATAGCGGGGATAGCCTTGAAGTACCTTCTTTTTCACTGGGTCAAACTTCCAGTACTGCCTTCTACTAAGAACATTGGCATAGCCTGTCAAACAAGGTGTGAAGAAGAGGGATCAAACAACAGGTTTTATTATTTATTATTAATACTTAAGAATTATAATAAGCCTATAACAGTCCTTAGATTAGGACCTTCTGACCTTTGGAGAGTCTGCTGAACCTATTCTCTCCTTAACTGGATTTGGTGTCATGGATTTAAGTCCTTCCATGGGCCTCCCTGCTGAGACTGATGCCCCCGCGACACGACCTCGGATTAAGCAGGAGATGATGGATGGATGGATGGAC
>JAODJX010000042.1:4064691-4075932 GCA_026776945.1 Isichthys henryi
TTGATGTTTGTCCTGTATCGCACTGCAGTTTGTCCACTATGGAATTGTTGTTTGTCCTGTATAGCACTGCAGTTTGTGCACTATGGCATTGATGTTTGTCCTGTATAGCACTGCAGTTTGTGCACCATGGCATTGATGTTTGTCCTGTATCGCACTGCAGTTTGTCCACTATGGAATTGTTGTTTGTCCTGTATAGCACTGCAGTTTGTCCACTATGGCATTGATGTTTGTCCTGTATCGCACTGCAGTTTTTCCTACTGTCCCCCCATGCACCTTTAGCATAAGAATTTCACCGCATTCCTCCGAACACTTGAGCAATAAAACTTGAAACTTGATTAACGATGTTTTTTGTTAGACTGGGGTGCACTGCCTTCATTTGGGGAGGCGGATTGCCCATGTCAGACCACCTATGGGAAAAGCTCTCTTTTGACAGTGGGATTCCCTGTGCCACTGTTCGGCCAGAGTCACCATTTACATTTACATTTTACAGTATTTTACACCACTGGTCCTGATGCCAGACATTAATATCCTGGATATGGCAGGCTTGCGTGTTTGCCCATGATTTGTCACAGACACAGGAAGCAATGATAAGAAGCTAATGGGGGGCAAAGACACTAGGCAAAGCCCCCAGCTGGCAGCAAAGCTCAGCACCACCAGCTAGTACCTCACATTCCATACACAACTTCCTTTCTTTTTTTCCTGATACTCCTTATAAATTTCTTTTTCCGGCCTCCTCTGTTTATTTTTGTTGAATCTCATACAAAGTTAGAAAACAATATATATATATAAATATATATATATATATATACAAATTGGGATTATATGAAAGCATTGTGCAATTTCATAAATTCTCTGCAATTTGCAAAGTATAGTACCACCCTTGGAAGAAAAAGGAAATGTTACATAAGATAAAGAACGTCCAGGAGGCAGGAAATCCATTTTGAATAAATATTTACCCATGATAAATCCAGGGAAGATATGCCTAATTCCATCAGAGTGCACAAAACCTGATTACAGGGAGTTAAGAAATTGTTTCACTAGGACAGGAAGAGACTCAGTAGATGAAAGATTGTTTCAGAGCTGCTGCATGTCCTTCATTTTTTATGTCCAGATTTTATTCTTTTCTTTTTTTTTTTTGAGCGGAAGTCACCCCCTAGCAGCAAAGCCAAGCAGTCGCAGGATGTTATTTGATTGCTTCTGTAACCTACCAATAATGTCGCCTGCCGTTTCCCTCACTGAGCACATGTCATGGTCAGCCACAGCTTCCGAAATGTAAATAGCAAACAGCCTCTTGCTGTCGTCATGCATAACATTCCAGGATTACGATCGGATGATTTCCCATCGCCCTCAGGGGGCAACCCATATGTTGGATTTAAGTTTATTGTTTGCACTGCATGCAGAAAACTTAAAGCAAACATTACAGCACAACACAGCTGCCCATAACAGCCTTTGATGTATGCTGCATAACATGGTTATTTAAAGTAGAATCTGTAGGCATTTTCATTCTTCGCACCCTTAGGCTACAATCTTTGCAAAACATTTTCCCACTAAGACCATTAATTAACTGGTATTGTGATCAGAAGGCCCATCTAAAGGGATTTTTTTTCTGAACAAGCCCAAACTGGGAGTTACACGTTTTCCAGCCGTTACATGTCAAGCTACAGAGAAATACTAATCTGCCTTATAACAGAGTGGTTAAAGGTAAAGAGATGCATGGAGTCAGATTCACACGTGTTTTTGCATCCCTTGACCTTGAGGATAATGGCAAGGTCAAGAAAAGACCAACATCATAATTTTCCTCTGTGTGTGTGTGTGTGTGTGTGGTGTGTGTGCATGCATGCATATGCCAAGTAGTGGACAAGCATCCAGTCCAAGATGTTGCCTGTCCTGTGCTGTAGGGCAGTGTTCCCTATCCCAGTCCTCGGTGAACCTTGGACAGTCCAAGTTTTTGCTCCCTCTCAGCTCCCAGCCAATCAGGAACACCGAATACCTAGTACAGGTGCGCTGGGAGCTAAGAGGAAGCAAAAACGTGGACTGTCTGGAGTTCCCCGAGGACTGGGTTGGGAAACACTGCTGTAGGGGATCAGGGGTGCAGCTAGAAATTCTGATTGACGCCTCCTGTCTAAACAATATAGGTCCAGTGGTAGATAGAAGTTCCCAGTAGTGTTCTCCTGTTAGTGGACTTTCCCGAGCAGGGCAGAGGTCCCCCAGCAGTAGATTTGGGGGCTCCTGAATCTACCAGAGTATCCATGTCCCCCCCCCCATGTTCCTCAATGGGATTCAGTAATGACTTTCCACAATCCCATCAAGACATGCAGTTATGGAAGATGGGTGATGCACATGTCCCACTAGGAAAATGTTAGTTTTCTTTTCTACAAACCCCTTTTCAACAATCCACTTCGTGTGACCAATTACCAATTCCAGAGTATAAATGCTCTGGTGATTCCGTTAACCATGGGGAACACCGTGTCTGTGCTTTGCCAGCTTTATAGACACAACAGTGAATCTGAGAAAAGAAATTCCCAGGACTAAACTGAATGGCAGGTGCATTGTCCCCCCCCACTCATGCACAGCTGTCCCACTGTTTTATTTTTCCTTTTTTTAGTCCTGTTAGGCATCCTGCCAGCTACGTAAATGTAAGACAGTAATCCGTGAAACCTCTCAAAACTATTTTAAAACATGCAAATAATTTGGGAGAATGGGGTAAATTCGCAATATCTGCCATAATTTAATAATAAATAATAATAAACAACTGCATTTTACAAAAACCTGCTGCATAACGACGTAAAGTTATAGTTTTAATGAAATATGTTCTAATCGTCAACGTTGTCAGCTGGCTAATTTATTTGTCTTTCCCTTTCCCTGTTTATTTGTATTACTCTGTCTTAATGATGTTGTATCGCATCACAACACGCGCCGAGGGGCGATTCTGTTGTGAAAGGCGCTATATAATAATAAGCTGAATTGAACTGAATTGAATTGAAGTAACGGTTTGCTGCAAGTGAGATACCAGGTATCCGTCTGCTAGCGCTGAAAAGGCACCTTGGCAGACAGACGAGTTATTGCAGCTTCTATTCCGCTCTCTGGAGTTTAAGATCGTACTAGATTTACTCGAGCGTCACAAACTTCAAACATAACTCTGGTCAATTACAAACACAGCGGAAGTTTCGCCTTGGTCAATTTAAAAGTTGTCAGGAAAATCAGACGCTTAAAATCCCCTGTAACTGGAACACGTTAAAGTACTTTTTGTTTTATTTAAATTTGGTGGAAAATACATTTCATGTAAGTATACACTTTACATATATCGCAATATATTATTTCTTAACTGTACTTTGCTGTTATTCAGACATATCTTAAATACATTACAGGTGCAGGCAAAATTTTGCAACTGCAAAGTATTTTTTAAAAGTTAACAACGCTAAGTAATGTGTATACTTCCAATTCTTAATTCCAGTGCTACATCCCTTCGGTGAAAAGTGAAGTGCGCGTTTAGGTATATAACGGTGCCGTATGCAGGGCTAAGTTTCGCATTCAAGCGCAGGCGGCTCGCATGGACTCACCGTCGCTGACTTGTACCTGTTGCCGCTCCTGTCCGGTATCGGTACGGAGTGCAGACACAGGAAAAAATGAAGCACAAAGGTTCCGCACATGATGCGGGAGACAGGCATCATCGCTAGTGCCGGGACGGACCTGCGGGACAGCCCAAGCGCTGGGGAACCGGGATAGTGACGGATGGATGCCCTTCTGCAGGGGCTTTTATACACTCTGGTCTTGCTGTCCTCTATCTTCTAGTTAGACCTTTTATGGGTCCCGATGACAATATCATTCAGTAACCCACGTGATTTTTTTAACCCCAACATTGCTGCATGAATATCAGGGACTGACTGCCCTGTAGTACAACTATTTATACAGTGCAATACCGTACTGCAAATAAACCAGCGCAACGGCGGTACTGTTAGCAAACCTATACATTGACTGATAAAACTTGTAGACGTGCTAAATAATTTGTTGTATGTTCAGGTTAGTAAATTAATGGGTTAATAAATAATTGCATTCTCCATTCTCGTCGATACTTATTGGAAGCGCAGCCTATATGTACTTATGCCTAGTGGATTCCTTCATTAGTGAAGGCTGATCACAGCCATTAGCTTGTGATGTGCTGTTTCTACGTTGGTTTGAAGAAAAGCCAAATAAATTTCAATATTAAAGTATATGACATCATGTCTGTTGACTTTGCGTGTTTTACCTGTGTCGTCGTGGGGTTTCCTCTGGGTGCTCCGGTTTCCAAAAACACGCTGAGGTTAATTGGAGTTACCAAATTCCCCGTAGCTGTGCATGTATGAGTGAATGGTGTGTGAGTTTGCCCTTCCATGTGTTGATGCCCAGTCCTGGGTTGTTCCCTGCCTTATGCCCATAGGCTGCAACCCTGAACAGGACAAGTGGTTACAGAAAATGGATGGATATAGAGCCCCATACAGTGGCATAACAGTGCCCCACAGGTACCCCCATATAGTGGCATACCAGTACCCCACAGTACCCCCATATAGTGGCTTACCAGTACCCTACAGTACCCCCATATGGTAGCATACCAGTACCCTACCAGTACCCTACAGTACCCCCATATAGTGGCATACCAGTACCCTACAGTACCCCCATATGGTAGCATACCAGTACCCTACAGTACCCCCATATGGTAGCATACCAGTACCCTACAGTACTCCCATATAGTGGCATACCAGTACCCTACAGTACCCCCATATGGTAGCATAACAGTACCCTACAGTACCCCCATATAGTGGCGTACCAGTACCCTACAGTACCCCATATGGTAGCATACCAGTACCCCACAGTACCCCCATATAGTGGCATACCAGTACCCTACAGTACCCCCATATGGTAGCATACCAGTACCCTACAGTACCCCCATATGGTAGCATACCAGTACCCCCATATGGTAGCATACCAGTACCCTAAGGTACCCCTGTATGGTAGCATACCAGTACCCCACAGTACCCCCATATAGAGGCATACCAGTACCCTACAGTACCCCCATATGGTAGCATACCAGTACCATACAGTACCCCTGTATGGTGGCATACCAGTACTCCCTTACGGTAGCATATCAGTACCCTACAACGTCATACCAGTACACCCACAGGACCCCCGTACGGTGGCATGCCAGTACCCCCACAGGACCCCCGTACGTTGGCATGCCAGTACCCCCACAGTACCCCCCGTACGGTGGCATACCAGTACCCCCACAGTACCACTGTACAGTGGCATACCCGTACCCCCACAGTACCCCCCGTGCGGTGGCATGTCAGTACCCCTACAGGAACCCCCGTACAGTGGCATATCAATTTTCTCTTAAAAAGCTGTAAAAGTTCATTTCAAATTACTGCATGAGTTACAGTGAACTTGTATAAAAATATCATGTGTTGCCATATATAATTGGAATAAGAAAAATTCTTGATAGCCTTATATGAACCATGTGGGTTTTTGCATATGGGGTCTGCTGGCTGTATGTCAAAGCATCCAAAGGAATGGTGAAAATAATTTAGATAATTATATACTAGCAGTTGATATATTAATGTGCAGACATTTTTATGCACATATAACAATCAGTAATAATTTATGCTTATAACAGTGTTTTTCACAAACATATTTCATTTTATATTGCAGTGGCATCATAGCTTCAGGGCTAAGGGTTCTGTTGATTCTGTGTTTCCTTCCAAAGTTGCATGATATATGGTTTAGCTGGTCTCCAAATTGTCCAAAGTGAATGCTAATGTCTGTGGTGGGTGTTTTTGCTGTGAAGGATTGACATTATGAAGACGGCCTCCTGCCTGGTGCTTCCTGTGATAGGCTAGGCCGCAGGCCTCCTGCCTGTTACTTCCTGTGATAGGCTAGGCTGCAGGTTGACTATGTCCATGCACTGGAAAATGCAAAGTTGCTTCATAGACAGAATATTCCAGCACTCTGCCCTTAAGAATGCATTCAATACAATATGCAATAATCCATCACTCCCATTTTAAAAGGTATGCATGACTCATGTGTGAATTGCAGTTGTTGGCATATGCAATTACATGATATTATACTAACGGGAATCAAAGGTAGCACGGTGGCGCAATGGTTAGCGCTGTCACCTAACACCACTGGGCTCTGGCTTTCCATGTGTGGATCCTGCATGTTCTCCTCGTGTCGTCGTGAGGTTTGCCCTGGGTTGTCTGGTAGAGTTGTCAAATTGTCCATAAAGCTGACTGTGTGTGTGAATGGTGTGCGCCATTCCCACAGTGCCTATAGCGACCCTGCACAGCATGAGTATAGAGTGCGCATAGATGGTAACAATAATGACTGTCATTGAATGTAGGGACAATGTCACTGGTTCAACAAGATTGAAGAAGCCACACGACTTAGCGAGATTTGACTGGCAAGTTCTGGCTGCATGAGAGTAATATCATACTGTTTAGCTGAAATTATATTAGATCCTGTTCCTCATACTGCCGGATATTTCTCTGAAGCAGTAACTGGGACACAGGATATGAACTCATAACCATTAAGTTTAAAGTCTGTTTCTTTGACAGCAATGCAACCTGCAGCATTACCCTGATCTGTGTTTACAATCTTCCCTGTTTTGACCAAGCACATTCCATTCATGCAAACTCAGGGAAATTACATCTTAACAAGTGGTTTCTTTGGATCTGCCTTTGTTATGTAATGAATCATCTCTTGAGGATTTTGGTGTTTTCCCAATAAATCCTTATTTCCCAATTTTTTTTTCAGGTTGCCATTGTCAAGCCCACGGGGATTTCCTATTCTGGGGAAAATAAATCTATCTAGATAAGCAGTGGGTTGGACAAGCCATGTCTTCAGAGATTAAAGCCATATTAGACATGTTTTCAAGGCAGAACCTGCAGAAATGCCTGCTTGCCTGGGCGCACGGATGAAGTGATGCTAGCAGAAAGTATCTTTAAGGAAAGATGCCCACGTGCCCCCATTGGTATGAGACCGGCTGTGGGCACAACGCATCACATCTAGATGGAGCCAAGAGTCGAATGCCCAGCAGCCTGATAAACGATCAAGCGAGAAGCTTCACTGGCATGACTGTGGAGAAAACCATCGTGTCCCACATGTCCATCACACCTGTGCTCAGATTCCTGCCTCTGCAGACCTCCACTGGCTCTTAATGCAATTGACCACCCCAAACTATTATTGGCAATATTATTTTTTAGATGATGAAATCGCATAATAAATGACCCCTCCCCGGAATGGTACTGGCAGCCGACCTGAAATCCCATGATGTTGAGCACTTTACAGGGGGTGATAGGATATGTGAATGGGGGGGGGGGTTGACACAGAAAGCCATGCATTATAATCACTTTGTCACTTTGTTTTGATATTGTCAACGCTGGTTTCTCAGCCTGAAGGTCAGTGCCAATATGGTCATCGTAGGCATAAATTACAGGGGGGATGGGGGCTTGTAATAATTCTCCCCTAATAATAAAAACTGGTGAATAGAACCCCACTGGACCCCTTAAATGGGTGGAGACCTCAACCCCCCAGTGTTCAACCCGAGGCTACGCCCTTGGTGGTATTATCTATGATATAAAAACGGACCATTAGCTCATTTCCACACACATCAGTGGGGCTTTAACTGGGCAAGAATTTCTACTAATCTGACCCTAAAGTCTCAGGACTATAATGAATAAATTCCTCGGCATCCATAAACAGTGACATCAGCAAATCAAATGTTTTATTTTCCTCTTCTGATTCACTTCAAAAGAAGAATTCCATCCTAAACTAGGTCATGCACTTGACATATCAAAATGTAACTGGTCCGTTGAAAAATGCTCACTGGGAATTGCTTTGGTGTAGATTACCAGGAAACACGATTAACAGTAAGTTAATCAGATTGTGGATTGTTTTCCCTTTTAATTTCCAGGAAAGGAAATAGAGGACTTTTTTGGCTTGGGGTGGGGGGCCCGGGTCGAGTGTCCCAAAAGGATCATAGCATTAAGTGTATCATAATCTCCGTCTTAAGATTCATTAAAGAATGAGCTTTTCCTTAAACCTTTCATACCTGATGTAGCACATTATCTATGTAGATAAAGGGTCATCTTACTAACTTGTTAATCTTGAAGAGCTCTCTAAATTGGCCTTGACCTAGACATTGATGACAGACAGAACTAGAATTGCTGCCTCTGTTTTAAAAAAGTATTTTAACTTAATATATTAAGCGATATGGTCTAGTCTGGTTAGTTCTTGGTTTATGAACATTGTCTACTCAAGAGGAGAAGGAGGCGGTAAGTAGTGTGCACTGATTACAGCAACACCACACGACAAACCACTTCAGGGATGAGGACGGTCCCACCCCTGAAAGCCATCTCAGCCAGTGTGAAGACCTCGATGTGCATGCTATGTTCCAGTAAGCTGTTACATGATGCTGTGCAGCTCCTGGTTTCATTGCAGTATTACTGCACAGCAGGAGGACTGCAGTGGAACATTGGTGATGTCCGTGGTCTAAACACATCAGTCCGTACAGTGAGCGGACCAGCAGTACAGCAGCCAAAGGCAGTCACAGTTTTCTCATCAAACAGAGCGGATCTGAAAGAAGGGAAATTCTGTCATTTCATAATAAAGCAGGTACTGGGACAGACAGTCAGGAAGAAACCGCAGCAACATTGTAGCAGCAGTAACAGGAATAATCTCCAAAAAAGTCAATATTTGGGTAATATATAACTCCAGAGTTACTCAAATGAATCAGTACGGTTTTATCTTGATCAGCCAGCTAGATTAAATAACATGCAAAGTTTTAGTAGTAAAAAGCAGGATTTGACTGGGACTAAAAATTGACTGGAGTTGACCGTGGGCCCCCATGGTATTGTCCAGTGGGGGGGGACTTGCTTAATTTTGGTATCAATAGTTTAGGTGGGGTTTTTGTAGGCTTTAATGTGATTTTTGAAAGAAAGGACAAGCAAGAAATATCCTGTATTTTTGTCAAAAATGTGTTAAATGTGTAAACACGTCATATCTCTGTCCATTCAAGCCCCTTGAGCATCCTGCCTCATCTAAGACTTTAGATTTTCTTCTTGAGCTTTGATCACTTTGATCACATTGAGCTGAGAATGAATCTATTAGGTTCCCCCAGGAAAGTGCATTAAATGTCATTTCAATGTGCATAATAAGGTCAAGGTTAGGTCATGGTCAAGGTCATAGTCATGGTCAAGATCATGGTCATGGTTATGGTCAAGGTCATGGTTATGGTCATGGTCAAGGTCATGGTCAAGGTCAAGGTAAACTTTATTATCCCCCCAGGGGAAATTCATATGGTCAGCATAGCACGTCTCACATGACAAATAATATTCAAACAGGTGACAAAACAAACAAACAATAAACATACCAGATTATAAACATAACAAAAATACAGAAAGGGCAAGTGAATGAATAAAACTGCATGGACATGCAAAAGGATAAAATTAAAGTACAACAGATATACTTAGTCTGTTATTGTGCAGCCTAATTGCTGTTGGCACAATGACTTGTGAAACCTTGTTGTTCTGATTACGCTCTGCAGAATTCTGCCATTCGACCTGCTGCTTCTGACAAACTCCAAAAACAGAGGATGTGTAGGATCATCTGAAATTTGTTTCATCGTACCTGATCAACTCCAATGACCCTACTGGCTAATTTAATAAAATGCTGCAATTTCTTATGATTCTGTGCATGCATATTTCCAAAGGTACAAATTAACCCAAAGGACAAAACGGTCTGCAAAGGAGCTTTATAAAATACTTGTGTTACGATCCTGTTAGGTTGTTGGATGGCTCCGCCCCTTCTCTGTATTCTTTATGTGTATTGCTGGGTGGGGAGGAAATGGGTAGTGCTTCCGTTAATGAGAGAGGCTTCTTATATTCCAAATCTCTATCCTTCTTCTGAAGTCTTAGGAGAAGCAGGATGCTCCGGGGGCTTGAATCTGGCCCCATGTGCATTTTCCCAGCTTTTCCATATGGTCCGTCCTACAGACTTCAAAGCAGCCTTGGGGCATGACCTCCTGAATGCACCACAATGGGCTGCTGCTCCATCTACCCTTTACCCCATGCTTTTTGGGGTAGCTTCTAGAACCCTCTCTGATTGGATATTGAAAATTAGTGTTTGGCTTGGCCATGGTTACAAAAGACAAGAACAAAGTGGACTGACGGGTCGTTAATACATGATTACGTGACGGGGAGCTACAAATTCAAAGGGATTAGTCAGCCATCAAGCTTACTGAAAACAATGTACTTTCTTAGTCTATGCTATAAGAACAGCATTGAATGATAAAATGTAAAATGCAATGCTTTGAAGATGAAGACTTGCTGTCTATGCAGGTGGTGTGATCAGGAGGCGCCCAGACCTGCCCACTCTCAGGGAAATCCTGCCAGTTCCAGCCCAGGGTAGCTCAGGACTATGAACCACCACTGAAAGCCATTTTCTTGTGAAGACCTCGATGAACAGCTCAACAGTGTCAGTATTTGCAGGGTGAGCAACTTACAGCA
This sequence comes from Isichthys henryi, assembly GCA_026776945.1. Taxonomy (NCBI): domain Eukaryota; kingdom Metazoa; phylum Chordata; class Actinopteri; order Osteoglossiformes; family Mormyridae; genus Isichthys; species Isichthys henryi. The sequence goes on from JAODJX010000042.1 coordinate 4,075,227, forward strand.
GAGCTTTTATCTGGAAGATACTTAAACTTTACATCTTTCAATAGAAATTGAAAGAAGATTAATGAATAAAAGTTAATGCTTTATATGAACTGCACCTTCATAATGCCTTTATAATGCATACGTAGAACATTCAGTACACCTTCATAATGCCTTTATAATACATACATAAAACATTCAGTGCACCTTTAAAATGCATTCATAAGCAGCATATAACTATACCTTAACATCCTAGCATACTTTAACAGCCGTGGTTTAAAATAATAACAAACATAGTGAATGGTGTGTGAGTGTGCCCTGCGATGGGCTGGCCCCCCATCCTGGGTTTAGGATAAGCGGTTTGGAAAATGGATGGATGGATTATTTATTCACCGGGGCCCCCCCCTGGAGCCAGGCCTGGGGGTGGGGCTCGAGGGCAAGCGCCTGGTGGCCAGGCCTACACTCATGGGGTCGTGCCTGGTCGGGCACAGCCGCTTTTTATGGAGCGGAATGGAGCTGTTTTTTCACAATAACAATTCACTGCCATTGTACTGTACAGTTGTGCATATGACAAATAAAAATCTTAAATCTATATAATAATAACAAACATTATACTCATATAATCATATAACTCATATTATTATAATAATATTATAATAATAATAATAATAATAATAATAATAATAATAATAATAATAATAATAATAATAGGGGCGGCATGGTGGTGCAG
>JAODJX010000042.1:4101731-4119785 GCA_026776945.1 Isichthys henryi
GCTTTGGTTTCTTTTAACTGGTTCGTTAATTGACCAGCGTTGTACACCTGGCGAGTGCCGCCGGTGTAGGCGTGACAGTTAACGTCCAGTGAGATATTTGGATTATCAAGCGGTGTGTAACATTTCATAAATATTTAATACTAAATGAAGCTTGGCCGTGTTGCTGACTTACTTCAGTAAAAATTTTCCCCGCATTAAGTAACTAGATGCCACTTAATTCGATTGATGTGATGGGTGAAATCTTTAATATACAGTATTGTTAACGTGTTATGCTAAGGTACAGCTTAAGTACAAGTAGTGGAATGCTGAGCATCCAGTGTGACCAGTAACATGCAGGATAGTACTGGAGAAGAAGCTTGGCCTGTACAATACTATACAAAACATATTAAGAACCTAACAGGAGGTATTCACTGCAAAACACCATGAAGACTAGGTTCCTACTGTAGGCAAGACCATAACCCCGCAAAAGGGAAAGTTGATGAAGCAGATCTGTGGTCAGATGTGGTAGCTGAGGGTTTTCTGGATAAGATGGATCTTGGGTCATTTCTTGAAAGCTGCTGGAACTCAGGGCTTAACAAATTATCTGGTTATTAAATGTTAAACTAAAAGCACGACATACATTTCAACATGCTTTTCCGTCCAGCTGTGAATGGCAAGATGTTCACAGCTGTACCTGCAAATTAACTTTAACAAGTTTGTTTTGAAAGATAAGAATGAAAAACTGTATTCATTTAAGCATGGTGCCTTATTGTAAAGGAGGATAATAATGTGTATGTGTACAGTTTTAGAATGATCTTTATCTTTACGCTATTGCATGTATTCTTCAACGATACAACTAAATCTAACTTTAAAATGCATCTTTAATGCCTTCAGATTGACCTTATTTGAATTTTAAATTGAATGGAGCCCAGATGTCAGCATTATGAAAACTCAACACACCTTCTGGTCTTAAATTTCCTTGCTTTAAATGAAAGTTATATATACACCAATGAGCCAAAACATTATGACCACCCCCCATGTGATTAGAATAACGTTGAATTTATTGTACAAACAGCATCTGTCAAGATCTGGGATATGTTAGGCGACTGTTTCCCAACTCAGCTCCCAGCGTACCTGTACCAGGTATTCGGTGTTCCTGATTGGCTGGGAGGGAGCAAAAATGTGGACTGTCCGGGGTTCCCCGGTGACTGGGTTGGGAAACACCATGTTAGACAGTAGGCCAGCATTTGCTGCTCATAATTGACATGCAGTTGGAGTGGGCAGGAGTAAAGACTCAAGTGACTTTAATAAAGGCGAAATGGTTAAGGCCAGATGACTGGGTGAGAGTATCTCTAAAACTGCAACCCTTGCGGGGAGCTCAGAGTCAGGCATGGTGAGTACCTGCTGAGAGCAGTCTGAGGAGGGAAAATCCAAGATACACCAGCAGGGTGCTGGGCAGCTAAGACGATGTAAGATGTTAATGAAGGCTGGTCTGTCTGGCACAAACAGGCTGCTGTGACACAGACTACGGAAATCTCTATTGATGGTCAAAGGAGCAATGTGTCATCACACACAGTGACACTTCAGTCAGAAGTCTCTAGTGAAATGGATCTTTGTAGAATAATCACTTAATTTTTATTCATTTTTTTTTTATTTGGAATTTTATTTATGCTAAACTAATATGTTGATAATTTTACTTTGTGGTTTAAGGATTGTGACACTTTGTTGAATTTATATTTTTATATGTTTTTGCTATTCCTTTGTTTGGCAGACCATAACTATGATGGTCTCGGTAATTATAAAGTTATAAACGTTAAAGTTTTAAATAAGCAAGAACTACAAATGAGCTGTATGTTTTCTACTGTGCTACCCAGAATGTGGTAGGTGACACAGAGTGAGCAGAGAGTGACACATCACTCGATCTCAAAGGCAAGTGACACTTTTCAGGTGAGGTTTTTTTTTTTATGTCATGGAGGGAAGAATGAAGGTTTCATAGTCTGTGACTGAAGTAACATGACGATGATATACAGGACGGATGCTGACTTAAATGCAAAGGCAGCCAACAGAAATATTTCTAAGTGTATTCAAACTACCGCTTTTCACTTAATTCTGTGATGCAGACTGACTAAAATATCCTGGAGTCTTTGGCAGTTTTACGAAATATTTGGTTAGTAAATGAATGAGCGAGGGGTTGCTGGTCGTGTCACTGCTTCCAGCCTCATTCGTCAAGGGACAGTGCCAAAGCTTTCATCAGCTGCACATCGGAGGTCAGCTTTTTCTGCTTAGAAGTAGGCCAGCATGGCCTATAAATAGAGAATACAAAACTTTAACTTGTCTTCAGCATCAGCTCCCTTTCTTAGCGTGATAGGAGCTCCCAGTTTTCACAAACGCCACCAGACAGAACATTAATGCAGACAGTAATGAAGTGGATGTTCAGGAAGTGTATTTGTAAACACAAAGATTCCATGCTTGTCTCTCAAGTTTATTCATGGTCCATGGCCCATCTTCAGCCGGCAGATCGTCCCATATATTTTATGATCCATAAAAACATTCAGTTCGGCTTAATTTTATATGGCTCCTTTCACAACACAGTCGCCCCAAGGCGCTTTACAGGAGTGCGATACGTTTGTATATCATTTATGGAATTATTAAAAAAATAATTACTTGTACACATTTTGCCGCTCCCAACCCAAAGTTTATCATGGGATTATTTTACCAGTCCGTGCAATTTTAGTAGAATATAAAACCAACCATGGACATCAGAAGGTGGGAAACCCGTCTATCGTGGACGGGTTGCTGATGTGGCTGTCGGCGGAAGCTGCCTCGGGAATTTTGGGCATGTGAACGATGTGTCATTGCAAAGACTGTGGGTGACCAATCTTTTATTGACTTTCTAAGTGAAAGGTTCAAAGCCTGGCAAGAGTGTGCAGCTCCAGGAGAGTGAGGTGCGAGGCCTGTGCCTGAAATCCCGCGAGATCTTCCTCAGTCAGCCCATCCTGCTGGAGCTGGAGGCTCCTCTCAAGATATGTGGTAAGGATTCTGCCATCTCTTTATATATATATATGTATGTAGAGATACACACATACATATATGCAGTGTTGCGCATTTCAGGTTCAGATACTACAAATCCACACCAAGTTTTGTTTCTAACAACCAGTTGAGCATAAAGAGTCACAGTCAAAGACTACTGATAGGAATCTGGTTGGTTGAAACAAAATCCTGGTCTGGATAGACACACACACACACATATCGTTTATATTCATATCTTTGTGGGAACTGTCCCTTCATTTTTATGAGAAAACCCCTAATCCCTAATCCCAACAATGACGACCTTAACCCCAGCTCTAGCCTTACCCATAGGTAACCAAACGAAATACAAGACTTTTGGCACATTTAGATTTTTGATTGCAGTCATGCACTTTTATAAAACTGAGTTTCCCCTCGTGGGGACCAAAAACGTGGTCCCCACAATGTTAAAATAACAGGTTTTTATCACATTGTGGGGGCATTTGGTTGGACCCACAGACACAAACACACACACATTGTTTTGTGGTAATGGTCAGTACCGATTTGACTGTATTCTCTGTAGGTGACATCCACGGGCAGTACTACGACCTCCTAAGGCTGTTTGAGTATAGCGGATATCCGCCAGAGGGCAGCTACCTGTTCCTGGGTGACTATGTTGACCGGGGAAAGCAGTCACTGGAGACCATCTGCCTGCTGTTGGCCTATAAGATTAAATACCCTGAGAACTTCTTCCTGCTTCGGGGAAACCACGAATGTGCCTCCATCAACAGGATATACGGTTTCTATGATGAGTGTCAGTTTGCCGACTGCCTGCCAACCGCCACGATTCCCACATATTTTACCTTGAGTTTGGAGATCTTTGTGAGCTATTTTCATGACTGGTGCATGGATTCCTGTTTTTAGGTAGGAGGCGGCACAGTGTCAAGCTGTGGAAGACATTCACTGACTGCTTCAACTGCCTCCCCATCGCTGCCATTGTGGATGAGAAGATCTTCTGCTGCCATGGAGGTGAGATATCAGTGCTGGCTTTGGAGTCAAGCTGGTACTGAATGTTCCAGGTCAATAAGCTCTTTTAGCTTTTCCTGAATTCCACATGAGCGCGGTATGATGGTGTAGTAGTTAGCACTGTCGCCTCACACCTCTGGGACCTGCGTTTGACACTCTGCCAGGGTTCCATGAGTGTGAAGTTTGCATGTTCTCCCCATGTCGTCATGAGGTTTCCTCTGGGTATTCCAGTTTCGCCCCACAGTCAAAAGACATGCTGAGGCTAATTGGACTTACTAAATTGTCTGTAGGTGTGAGTGGTGTGTGAATGTGCCCTGTGATGGGTTGGTGCCCCATCCTGATTTGTTTCCTGCCTTGTGCCTGTAGGCTCCAGACCCCCCACAACCCTGAATAGGATAAATGGTTTCAGAAAATGGATGGATGAATTCCACACTATTCCATGGAAGAACAGTGCTGGGCATTTCAGGAGCAGAAGTTATAAATCCAAACCAAGATTTTGTTGAGTATGAGTATAAAGAGTCAGAGTCACAGAGACTCAACTGGCTGGTAGAATCAGAATCTTGATCTGGATTTGTAGCTACTGGACCTGAAATGCCCAACACTGTGGAAGAGTTTTATAAATGGTCAAAGCAACTGTTGGCCTTCTTTGTTCAACATAACTTTATGACATAAAATACTGTGTTCCAGCATATTACAGATCAATGTGCCTGATTCTTCACGTATTCTGAAATCTGTTTGGCTGCTTCTCAATTATTATTAAAGGGCTTCTTTTTGATATCTTTGGTATTTCCAGTGTACCATCACTTATTGTAAAAGCATCAGAAAGACTCCTGTAGCTGAACTGTTGCCGGAGGTCTTGAGTCAGTAGTAACTACCCATACTCCACACTTGCTAGGCCTGTCCCCAGATCTCCAGTCCATGGAGCAGATTCGGCGAATCATGAGACCTACGGATGTTCCTGATCAGGGCCTGCTGTGTGATCTCCTGTGGTCTGACCCAGACAAGGAGGTGCTGGGCTGGGGAGAGAATGACCGCGGCGTTTCCTTCACCTTTGGAGCAGAAGTGGTGGCCAAGTTCCTGCACAAACACAACTTGGACCTCATCTGTCGTGCGCATCAGGTGCGGACATGTGTGCCAGGCTAACTACTGCAGTGCTCACGAAAGGTCTTGGATGCTTGCTTAATTCAGTAAGAAATATTGCGAATTTAATAACAAAAATCATTACTTTATTCATTTGTTTACAAAATTATGTGGCACGTTAGAAACAACCAGTAGTATTAAGTAAAACATTCAATTCAAGTAGCCATAAATTTAAACCCAAATTATAGTTCTAAAAGACTCCCAAGACTTTCTGTGAGTGCTGTGTATGTTAAAGTACATTTTTGATGATTTTGTAGTGATTGAAATGATTTACACTAAATAACAAAAGTCACCTCAGGGGAGTCATTGCTGGCTCTTCACTTAGCCAACCTAGATACATTATTGGATAAAATGTTTGTTTGTGTGCGACATTCACCCTAAATGCTACTTTTGCAAAATGCTGGGTAGAATTTTTAAGGTGCCAAGTGACACTTCCTTTGATTATCCCTTCTTACAGCAGGTTGGTCAAATAATTTAAGATGCCTTGTTTTGTTTTTTAATTTTTTTTTGCATAATTGCATTATCAGTGATTTTTCATATACTATATGAATTGCACAAGGAAATCTGCAACATTTCATTCAGCTTCTGTGGTACAGTGTTTGAGACACTTAAAGTTCCGATTTGAGATACCTGTACTTCTCATGGAGGTGGTTGAAGATGGGTATGAGTTCTTCGCCAAACGGCAGCTGGTGACCCTGTTCTCAGCACCCAACTACTGCGGCGAGTTTGACAACGCTGGCGCAATGATGAGTGTGGACGAGACACTGATGTGCTCCTTTCAGGTAGGAATGCCACGTGCATTTCTTATCTTACCACCTCATGGGAAGACTTCCTGAAATTTTATATCAACATTTATAAAACTGTACACACATTCTGTAGATTTTAAAACCAACAGAGAGGAAAAAGCCGAATACAAGCCGACCAGCTACACCCCCTCGAAGTATGGTGATGAAGCAGCCCAAGAAGTAGGGCAGGGAGTATGGTGACGAAGTATCCTTGGAGTATGGTGATGTGAAATAGCCCAAGAACTAGGGCAGGGAAGGGTGGCGTTTGTGCTGTGCTGTTCATTATTTGCTGGATTTATGGTTCAGTGATCACTTGCTTTCTACGCACTTTTTTACTTGCCAGAACTCAGTACCACTACTCAAAAACAAGTGAAATACTGTTTTGTTTTTGCCAGATTAAAATGTTGTTGTACTGTGCATTCAGATATCCTATATGGACAAAAGTCCTGGAATTACGGAGCTGGTCCCCCCCTTTGCAGCTATAACAGCTGCCACTCTTCTGGTGAGGCTTTCCACAAGATTTTGGACTGTGTCTGTGGGAATTTTAGCCCATTCATCCAGAAGGGCCTTTGTGAGGTCAGGCGCTGATGTTGGACGTGAAGACCTGGCTCACAGTCTCTGTTCCGGTTCATCCCAACAGTGTTCGATGGGCTTGAGGTCAGGGTTGTGTGGGCCAGTCAAGTTCTTCCACACCAAACTTACCCAACCAGGTCTTTATGGACTTTGCTTTATACACTGGGGCACAGTCATGCTGGAACAGTAAAGGGCCTTCCCCAGACTTCCAAATGTAATGGTTACAACAAAGTTGGAAGCATAGAGTTGTCCACAATGTCTTGATATGTTGAAGCATTAAGAGTTCCTTTCCCTGGAACTAAAGGGGCCTAGCCCAACCTCTGACTTACTGCAAAGTTGGTATCCTGCGACAGTACCACATTTGAATTCACTGAGCTCCTCAGAATGACCCATTCTTTCACAAATGTCTGTAAGCGTGACTGTATAGCTAGGTGCTTCACTTTATACCCCTGTGGCAGTGGGTCTGAAGGAAAGCCCTGTATTAAATGATTAAGAGGTGTGTCCCAATACTTTTGTCCATATATTGTAGAATGTCTAGCTTCAGTAACCAGGAACCTGTGTAATTTACTAGAGATAAAAATCTAAATTTTTGCAATTCCCCCAAATTCCCCACAATGTGTTGTCACTGTGATCTAAAATACTGCTGATAAGCAGCGTGTTTTCTGTCTTCATTCATTCCTTCCTGACCTCTTTGTTCTCCCGTGGCCCAGTTCGGGCGCCGTGTCGCTCTTCAAAACACTGACTTATGTCTTTGATGATCTTATTTTATCAAAATCTCAGCATGGATCAGAAATGTAGCTTCATTTTTAGACTGAAAAATGCATATGTGTATTTAGATGAGAATGTAGGTGGTCCAACCGATAATTCACGTGTGCTGTATTTAGTGATGTCACTAGGCTATAAGGTTAATGTGCCAGTCATTACGAATTATGATTTGACTTTGGATGATATACAGCTGGAGTTTTTATGTGTTGGCTTGTTTATTAAATGCAGCTAAAGCAAACAATATGTAACAGATGCTTTCTAATCTGTGACAAATTAGCTAGTTTGAGCATTCAGAAAGCTAACCGCAAACGCCATATTGAGGCCTATGGATTCAGAATGGGATGTCATAAGAGTTCCTGTGGGTGTAATGGCCTGGTGTCCCAGTACGTTTGTCCATACAGTGTATGTCAACTACCATCAATATATTCACATTAATTAAAAAATTCTCACGATAAGACAATAATTGTTTTGAGAACTTGTTGCTGCTCTTTTTGTTAAGAAGCATGAACACTGGGTAGTTCTTACAATATACTCACTACTTTACATCTGCCTACCTACTCCAAATGTGTTACATCACAGCCTGTGGAACAGAACAGGGTTCCCAATAATTTTTCCCTCAGGGCCAAATTCCATCAGCAACACAATGCCGGGGATGGGGAGGGTTGGGGGATAAAATTTGCCAAGCCTGGCGGGTGTGTGCTTATAAGAAATTTGCAGAGCAGGTGGAATATTCGATTCTCACAGGCTGCCTGGTGTAATCGGCCCACATTTGGCTGCAGATAAATCTTGTGTTTCTGGTGCCGTGTTCAGTTCGGGTTAAATTGTGTTTCGGTCCAGATGCAAACTGCAGTCCACCTAGTATAGGTTTCCATGCCGTAGAATAAAAGGCGCGGACAGCTGACAGCACATGCCTGCTGGGAGTCGCGAGAGAAACCTTCAATGGGATGAGTAGGCCATTCCAAATATTTGCAATATTTTCTGAATTCACCACCTCAATCTACATTCCAGTCAGTTTTCTCTGTAGTTCACTGAATCGGTTTTATCTTAATCCTTGCATACTGCACTAGATAAAGTTTAATATATTTAAAATGTATATAAAACCAAAAAACACCATTTTAATATTTGTGCATTTGTTACCATGCCTATTAAAAAATATTCCAAATGCCAGGGACTCTGCTGCACAGTTTTTATTTGATGCAGCCAAAAGGTTTTGGCAATCATGGAAGAGAACCTGGGGTGAAGTCACCACTAGCACAGAAGCAACCAGCATTGCCTCGTGTTATTTGTTCTTTACAGAAACAAGTGACGGCCAATTACAACAGCGCACGAACAGCACACAGAAAAGCTGGAGTATCCTACTTTTAGCCACAGGGTGGCACCAAGACCCGTCCAACTACAGAACTAGCGCTGTATATTACTGCAGCGCCACGCCGGCTTCTGAAGGGAATGTATTTCGAACTGTAGTCGTTGAAATAAATGTGTTTGTTTTAATATTGAGAAGCAGTCTAAATAATTGGTATTGATCAAACAAATACTTATTATATCGGTCTTAATCTATATTGCATATGCATTCGAAATATTTTATTAATCCTTGGGAGGAAATTCTCTTTTCACTTACCCCATCTTGCTCTCCATGAGAGGCACATGCAAGTGAGAACAAGCTTGGGGTCACAGCACAGGGTCAGCAGACAGCATGCAGCACCGCAGCCGCTTACAGGTAAGGGCTATGCTCAAGGACCCACGGACATGGGATTATTTTGAAGAAGGTGGGACTAGAACCAGCAACCTTCCAATCAGACACAGAGGCCTAGCTCGCCGAGTCGCACAGCGCAAATAGCTCAACAAAAGGGTTAGATATTTGCATGACCAGCAGAACACAGCACCCTGAAATGTTCCTGTATGTGTAACATGTCAACATAACGCTAGAAACACTGAAAGTAGATAAAAAAAATAAAATGGACATTAAATATGAAACCATTACATTTGGAAGTACAAGATAAAAAAAATTGCGTTCATGGCTTCTAAAGCAAAAATATCGTTTCAGTTATACATATCCCTTGTCGACCATGGAATACATCCAAAAACTCTCATCTTTTTTGAAAATGATATATGTTTTATGATAAAGCGTCTGAGTAAATTCGAAAATAAAAAAACTGAATATTTTTCTGTCATATCAATAACGTAAACCACTATTTGCTTCGTGTTTTTCCTCTGGAATAGCTTTCCTGTGCTCAGTACTTGCATAATAAAAGCACTACATTGAACTACAAAGTTGTATTTCAGATAGAGAGAGATTAGAGGCGGCCGTTTCTGTGGAGAGATCAAAATTTCTTTTTGCAGAGTACAGGCTATACTTAAGAAATCAGAGATAACTTATGTAGGCTACATACCGGGTACTGTACATAAACTAAAATAAACTGCCATCCATCCATTTTCTGAAACCGCATAATCCCAACTGGGGTCACGGGGGGGACCCGAGTCTATCCCGGGAACAATGGGCGCAGGCAGGAACCAACCCTGGGCAGTCGCCAACACACCGCAGGGCGTCCCTAATTTATCATCCACAGGAAAAATTAAAATTAAGAAATTGTTTTGTGATCAGCACGAACCATTCAGTCTCCTAAATATTGTACCGTGTAAGCAACAGCTTATTTGACGGCATCTAAACCAATAAGGACAGTGTACTTCACCAGTGAAAGATAGTGCGAAGGGAGCACATGCGACCAGTACAGATGCCTTTTAAGGAAAGCGCGATTGCATAGTGGGCTGTGACGTCAAGGCCGGCCGGATCACGAGACCCGGCGATTTGACTCAGTCGTTCGTTCCGTCTCGCGGACATGTGCGCTGCTCGCGCTCACCTGGAATGAGGAGGCGGCGCGTGAGCGCGGTAGCGGAGTCCCCGGGAAGAATGGCTTCCTTCAAATCCGGCAAAACGTAAAGAGTGAACACGACCGCGACTTCGGCCACCGGCTAGGAGAGGCTCCCTGCGCTCCTCGCCGTCTTTGCGTTGGCGGTTGAGTTAATTGGTCTTGTCGGGTGGCATTTCAAACTACCGGGACATAGATTCTCTAAGGTGGTTAGCTGTCTCGCTGGCAGGCTAGCAGCTACGGGCAGGTTAGCCCAGGGCTTCGTTTTTCGGTGTCTTCGGGTGGGAGGGCATGATCTCTGTACTTTCCTATGGCAGACTGGTTGCCAGGGCTGTCTTTGGCGGACTTTCCCAAACTGATAGCCGGGACTACAGCTTGGTAACAGCGAGCTGTGGATTCGGGAAGGATTTTCGCAAGGGGATTTTGAAGAAAGGGATGTGTTACGGGGATGACGCCTGTTTTGTGGCGCGCCATCGATCTGCCGACGTCCTAGGTGAGTAAAGTCCTGATGTGACCTTTGTTAGGTCCAGATGAATAGTTATTTTGTGACCGAATGGTCCATAGAGTGAAGGGCTCGGCACGGATACAGTGCGCCCGGATATTCATTTAAAACTCTTAGGAATTTGCCGCTTAGACTTGCATAACCCAGTAAGTCTGTGTTGTTTATTGGTTTATGCAAAACTGACACGACTGTGAGTTAAGGATTAGTTTCATAGCCTACAGCTCAACCACAGTTACAAGCCTCGCCAACACTTTAACAGGTAATGCAGCTTTGCATCCACGCAGCGACTGTTTAACACTAAAGCCGGTGATCGCTTTTATTGACGGTGCGCAGGTGTTTTGCGGATCCGGACTGAATGCTCGGAAACGCGTAGACACCACGCAGTTTTACAGAAAATGTAAAAAAAAAATAATAATTTGCCCCTGTCTGCACGCAGTGTGTATTCAATATGAATGATGCAACCAAGCTTAGCTAACTTGAGGTTTGCATTGTGGTCCCACAATAGTGCCCTGGTACCAGACCTCGGTGCTTCTTGGGGAAACTCGATTTCATAGGTTCACAGAGGAAACTTGTCCTTTCTGTACTGTGCTACGATCATTGTTTTAGTTCCCCTTTTTATTTTCTGTCAGCTTCCGCAGGGAAGAAGCGTGAGTGAGTCATTATGTTCTCCTTGTTGTCGGTTTGCCCAAAGGCCTCACCTTTTGAAGCTGATACCTCAGGCATGGTGCAGTATGGTTCATATCTGTCTCTTTTAAGAAAAAAAAAAAATCAGACGACTTTTCAATTAAAATGGCTTAATGCTTACATGTGAACCAGACTTAAATGGTAGTGTTGCTGAGTGAACATGAATATGGATAGCTGAGAAAACCGTATACTGAAATAATCCGATGTTTATGTACTTTGCTGTCAAGCTAATCTTGTTGTTAGCCTCTCTAGTACTCGTAGCTCTTTTGAGAGGTCTTCCTTAAGCGCGATTGCATCACATACATTATGGCCGTGCCAAGTTCAGTCAGTGTCCTTGGCAGGACTGATCCTGGATTCCTTAAGAAATCTGAAGTGCAGCTCCAGAGAGTAACATTAACCTCCTGCTTGGAGACTCGGCACAGGCACCCAGCTTTGGCAAATGGAGATCCTACTTAACCCCCCACCTCAATTTTTGTGCTCCTTGACTTTATGGGTTTTGGTCGTTTTATTTCTTCAGTTGCCGTTTTTATCCTGGGTCAGACCTGCTTGGCTCAGGGCTTCACTTTTCCTCCAGCACCTGTTTGTACAGCTGCATCTTTTACTTCCTTTTGGTAAATTTCCTGACCAGTGACACAACAGCAACCTCCCTTCTTGGGTTTGAATGTCTAAATTTTGGCTAGATGTCTAACACCTCATTCCTCACATTTTGGGACTTGGGTTCATTTTAACTAGCACAGAGGACCTGGCTGCCATGTAGTCTTCCTACATGCCTGCTTGCTTAAGATCGAGGTGAAGTGATGCTTGGGTTTTTCTGTTTTTTATCCACAGTTCATTAGGCAGTTGACTTTGACTAGTTAGCCAAGCAGCCCCAACAGGGATTTAATCACCACACAGTGTCACACTGCCTTTACACTTGTTGAGCTGCTTTTTAATGACGTGACCTGGGCTTTCATTACGGCTGACACTGATCTTGTTGTGCTTTGAAGATCACATCCACCTGTGTGACTCCCATGAACCTGCAGAGACGTCGTCTTTTTTAACTGCTGTTCTGGTAACTTCAAGTGACGGTTTAGTCACTTGTACTTTTTTGTGGAGTTTTTATCACTTTCTTTCAAATGTGTAAAAAATGCTAGTCTCAACTATGAATGACTTTATAAGGCTTATTCGGAACAGCTCAATTTGGTGCACATTATTGGTGGGTGATGTGCTCCGAAATATTTTATTATTCCTTCAAACTATTTTTTGGACACACGTATAATGGTGATGAGGGAGGGGGTGCTTTTTGGGGCTTAGGAAGCCATCTCCTAAACTGTTCACTATAAAGATGCTGGGGAACTATCAGACCGTAAAAACACATGAGAAAAGTGAATCACCCTGAATTGTACATTGTGTACAATCCCGTACTGCCACTTTAAATGTTCACATTGAACAGGCATGTGCCCTAACAATATGTTGCAGACTGAGTGGTCATCATTTTGTTTCTTGTTACCCCCTCGCTCCCCCCACCTTCTTTGGCTCCATCTTTATGTCATATGGAACCAGGCAACTGCCATATCGGGCAGGGAGGTGGTCCCTGGTGAGCTTGTCTGGCCCTTACATGGTTTCTAAAGTGGCCTTCCAGGCTGTGAGACCTGAGCAATGGGGAGGAGAATTGCCTTCCCCAGAAAAGCAATGCTCAGGACTGAGCAGTCCTCTGGGAAATGGAAGACACCAGCCTTGCAGTGCCTCTGGCGCTGTCGCCCTATCAGCTGGGTTTAATTTTGTTTATAGTGGAGTGAAATGTTTACACCAGAGATTTCTGGATCCGTTTATCAAGTGCAAGTTCAGATAAGTGCATCTGGCCCCCTTTGTGTAAATGACTGCAGTGGAGTAGGACACAGAGGTGAGATGAGCTGGGCTATGCCTCCTGCTAGCATCCGACTTGTGCATGCTTTGGCAGCATCACAGTGGTACGGCTGAGTAATATGGCAAAATATATCACAGCACTATATTTTTTCTCATATCAGTCAGTATTGATAATTATCACAACATAATTCAAATCATCATTTCTTTAATTCAAGGCTCCATTTTTGCTTAAAAGTTTCTTCGGATTCCCCTTTAATGGATTCAATACAGAAGAAAATATGAATGGAATGCAAACTGTAATCTAATTTTAATACATGTGGAAAAATGCACATTCATACGAAAAAAATGTAGTCGTAGGGCATAACACTAGAAAACACTGACGGTACGATTCGTTGCTGGGTTTTCTTCATTCCGGGGATCGGATTTGACATTGCCGGGAGAGTTTACACCCATCCTGTCTGTTCAGTGGATCATCCTGTATTGAAAAATAAGTGCTTGCATTCTGTATGTTCTACTGGGTGGCAATGCTTCAGGTAGTGAACTAGATTTGCAGTAGTTCCAGTGTTATTTTGCAAAAGTTTCCAGCAGATCTCGCAGTACACGGCGCCAGTCTGTTGCATGGTGGGCTTTAAATGCTCAAAGTACCACCACATGACCATCGTTTTGTTGTTTTTTTTTTTAAAACTTTATCCACAATATCTTCTTTTATAAATGTTGTTGTGGCGCTAGGCTTTTATTTTCTTCACCAACACTCAAAGTTTCTTCTGAGGGAGTATTTAATCTGTTCCGTGACTCATGTGCATTACCAAAAAATTAGCATCCCCCTGTACTCCACTAACTCAGCCTTGCAGTACTTTGTTTGGACATAGGTTGTCCACTCTTAAAATACTACCACAATTGACTGGAATTGCTTTTGTCGTTTCATTTAGTTTCTGTGATGGGAAAGGCTGATTTATGCTGTCAAATAGTTTACCCGCTTCTCCACAGTTTATAAGACAAGAAAATGAGAAAATTTGGTAAATTTTATAGAGTGATAAGTCAAAGAATGAATGAATGAACGAATGTTGCACTTATGCACTTTTCAAGACACCCAAAGCACTTTTATAGAAGCGATGGGGAGCCAGTACACTCACCACACAGTAGCTTGGGTGGTGAAGGGGCAGGAGAGAATTCACCAATTAGATATAGGGGATGATTAGGAGGCCAGATCTGAAAGGCCCCCAGTCGACAATTTAGCCCAGGACATCAGGGTACCACCCCTACTCTTTCAAAGGAAAACATATCGGTTTATATTGTTTTATTTATATAATGACGAGAAGCCTAAAGTTGAAGAGATCAGCCGTTATTGTAGTGCTACTGTGAAGGTTTGGATTATCAGTGGTTTCCTGTAATGCCTGTTCCGAGAGTGTGATAGGGTGAAGTGTTAACACAACATATCTTCCTGTTTAAGCTGTAGTGGGTGACTACAAGTGGAAGCTGGGGTCATTGTGTGGCCTTTATCCCACTTGCATAAAGTAGCAGCATTGGTTTAAGCTCTCTTCCTGCATGGTAAAACATGACAGGATTTTGCATCCTGTCCAGCACTAGACACTTTGTTACTGGACCCAGGGTGCCTGACACTGGAATCATGTAACCTGATGGGCCTCAACATTCTTTGCACGGAGGAAATGTTCCTGCCAGAGGAACGTCATGCCTCTCCAGACAAGTCTGGTCTGGAAAAAAAATCTGATCTCTAGGCTGCCCTACATTAACTGTTGGGTACTCTTTCAGTGTGTTGTGTCAGAGTTGAACTGGATTGTAATTGAGACTGCGGGACTGCACTGATGTTACTGTCTGCAGTGTGGCGTGTACTTTGGTTGCTTGTCATTTTTATGTTCATCCATCCTGCTTTGGTGCAGGTCATATTGAGCCCTTAGTGTCATAAAACAGCAAAAAGGTTTTGCTGATGATATGCATCCAAACACTTCCTGTACACTCTTTCCATGAGTCATTCCGGATTGTGGTCTAATGTAAGATGTATCTTCTTTCAAGGAATTTAATTTTGTCTTAACTAGCGCTGGGGCTGCCATCTGATGATATTATATTCGTAATCATTGATTTTAGACTAGTAACCCGCTGTCTGACAGTGACTAACTGGGCGTTGTCATCTTTGCTGGGAAAGTAAGCTTAGGCTACAAACTAAGCAAGTGCAACGAAGATTTTATGACTTGGCTTGCAGTCCATCCTCCTTTCCTATTCCTGACACGGTTTAAACAACACACATTGCTATTATTTTCAACTCCACATATGGTACGGGAAGGTATCAGTGTATATGAACGTTGGTTATAATGGTAAGTTATAATGGTGGCTTACTGTTCCCTCTCACCAGTGCTAGCTGTCTAGCACATTATCTGTATATCATTGTTTTTTTCTTTTTTCATGCTTTCACATTTTTTTTAGCTAAAAAAATGAGTACCTTGCTTCTTGCTTGGTGCAGTGTGTGTGTGTTTGGGGGCGGGGTGTTGGGTGGCTTGATGATATCATTTATGCCAATATTTTTTTTATTGAAATATTACTTTTTTTAATATCATCCAGTGGTGCTTTGAGCAGATGGTACATTATGTAAAAATTGTCAGGCTTAGTGTGTCATTGCATTAGGTGATAAATTAAATATTTATGGTGATCCTTATCAGTCAGCTGGATTTCTTATGGCCTGTCCTTCCAGAGGTGCAAGTTAAAGAACAAGGGTAAGAAGATCTTTAAACCGTTTCACCACTGTCTGGGATACCAGACCCACCCATGTCTTCATTAGGATCATGTCATTTAGTGAGTCTTATCTAGAGAAGCTTGCGTTATTTTGCCAATGTTGTGACGTAGCCAGGCTTTATATACCTAGATATTTCACGTCGGCAATTCAGCATTCAGGTATGCAACAGCAAAGCCTGAGACGTGTGCAACTTTCAGTTTCATAACTGTTGTTTAATTTTTCAGATAGTCTCGGAAGGACTACCAGTCCACATTATTGTCTGTTATGATCTGAGAGCCCTAAAGCAAATGATAAACCTGGTAACAGCCAAACTGTGTAGTGCATCGTCATGTCCTGACTAGACCGTAATGTGTGCATATCTGGCAGTATGTGCACCAGGCGTGGATTCTTTGAGAGATTCACAAAAAAACACAGTAACCTCCATATCCCATGAAATATTTGAACGCCAGTTTATAATCACAATGACTATTTCCATGTAAAACTGAAAAAGTGCAGCTGTTCCAAAAATGTCTCTCAAATTATTGTGCACAACCCTTAGGTTGATTACACAGGTAGGTAGATGGGTGGATGGATGGATAGAATGATGGATGGATAGAATGATGGATGGACGGATACATGCATTATTAATCCCGAAGGAAAATTAGGAACTCCAGTGAAGCAAAACATTTTCTTCCTCTCTAAGCTTATAGGCTTTGATGTATTTCTCATCACCTTCTATTTAGTAGTTGATTGGATAGTTGTGGAATATGTTGTGTTTCTAAGCCCACCCGGTGAATACCTCACCCAGTCTTTCCAGTTTTGAGTGATCTTGTATTTTCTCATCAAAGGTTATTGACACACGTTTAAACATTCAGAACGTGAATTTAGCCATCAAGCAAGTAGGGTTGCATCTGCGTACCAGTTTTGCGGAATACCATGTTATGAAAATTGATGGTTATCATAACATGTTCACTTATTTAAAAAAAAAATAAAAAATGCACCCAAACGGAAAATACAGTAACTACAATAATCACTTTATCGTTTAGCTAGAACTATCATTCATGATTCTGCTGATTGAGAAGAATCCATTTTCTTTGTCATTTTGAGCGTTTGATTTCAGAGCTCACTCCGCTGGTCTACTTCCAGTTTTCAGTTTTTGAATTAACACTATTACCCAAATATTCAATATATGAAATATGAGTTTTATTTTCATCAGTTGAAATTTCTGCCATCTAGTGACTTGGTATTTTGGTATTCTTTGGTTCACTTTGGTTAATTAATATATGGGGGGGGGGGGTCAGTCATCCTTTTACCAGAATTTCCATGTTCCTGGCCCTTTACAGGTGTCGCTGATGGTGTGGGTGGTTGGCGTGACTATGGAGTGGACCCCTCCCAGTTCTCAGTGACCCTGATGAGAGCGTGCAAGCGGATGGTTAAGGAGGGCCGTTTCACACCCAGCAATCCTGTGGGGATCCTCACCACCAGCTACTATGAACTCCTTCAGAACAAACTTCCTTTGTTGGGTGAGTACTTTGCCAGGCCATATTGTAAAATTTACAGTTTACCTGTTTAGAAAATTGATTTCCTGGATCAGATTAATTGCCTATAACTACAGCCCCCCCAGGAGATATGTATACAACATTAATGTCGATATATCTCATAAGTTCTTCATGGCTGTTTAGTCATTTGCTTCTAAATTGGGGACAAGCAGATTCTCTCTAAATCCAGAGAGACCAGAGAGCCTGATTAAATCCTGCATTAGGAGCAGAGATACCTGTTACTGTATTAAAAATCTCTCCGGATGGACAGCATAAAATGCAGCTTGACCTCATCTTAGTTCCCCATGCAAATTTAATCAACTTAATTAGCTCTAAACAAAAGCCTCTGTATACATCTTCCATCCGCTTAGCCCACACAGCATCAAAATTTAAAATATGACCGCCTTTACCAAGCCAAAAAAAGCCCTTTTCTTAATAAAAGAAAAGCAGAGTTAAGTGTCATGTGCTGATTTCTAACAGATTTTTTTTTTAGCTCACTAAATGGTCATATTGCAGAGGGCAATTGACACTCCTCCTCGACACAGCGCCATGTCGTTTTCCATGTCGCTGAGTGATCGTGTCCTGAAAGAGGGCAGGAGAAGCATTGTTGGGAACAGGC
>JAODJX010000042.1:4119795-4144568 GCA_026776945.1 Isichthys henryi
TTTTTTTTTTTGTAGTGGTTTTTGGTGGGTTGTTGTTTGTTTTGTTTAGTGTGGGGGGGGGGGTGGGGGTGTGGGGGTGCCCGGCAAAGTATGCAGTGTGAGTCATGGACCAGACTGAAATGCACACCAACACGCGTGACTGCCTGTCGGCAGTGCTTTTAATGCCAGAACTTCACATCCTTGTAAAAATGAATAGATCACTTTTACAGGGATGTGTGGATGTATCCACCCTCCTGTATAAAAACAGGCATGTGAACACATGCAGACCTGCAGGCATACACACGTACATCCAGGTACATTGTGGCTGGCGCTCTGTTCCCCATCTCCCCACTCCATCATGCTCGCTGCTCGGTGTGGGCCCCGTCAGATTTGCCGAAACACGTGGCCACCTCCCAGGCTCTGCTCGCTTCCTCCCTCCCATCTGTAAAAGGAAACTTTGGTTTCTCCTTTGTTCTCCTTCTCCTGTGTCTTTTGAGAAATGCGGTGTTTGATCTGGTCTTTTACAATGGGCCACAGAGTAAAGACTGCCTTCAAGGCGATGGCATGGAACCAAGCAAATTAATTTTTCCCCCTTAAAAAAATGCCATGACTCACTCTGCGTGACTGTTTGCACTGACCACATGTTTTGCTGTGGATGAGTCACTGCCTGAGTACTTTTGGGGAGAGAAAGGTGGGCATGGTCTTTGGGTCCTGCCCATCCACAGGAGACTCTTTCATTTGTAAATGTACAAATTATTCCAAACAAAGCTCAGTTTAGATGGATTAGTCTACTGGTGTATTTTTCTACATTTCACTTTATCTGCCTTTTTTCATTAGATTCTTTTTTCACGTTGATTGTGAAAATGCTTATTTGCAGTTAAATGTCCCACTGCATGAAATGAGCTAATGTGTCTTGTTCAGAGGTGTGATGGAGAGCCCAAACCTTTGGGCATGAGCTCGGTGCTTCATTGCTGCCTGTTTTTCCCTCCTTGTTACTGGTTTTTATTTTGATCAGAGTTAACTGCCACAGTGCTTTGATACCTATAGTGATCTATACCTAAGGCTGGCCTAGGGCAAACAAATCAGCTTTTCGAAACTCTGCATCTGCTGTTTGTAAGAAATAAATCTGTCATCAGATCTCCGCACAGCTAGCATGAAGACTGCAATGACAGACTGTGAGTGGCACATTCACACAATCTAGAGAGAACCTTCGTATAAGTCACGCAGGCAATAGCCCTGCCAGTTAGCTGCGGCATGTCAGGCTTGCCAGGTCCACATTGCTCCTTTCCATGGTGTCCCCAAAATATATTGCTCACTCCCTTTGAAGTGGGTCTCGTTTGTATAAATATGGCGTTGAGTTGACGCCAGTATCATGAGTCAAAGGCTGCGTTCCACAGTTATTCTCCAGCTTCCTCTTTAATTGGGGGTTGTTGAACAGTGGTGTTTCTGCTCTGCGAAGGACTGTCTACAACTACTTGGCCATATGGCATTTTATTGTAAAATTCCACTCTTGCTCAACTTGGCAGTTTAACTAAGTTACAGCCATATATCTAATCACAGCGCATCTATCCTTCAGACTAGAGGCTCCCCTAGTGTTCTGTTGCCCCCCCCCCCTTGGGATCATTGTGAAGCTCTCATACGTCCTTTCTCTCTCATCTCCCTTTCCAGGTAGCAGTACCGCCTGCATTGTGGTGCTGGATCGCCAGCAGCACCGGCTGCACACGGCCAACCTGGGCGACTCGGGCTTCCTGGTGGTCCGTGGCGGTGAGGTGGTCCATCGGTCTGATGAGCAGCAGCACTACTTCAACACGCCCTTTCAACTCTCCATTGCACCACCTGAGGCTGAAGGGGACATCCTCAGTGACAGGTTGGTAAGCTCTACTTTGAAGATCTCGACACAGATATTGACCTGTCTGGTTTACCGTACCATGTGCAAGCAAGTTTCCTCTCTGTCCTCCACCTGTACCCATTATCCATACAACTTTTCATTATCGTTCTTGGTGCAACCCATCAAGAATTTTAGACACCAATGTATTGACATGAGTGAATTACTTGCATGCCAGAGTTCCTTGAAGTAAATGGTTCAATGGTTCAATCTTGAGAAGCAAGTAGCATTGTGGTTTGGTAACTGGAATTATGCTCAGAATTGCTCAGGTTTGAAGCCTAGAGTGCAGAATGTATATCCCCCCAGATGGGGGGTATTTAACCCAACATTTTTGCAGTTAAATTTCCACTTTCTTGCTATGGATGAAAGTGGTTGCCATTCAAATATCTGTCAACTCTCTTCTTTTAATTCCTGTGACAATCAGGGTGACCAAGAATTTACATGGTTTGTTCTAGTCATTGCTGCCTTCTTTATAAACTTGTGGACTATGTGCAATTAAAGCTTTGCTTGTGGAAAAACCCATGTTTATATATTTTATGTATATTCTGTATTTGCTTCCTGGAATTGGCAAATTTTACAGATAAAATGCTTTTGAGCACTTTCAGTTGTGCCTGCTTAACCTGCATAACGCATGGGCTTTTAGGTGTAACTCTCCTGCATCCTAGTCCAGCTTTGTCTGAGTTCCTGAGTATCCTGTGATGGCTGGTGATCCTAAGTCCTTGGTTGGCAGAGCAACACGTCAATTCCCTTATGGCAAAAGGAGGGGAAATAAACCTAATTTTAACCGTGTAGAAGGAGTCCAGAAAAGGCGTAAGTCTCAGTGAAGAATCAAGCATGTGGGGACAGAGTGGTCCCAACCAAACCAAGACCCCGATGAGAAACCTTACAATTCTGGAGTATTCATTACTTTGTAGCTGTTTTAGATGTTGCGTGTCGCTGTTGTGAAGCCCGAGCAATCAATCAGATCAAGCCGTTCTTTTGTTTATGTGAGGCTCTTTGTGTTTTCACAGCATGGGAGGACAAAGAGGAGTGAAGTCTTGTTGAGATTAGACCTTGGTTAATTGGCTGAGATGCAACCAAAGGTTGCGAGGGCAAGTGTTACTGAGGTCAGGGCTCATTTGAACAACTGCAGACAGGAAGTAGGGATGTATACAAGAAATGCAGGAAGTCTTGCAGTCCCTACAGGATTAAAGTAATCTGCTACACTAGTGGTCACCTGGTTGGAGGTTGGAGCGATA
The DNA here is from genome assembly GCA_026776945.1 of Isichthys henryi. Classification (NCBI taxonomy): domain Eukaryota; kingdom Metazoa; phylum Chordata; class Actinopteri; order Osteoglossiformes; family Mormyridae; genus Isichthys; species Isichthys henryi. The sequence continues at coordinate 4,122,898 of JAODJX010000042.1, forward strand.
GGACCAGAGCTCCTGGACAGCAGATGATGTGTTTTTTTAAACAGATATTACTTTGTTCCCCCTTAATATAACTCCACAATCAAATGTCAGTTGCTTTTTTTCCAGTTGAAAGATTCTGGTTTACATAATGCAAGCCCCCCACCTATCTGGAAGCCTACAATTCTGCAAGCAGACCACACTGACCAGCTCAAACCTTTATCCACCCCTGCAGCCCTGAAGCAGCAGACAGCTCCTCCTTTGATGTCCAGCTGGGGGACATCATTCTGACCGCCACAGATGGCCTCTTTGACAACATGCCTGATCACATGATCTTGCAAGAGCTCAAGAAACTCAAGGTGAGGCTGGCCACTGTCAGACATGGCAAAACCTGTTTTAAGGAACTTTTATCATGCATCCTTTAGAAGTAACACTTAGCCAGTGTCAGGTTGGTCTGATCATCCATAAGTCCATAATTTGCTTGATTTTTACTTCATGTTGTTTTTCGTTTTTAATAATGCCAGTAAGAAACATGTTGATTTGTCAGTCGTTAAAAAAATGAGCCTGTTTCTAAACTTCAATGTGTAGTGTCAGGTAGTCAAATTGTTAGTTTTTTGTTGTTGAAATGTTCTGCTGTCCTTCCCATGAACATCCATATCCGTTTGCTTTCATTTTTTTATATTCTTTTCAGGACAGTAACTATGAGAGCATTCAGCAGACGGCCAGGAGCATTGCAGAGCAGGCACATGAGCTGGCCTACGACCCAAATTACATGTCACCTTTTGCCCAGTTTGCATGTGACAATGGTCTGAATGTACGAGGTAAGGAGATGCTCTCCTGAGATGTTTTAGAATGCCCCCCACCACTTTGTTATCCTTCATTAACCACACCAAGTTTTTCTAAGCAAACACTTATCTACACTCTTTGCTCTTGTAAAAGATAGTAAGGGGTGGTCAAGATTCTCAATGAGCACCTTGGGTGAAGCCCGATCTTCTGTTCTGTGTTCCGCAGGAGGAAAGCCGGATGACATTACTGTCCTGCTGTCCATTGTGGCTGAATACACAGACTAACTTCTCAGGGGAGGCTGCAGATAATCTCTTTACCTGTATTCTGTTCTATTGTATTTCCTACTGGCAGGATTTGGGAGGTATTTTTGCAGCTGAGAATTGCTCTGCTTCCCTTTCCTTCTGCTGGCCATACAGTGAGACCTTACCCCTCCCTGTCCTGGGTCAGCTGTCCCATCATTGAACATGCCCGCTCTCAGTCGCCTTACCACTAAAACACAAGATCGGGTGAAGGACAGAGGATCTCTTATTCTTTTCAATAAATCTTGATTTAAGTTAATGTCACTGCTGCATGTTCTTACACTGGGGCAGTTATCCAGGTTTAGGTGTCGGTCAGAGACATAAAAACATATGACCTCATAAAATGGCTTGATATCAGGCTCCATGGAAATGGAACATGGGCGGTGAGCATCCATCCCTGAACTATGGTGTGGCTGTAAAGTAAATAGGGTGAGGTGGAAGGTACTCAGAGCAGATTTAGGATAAGGTTGCAGCAGCTGGTTGTGTGGTATTGGATTAAAACTGCATAATTAAATTAGGAAAAAGGGCTATGCCATAGATGCTGTTAGTACTGGTTCTGGCTCCTCTTAGCTGGTTGAGCTGGAGGGGATGGTATTTGGTCTGTTTCTCTCCAAATCTGTGGTTTTGTAAATGTTAATTCCATTGTGTGACTGGCCTGTATTAAATGAATATTCAAGGAAATTAATGTACTGTATCCCTCACCATAATAGGAAATTCAGGGTGTAGGAGAGAGGATTTGTATGCATTTTATATATGTTGGCTCAATGTAGGGTTGGCTCAAGTGAAACATAACATTCATTTATACCACGTGCTCTATTGAGATGAGAAACCTTCCAACCAATGCCCTGTGTGGCTGTAAATGAGTGTATGCGCCATGTTTTCGAATAGATGTGAAGGAATATATACATAGATGTATAATGCAAAACATTTTAGTGTAAGACAATGTGTCATACAAGGGGTTCGCAGAAGAATGACAAAGGTTTATTTTTCTAGCTTTTTCTGGGTTGTGTAGTACCTGGGGTGACACGGCTCGTCGGTCTCCATTTTCTACAATGTGTCCTTGCTGCAAATGTTCTCAAGCCAATCTTTAAGAAACTGCTTTAATAAGGTTATCTGTGTTTATAAAAAGTTTGTTTAAATAGTTGCTCATTTCAGAGAGATTGCTGCTGTATATGTCTTTATATGCAGGTTCCTTTTTTTTTAATGAACTCCATGTACTATGTACATGTCAGTCCTCCATAAAAAGGCAAAAAAATGTCCTCTTTCATGCCTTTTAAACCATCTTTTAATTGTGTGTTTGCCAACTCTGGTCATAAAAGCAGGTCAGGTCAGGTTTCATGCTCTCTTCAGACCATCATATTATCTGCTCTGTGTCCCTTTTAAGGATAGATTCTTCTGGGCCTACAGGCTCCAGTAAGTAACAAATAGTAGGAGGGTTAGATGACCTTTTTCCTGAATATTTTTGGGAATATTTCACAGTCCCAAAGGGCTTTTTAAATAAGTAAATCAAAACTACAGTTTTTCTTCTACCTGTAGAGGCCCCAGCCCTGTGATATGACCGCTGTGAGTTCATTTCTCATTATATGTGGAGTTAATAAGCAGCAGCTTTGTGCGTCCTGCAGTAAATCAGTCAGTGTAGTGCAAGCTGCCCATAGCACCACAACGGCCCCTATCATGCATTGCACATCACCCCCCCCCACACACACACACACACACACACACACACACTATGCTGTATCACTCTAGCAGCCAGCTGCCTTAACTTTTCAAGGAGGACGTCTTTCTGTAAGCACAGGAGCTGCATATATTTGTGTGTACAGTACAATGAAAAGGTCAAAGAGAAAACGCTTCTGTAAATATTTTTTCAAAGCTGTAATATTTTCAAATAAATGTTCTGATATTTATACCAAACAGCTGAGTTACTGAGATCCACTGCACACACATATATGGCCTAATTTCCTCACCTATACTACCTCTCTTTGTTGGTGTGGTAGCAAGTACATCGTGTGCCAATCTTCTGTGAATGGAAACTCATACGGTGTTTATTTGGGCCTCCTCCTTTCTGCTCAGTGACCCTCACATGGCCCTCAGAGCTAGTGCTCTTCCTGGAGAGTGAGGCCTGATGGGTGAATCCTTGGTGAGGACATGCCAGTCTCCTGCATTCCATCTACTCCTGCGTAGACAAGTTAACCCCAAGCCACACTCAACGTTTAGGCAGTCTGCCAATCATCTACCATGGTCTGAGACTTTGTTAAACTGCATGTTTACATCTGTATGCATACAGGTCACACCTCCCATCAACAAACCCAGCTATGTGCATGCTGTGGAGGGGGTTTTCCACAGCTCTACTGGAATCACTACTACAGTGCTGAATGTTCTGACCACTGGCAATATCTTTTAAACCTGCTCTAAACACACAGAGAAATGTTACATATTGTGCAAAAGTTCTGATAAGTGCTAACCAAGACTATTAAACACAATTATACAATAGAAACACTATTGTTAATATTGTTGCTTAGCAGTTTCAGAGCATATGTTATTTATACACAGAAACCAGATGATCAGTTGAGCTAAATTGATTAAGTTTGCAAAGTACTTTACTCCTTCCTGCAAAGAGGAACTGACCTGAGACATAAAATCAGCAGATAACACTAACAATGACAGAGTTGCTGGGTCAGTAACGGTATTTATATCTTTGACTCAAGCAAGCTGCTAGCTGTACTGGTTAGTAAATTGGCATAGGCGTGGCTGAGCTCCTCTCCTCCATGTTGTCTTCCTCTGTGTCACTGGCACACGCCAGGCTGGTGTGCAGCACAGCGTCCTCGTTGGGCCACGAGCTGGACACGGCGCCAAAGAGCAGGGAGTGGAGCTGCAGAGAACCATGGTAGGTGTGAGGGCGACGAAATGACAACTACAACACCACTGAGCAGAGTGGATAAAAAAATTGCCAGCAAAGTAACGGAATATAAACTTGAGAAAACCAGAAGAACCGTGTGAACACAGGTAGGAATAAAGCAATAGATAAGAACAAAGGTGTAAGAAATTGGCACGGGTTGGGGGGAGCACCTTTGAAAAGGTTATATGGCCTCAATTTGTGTGCCTGTGAATCTGGGTTCCACAGCAGGTGCTGTGGAAAAGTGATCTTCAGCTTTGAAATTTGCATTCAGTACTAGTGTGATGTTATTGACGGTGCATCACTTTGACTTTGACTAAGATTCCTCGGCCTCTGGTTAACAAATGACTGCCTTTCCACCACAGCAGCTTGGGTGTCACGGCTCAGTAGTCGGCACTAGATGAATGCAGCTGCTATAATTTTTACTGTATAAATACAGATCACCATTACAAAATGCTTACTCTTACAGCAGTGCTGCGTGTTTTGTGATCAACTGGCCACGATACACAGAGAAGTTTTCCGTTCACTGTGCGCCTCACTGCATCCCTGATGACTGTACACTAATTACTGTTTAAGGCTTGGCATTGTGATGTGTTTTTTTCAGTTCAGCTCAGGAAGGAAATGACTTGAGTGGCTTTCTATCTCCACACGCTCGACACCCTCTGCTGGCCTGTGCTGACACTTTTGCTTCCCATTACCCTGAACGTGGCTGGGTCTGCAGGCTCAGGGTCTGTAGCATGGGCCTCACTGTCTGTTGCTACATGCAGGCCAAAGTACTCCAGGGTTCCTGGCCTGCTCAGCACGGGGCTTCCCTGGCTGGAAGGGACCTGCTCCTCTGGGGGCGCAGTGGGGGGAGCATCCTGAGGACGGCTGTAAGGGGGAGTTAGGGTCATATCTGCTTAAAACATAATAATCATAAAAGCCCTGAAAACACTCTAAGGTCACAAAAATACTGAGCCCCAACGCACCCAGGAGTCCATCCTTTGTAGCAGAATGTAATTTAATTCTGACTGTCGAGAACCATAACCAAAATGTGAGGATCCTACCAAAAAGGCTTCAAACAGATGTGAAAATAAACCAAACAAATTGTAGACGAGTTAAAAATTCCCAAGGTTTTAAAATCATTAACTTGTTTTACTTTTCCTTAGATTAGTTTAAAAATATTAAACTCTGAAATATCTACTAGTGTCAGGCACGTGTACTTCAGCTGCTGGCTGTGAGCTAAGGTGTGTCCTTTCCGTGTCCTCTCGAGCTCGAGCTGTTATACATGTACTAGAAAAACAAACCGTCCCACCTTTCCACACCACCCCCGTGTGTGTCTGTGTGTGTGTGTGTGTGCGCGTTCACACTGGGGGGCATACAAGGACTCCAGGACTGGCTCCGTTCCACAGATAGGCGCACACTGTAAGAATGCTGCTGTTGGGTCGCTCGCACGTGGCTCCTGCTACAATCCTCCCCCCCCCCATCCCCTGGCACGTAGCCCACCCTCCTCCTCCTCGCCTGTTTCTTCCTGACTATTACAAACTCTACGGCCTTGTCCAGCTGCAACAATATGGAGCTAAGACAGTGTAACACTGTCAGGGTAAATGATACACTAGTATTCACTGCCTGTCAGAGTCCACTAATTATTATTGTACCGTGGTAACACTTGCTCATAGATATTTGTAATTATGTGTTGATTGTAGGCCTGTACAACTGAACAGTGAACTAAAAAAAAATTTTCACAGTGGCGATTTTAGAGGGTAGACTGACTCGTTCTGTTGGGGGGCAGATGCATTTGACCTCAATGTCCCAGCATTAGATTCCCAGCATTAAGAAGCAAAAGGCAATTTTGAAAACCGTTATTTATGTAATGTTTTGCAGTTACATTTTAAATGTTTTTCCAAATATGTAACACTCTGATTTCTTGTTTAGATTGTCTTGCTTCCACAAGGTCGATTATTATTTTTCTGTTGTCAACTTCGCTTTTTATCCACTGAAGCGACCCGACCACCCGGTGCCCCACGTTAAGAGTTGGTCAGAGTGCTTACGTTTGTGTTTTGCCTGTTGTGCATTTATTTCAGACCCAAGTAGCATACGTATTTAGGGGGGTCCTGCATGTTGTTGTGTGACATAACCCACCTCTGCATGGAAGGGGTGGGGTTTACCCAGGTCAGTGACAATATGGATGTGAAAGCGTTTATAAATGATCACTGGATCATCCTTATTCAGCCAGATGGTATAAACAGATGCCTGGTGACTATCACAGGACAATCTGCTCAAGATTTTTTATACTTAAATAAATGACTAATTTCAGTACAAAGTCTATTTAAATAAATGTGACTGTGACTCCCAAGCGCAGAAAATAAATGGGCTTCTTTTAGGAGTCAAACCTACTGCCAAGACCTTGCTTTGAATTTTAATTTCTGTCTTTCACCAACTGTGACCACAACCCCTCCAGCAAAAAATAAAATATAAAATTAAATCAAACAAGCCCATAGCTAAGCGCTCTACTTATCAGGTGCTGTTGGTTTGCAAGCATGAAGGTCACAGTACCTTTGTTAGAGGTCAGTAAGTAAAATGTCAGCTGAAATTCAAGCTACTGGCATCTTGTTTGGGGTGTTCCTCTACCTTGTGCCCTGTATTTCCTAGGATAGGATCCAGACTGACGGTGACCCTGTACTGAATAACCATTTGGAAAATGGATGGATGGAATGCAAGCTGCATACTGTGCAGTGGTACCCTTTAACATAAGAAGCTGGGAATGTCAGGAGGGGTAATATTAAAGTAAGTGGTGGTGTGAAGGCCTAGGTAGTCGACAATCACCTCGGGGCTGCTGGATCCTCGGAGCCCCCAGGCTGCACAGGAACTTCACTCTCAGAGTCAGTCTGGGTGGCCAGCACAACACTGGCTTCCAACACCATGTTTTCCACACTGAAGCGCACCGGCCTGAAAGGTTTATTGTTTTTAAAAAAAGAACATCATGTCTTTTGCAGTGATATACATGTCTGCAGTGGATTCGATTGAATCAAGATTCTACATGTCACACAAAACAGTCCAGCCATTTAAAAGCCATCACGTAAAAGAAAAAAGATCTTAAAGACATTCCATTTAAGAGATCAATAGTATGGTAATAATATAATTAGACATGCATGCAGATGTGCTTGAGAATTTGTGAAAATGCTTCACCACTGGTACATGTGGCAAAAGAGCTCAACAGGAGAAATTCATCTGTAGAGCAGGCGAAATTGCTAAAAGAGAGAAAACTATAGAGAAAGGTCAGACTGACCAAGATGCTTCAATCACATTTCATAGGGGACTCACTGTCCAGGATGTCCAAAGTGGACATAAACAGGCAGGCCATGTGATTCTGCAAAAGACAGCAGGCCCTGGAAAGACAACAATCCCCTTTTTAATGGAACTAACCATACAAACATGCAGGATAACTCAAAAAGGTCACAGGGACAGGTCAGGACATGCAAGGGCCTGTATTTCTCACAGCTGTACCCAGGTACCCACTGAAACCTCAAATGAAACTTCAGCATTCATCTGCAAAATGGTTACATATAAACATCTGCTAAGAAATGGTATGGCCTCACTGTGTTGTCCCCAGCTGTGCTCCTCTGTTTATATGCAGTGGCACAAGGGAACAAGCTAACCTGGTTACTTTTTAAGGTCTTAGTGTCGAAGCGTTCAATAAATCTTTATAAAAGGACAGCCATCAGCACGGCAAGCACTCTACGTTGTATAACCTTGGCAAAACCCCCTCACATACAACTGCACCCGATGACCACTGTTGCTGGAAGGCATCCCAAGTTATGCAAACCAAGGTTCCTGCTTCGTGACTAGAGGAAGTGGTGCAGTCCCATACATTAAAAATTGCAAACAACAGGGGAAAGGCACGTTGTTTTATGCATTTCTCTGATAGTTTCTGCAAAGGTTGAAAAGAATAGAACCATCTTTACATATTACAGGTAATAGTCAGTATTTACAGGATTGTCAAAGATCAACAAATGCCAAATATGTCAAATGGTGCAAAATAATCAGAACGGATCAAGTAAGAAGCCAGATCAGTTAACAGACCTGCAACATGGTGACCTGATAAGTAGGACTGTGGCCTTAAAGCTAAAGGATTTGGGGTTTAAGTGCCACAATGATTCTTCATATACAGTGTCTGTAAATTCACCTTATGTTTAAGTCTCCTTTCTGGGTGTCTGGTTTTGTCACACAGTCAAAATACTGCAAATTGGTCTTTGTAAGCTTCACTACATATGGGTGTAGTTTGCATTGGTTTGGCAACCTGTCCAGGAATCACTCCACCTTTTTGGCCCATATTTTCCAGAATTTTGGATTCAGGGAAATCGCCAAGGAAACAGGAAAACTCATTCTGTTCCCATGGTACCCACCAAGTTATGTGGACCTGTTTTGGGTCAAAATTCATGCTAACATGATAGGACTCCGGGGTTTCTGAAACACTGAAGTCCTGGGCCATAAATAAACCCACCATAAAAATTAAATCATGTTGAGGCACTCAGCGGTTCATGTGACAGATAACAGCACCCTTCCAAAAATACCGTCTTACCCTCAGCTCCTTCAGACAGAATGTTATGTCCGAGTTGACTCCTACATGGAAGTAGTCAAATTCCTCAGGGTGAAGGGACATCTCTGTGCTCATGACCTTCATCTGATCTGATTTATTACAAACAAGCCTGCTATACTGAACAGCTTTTTTTAAAATGCTGAATTTCATTATGAAAACTCTTTTAAATGCTTCAGATCACAAATTGCTCCTTGTAACTGGAATACTTGAGGGCTATTCTTGACATACTAAAAGACATACTATTTATCCGCTGACAGAAATATAAAGATTTGACAATCAAACCAAACCCCTTTCTTCACAGTAATTCCTCATGGTGACCCTTTTTGGACACACTGAAAGGGTCACTTCCTCTTGAGATGCTGGAAAGTGGATCACCATATCACCTAGGAGACTGGAAACAGCAAGGGGGAAATGTGGACTATTCATGACCATTGCACCTGCTGTAATTTTGCTTTCACTGAGAATGGAGGTCACTCCAGTCAAGATCACCAGCAGAGGTCTGTGGAGGATCCCGTGCCCAGCACTGTCTGTAGTGCACCATGTGGCACTATATAAAAATAGCAAATGATCATTCCACAAGGTGTGAGGCAATAGTGCAACCCGTTGAACCATCCAGTACTTCTGCAGACATTCAAGGGAATTTATTTCGAAATATGCCATCAATTTCATTTAACTGTATTCTTGTAATCTATAATACACAATAACAAGAAAACATCTGGAGTGCGTCTCAAATCTTGTTGGATTTAAGGCAGTCGGGGCTAAATGGACTTTATCTTTGTTCACATACATTTAGCCAGGGTTGGGAAAAAGTCTCTCCTTGGTGATTCTGAGTCAAGTCTCGAGTCAAAACATTGCAAGTCCAAGTAAAATTCTAAATTGCCCTCAAGTCCAAGTCGTTCCATCATTTTTTGCTGTTGTCATTGAATTTGTGACTCAAGTCGAGTCGTGAGTCATGTAACTTGAGTCCCTACCTCTGTCGGTTTTTTTACCATTAGTGATTAAAATCTGTTGCAGCAAAAACCTGCCACAATAAGTAGGTTAAGTCCTTCATAGGCATAGATAGGTTGAAAAGAGAGTTTCCACTCTGTCGTGTTTGCCCTCATATAGTTGTTAAGTCTGTGCACATGCAGGGAATTATGCATCTTTCCAGCTATCTCAGGAGAACTTGCATTCAACCAAATGAAAATGCAGGAAACAGAGAATTAATATACCCAGAATTTATAAAATTAACATTATGGTATCCAGAGGGGGGACTGTGACCTGAAGTCTTCTTGAGTCATAGTCCAAGTTGGGTTCAAGTCTTGAATCATCTGCCCTCAAGTTGAGTCCAAGTCTTTCCATCAGTTTTACCGAGTTGAATCACAAGTCATCAAATTTTTTACTTGAGTTTGAGTCGAGTCCCCACCTATGCATTTAGCCCAGTTGTCTGGCTAAGCAAAAAATTCAGCTTTGTGAAAGAGGCCCCTGGTTGTTTTGACTTATTCTTTTGTCATATCTTGTTTTTTTGGTGTTATTGTGTTGTTTTTATTCTTTGCGAGATGGCATTCAGTGTCCTGAAAGGTGCCGTAAAAAATAATATATATATATATTATTTATTATTAACACACAGTGTAGTTCTCGCTATCTGCATGGAGGTGGCAGAGGTGGATAGTTCAGTCTAGAAAGCAAAAATCCAGACCAAGATTTTGTTTATAACCAACCAGCTGAGTACTGTGACTTTTTATATTCAGCCAATTGAGTACTCTCTGACTGTGACTCTTCATACCTAACTGGTTGATTAAAACAAAATGTTAGTCTGGATTTTTACTTTCTGGGTATTACCTTCCCAGCTCTGGGAGATGGTGATTCTCCATGCTAACCTGGGCTGGGCCTTCAGGACATTAGGACAGAGGTGAGCAGGAAACACAGCCTGGAGCACATCACGCTCCTGGAAGCCCAGGTTGTAGGTTTTTGTGATGCCTGTGCCACAAAACATAGCCAACTGTAATGACAGTAAGTAAACGCAACAGATTGCGACCAGTTATACTGATGAACAATCTATGGTCTGCTGGGGTTACATTGCCATCTACAGTCTACAGTGTGTAAAACGGCATTTTAAGAAATCGGGAGGCAGAAATCCTAAACGTATTTACATTTCACATGTTATGAGCAACACTAAATCTGTTCTGTGAAGTAATTATCATCTTCAAGGAATTACAATTTTTAACTTATAAAAACCTCAAAACAATTTGCATTCTGTCTGGATGGTAGCATTCATCATCTTTGTTGTCAGATACAAAAGAAATATTTTAATACATTATGCCAAACCAAGCATTTAATGTCCCTACGATATGCCTAATGTCCACTTACCATGCTTGCAAAAAAGCTGGAAACTGACTTGGGTGTCTGAAAGACTAGTGGATATTTTACAGCTGTCTACGCTGCGCTCGATGGAAGCTGGGCAGCGGAATAATGGCAAAACAGACTAAAAAAAAAAAAATGAAAACACAAATTTTGTCTAAGCATAGATTAGTCTGTGCTTGGAACAGTTTTTATTGCTCTTAAATAGTCATAGCAGTGATACAATATGATAAAGGAAAAGTGTTTTATAAAAGCATGCGAGTATTTCGGATACTTTGAATAGAGGCTGTCAAGGGTGTAGATTTGGGTATGAACAAGAGGGCCATGTCCCTACCAAAATGATGGGAGTACAGGGGCCCTAAAAAATTAGGAACATAATTGGATTAGTCTGGGCTGGAGCGCCATAGTCTTTAGCAGAAAGACTTTTACAGGGCTAATTTAGTCCTGAAGAAATCTGCACCCTTGGCGCCTCTTAAACCAAAATCCATTTTTAGTGTATAGTAAAGCATTTTATTGTTAAGCTAAATGCAGCTATCTGTGGTTAAGGTCACACAAAGTAAATATTAACAAGGGTATTGATGTCTCGTACTGGAGCCTCCCTGCCCTCACCTTAACTGGCAGCTTGCATCTTCCCAGTGCTGCCTGCGGCGAACTGGTGTTTAAACTGTACAGCTGGAAAAAGAGCCGTGAGAAGAGGAAGCAGCCGTAGGAGGAGTGCGCCGGACCGACAGAGCGCACAGCCAGCTGCAGGTAGGGGACAGTTCAGTACTCATGTGATACTCAGCATGGTCTGCATTTGAACTTTCTGGACCTGAACTTGCCACCTCTGTCTGTAATTAATTACTTTTGCGAGTAACTTCCCTAACACTGTACAGGAGCCATCGCTGACAATGTTATGGACTGGGGAAAATGACATACAAGGACAAAAAGGACAGTGCCACTCGGATGCCACTCACCCCTGTCTCCGAAGGGTCGAGCCACATTTCATCGCTTATTCGTGACAGCGCATGAATCGCCTTTCCAAATACTGCAAATACGACTGGAATGAGTGGCTGCGCTAAACTGATACGATAATACAATTTCAAATATTTCTGAAATATACAGAAATACTGCCCTTATTAGTGTGTAAGACTTTCATTACCCAAGACATAATGGAGTATGTAGACATTCTTAGTAATCATAGCACAATTAATATCACTATATTTCATCTAGACCTATGTAGCGCGTCTGCAACTGGCAGTTCAATTAGTTAAACAGCGGTTTTACCGAATTATTTAATTTAGGTATAGGAATTGGGGCTATAATTCTTTCTGAAATACGTCTTCTAATTACAAAATTACCTTTTATACAACTAAAACATAATTAACACGTATAGACAGAAACATTCAGTAATCGCGGGATTGTTAGTTAATCCCCTGAGTATTAATTCGTTTAGCTAGTTACCTTTCACGTTACTGCCTTCGATGACGCACTTCATTCTCTGAGGTAACTTGGTTAGCAAAGCGCGGCTAATTCAACTCGGCTGTTTCAGCCTAAAAAATACCAGCGATGCGCTGAGGGGCCACCTAAAAACTTCCCAGTGAACAAGTTGTAAAAGTCGGTAAATGTTATACTCATCTGAAAAACGACAAAAGGCGACATACGCTAAAAGGTTAGCATGAGCTAGTGCGCGTCCTCGCGCTGGCCCCGCTCCCGTTGAATTCTTATGCCATAAGTCTCGTGCTGTCGTACAAATGATGGGATAATAGGTTCTTATGGTACTTCATTGTTCGATCACCTGCACTGCTCTCATTAAACAAGTCCTTTTTACGTGAGATTTTCCTCATCTTTTCTCGCAGCTTTTGTGAGACCTTGCAATATTTTTCCGTTATACCACAATACAATACAATTTATTAATAAATGCAGTGTGTCCGCTCAGATTACACAGGGCACAATAAACGGAGTAATACGTATTCATACGTAGATATGTACAGTAAAGTGTACTTTAAGCAATAAACTATGGAGAACAATGCACACCATTTGATTTTATATATTTATTAATAGTTGCAGTGTCAATTTTTCTTCATGCTAGTTACATTAAAAGTGCACATGTATTTTAGATTAAATTTATGGTAGGCTCACAAAGGTAGGGTCTGTAACAATTAAAAAAATTATGCGGCCTTTGGATTGAATAGTTTGCCTACCCCGGTTTAATGTCTGTATTTCAGGGTTGCCAACTCTTACGCATCTGGCATGACACACACGCTTCCTGACTCTCACAACCACGCAAGAAATCTTACGGCAAATCTATATTATTCCATTATAAACCTAAAATTAGCTACATCAAAAGTGCTGGGATAGTTTGCAAACCTTACAGACTATTTACAAGGTAATAAAAGTGTTACATACATGTGTGCAAACTTGTCTTGAATTAAAAATCTCACACCAGCCTGCTAATCATAGTTGACAACCCTGGTATACAGTCCACCATGCAGTGTAATAATATTCAAAATGCTTAGATGACTGTACTTTTCTCTTCCCAGGCTTGTGATATCACGTGATCTTTTAAATAAATGCAACACCATTATTTATTAACATATTGTTTATGTACAAAATTATCAAAACTCAGATTATAAAAAACTAAGTGTTTCTGAGTATTTCTTCATCATCCTTAATTGAAAGTGAATTCATGTTTTTGTGCAGCAATTCATCATCGTTCCTTCCCTCAGAAATGTATGTGCACAATTCTCCTCCTGTAACAGATTTTCAAGGTGAAAGACTTAGCTTCTGCACAAACTAATTGAATTTAAAATGCATTTTGTTCATGCATACTGAAGAAGCACTTGCTTGGTCACTGAATCTTACCTTGTGTGCATGCTTGCTTCTTTCCTTTTCTGGATTTTCTTTTATTTGATGCTGAAACGTTAGATGTTGTTCTGGTTAAGAAGTAAGGATCACACAGGAAGTTAACATAATCACACACTGTGACTTACAAAAGGTCATTGTGCCATTTGCAAGGCTTATTGCATCAGGGTTCCCACCTGTTTTCCCTATTGCCAATTTTTGGCAGGGTAACTCCCCCAGAATGCGCTACAGTTTTATATTTGCTGGGTTTGGGTTCTCTTCTACAGGCCGGTTCAAATTGCTTTGGTTTAACATGTGTGTTTGTACGAGTGTTCGTGTTCTCTCCAAATTGGTTTCGGCCTGTAAAATAAATTCAAATGTCATGTTATTTAAACTGACTGTGCAGCACAAAATAAATAGATTCCTTTCCAGCATTGAAATGTTGAGAATCAGTGACAGACCTTTTCTGATGCACCTGTGTAGCACATTCAGATAATGCTGTTTCATGAGAGTCCGCATATGTACTGTACTGTACACATTTGCAATACTGTACAAATACTGCTTCTGTCCAGGGGTAAGGCTGGGATGCTGAAATTACACATGAGAAATTATTTATTACAAGGAACAGCTTTTGTTGTTCTGTTACCATATGAATTTCATCCTGTTGTGTCTGATTACTAGTGAACTAAATAAATTAAGCTGAGATTTGCACTTTTTTTGTTGCTGTCAAGCTAACAGGACAGCTGCTGACGTATGTATGTGTACCGATTATAGTGCATTGTCAAGCCCACTGTACTGTTTGCTGTCTACAGTAACACATGTTACACATAAATTCATGGAGACTTTTGATTTTCTAGATTATAGCAGCACAGATTTGTGTCCAATGGTGTATTACTATGTATATAATAGCAGCTATAGCTGTTGTTGACACCTGCAGAAATGGGGCAGCCATCATCGATTTAGGAATATGTATGGGGGTTAGCTGCTGGATCTCACACGTGGGCTTTGGATTTGGCTTGAAAAGAACCGTCCTCTGTGCATTTATACCACACTTATCACTGGACAAGGTGTCAGAGACTGTGAAGTAAAAAGGAAATATTTACAAAGACAAAATATTTTGACATACCGTGATTCAGTTGTATTCCATGATTTTATCATTAATTTCTTAATTTTACAGGCATTACCGTTTATCAAAGAGCAGAAAATTCTTTTTTAAACAGTAAGTAAATTTAATTGTACCAGCGTGCCATTGTGTTTAGCTGTATAAATGGATAAAAGTGTAACATAAGTCATAATGGATAATAAATTACAACAAATAAATTACCTGAAGCTTTTATATGCACTGTATTGAACAACCTCAACACCCCTGAAATCTCACTTGCATGGCTTTTCTGTTTTATCTCTAGCAGAAACTGTTATGATAATTCAAATTTTAATTAAACTCAGTTTCATTAGTGCATTTTCACAACGTTACATCGTTTCAAAGCGCTTTACAGCATCCCCTCCCCAAGCCCCCAGTGAGCAAGCCAGAGGTGACAGTGGCAAGGAAAAAACTCCCTATAGAAGGAAGAAAGGTTTGGAGGTTGTTCTACCAAACAACTAAATAGCAGCCTCTTTGCACACAGAATCTCCACTGAGCCCCCTATTCAAGGTACCAAGGGTAAAATTACACATTGGTAACAGTACACCAGTATATCTTCACCTAACATCCGTTTCACATTGCATGAAGACTCAATGTAAATGGATGTATTGAATTAAACAAATATTTTTGATTGAAACGTACCAATATTTTTACATCTCTGTCCTGCAGACCTGCAAACAGCAATAAGAGAATGCAAGATAAAATATATTCTAGTAAATGTGTACAGTATTTTGTTCGTTTTTAAAATAATTAAAAACATTCATACTCCTGAATGTCCTATTATATACCTTTTTAAAAAATTAATCGTTAATCCCTACACCATTTGCAAAAAAATTGCAGAAATTTATACGTTATAATTGAAAAGTTCCTTCCATAATGGTCTATTTGTAGCGCTATGTTTTCATAAAATTACTGCCTCTACATTTTATGAATAACTGGACGTTCAGTTTTATGTCACTACAAGTCACAGATAATTTGACCCATGCTGTGATAGCAGACTGGTATCTCACCTTGTTGCTAAGAAGCGGCTGTTGCCTTCCCGGATAAGATGCTGCTCTTTGTATCCTTCGACGAATGTTACTTGTTTTCTCATTATTTGGTGTGAAATCCGTATGTGTTTTAAAAAGACACGCTGTACTGCACCGGCATAGCCGTTTCTTTGTGGTTCAGGTGAGCAAAGCAGCGTTCACGTGCGTCCAGTCTCTGCTGCGCATGCGTGCCCCCAAAACCCGCCTTTGTATTTGTAATTTTAAAATACGTATATTTGTGGTCAAAATCAGTAAATCTGCTTTTCAATTTTTATTCCCCATATATTATTAATCATCAGTTAAAATTTTAAAGAGTTGTTTACCCTTCTTTCTCAATTGTAGCCTGCACGTCGAGATGGATTAACTTGTATGCTATATAAGTAACATGTAATGTAAAAGTAGCTGTTTAATTCGTAATAATAGGCTAATCGTGGATATTGATTTACTAAATGAGACTTAACATTGACATGATTTGCACAATCAGATGCCCAATATATACATTTCTGAAGTAATTATGGTGTGCCAGATATGACGTTGAAGTAAAAATAACTTGCGTTACATTGTCTTTTGTGAATCATCTCCTTACCCCAATTAGAATAGACATGACTGATGGATAGCTGCCACATATTTTGAAAAAAAATAATTGATATGTTACTTTTCACATTTCATGTACGCCTATTGGGGTTTGCTGTTCATTTAGCACGCTATTAGATCGTTGAATTCAAAAGTCATTTCCTATGAACGCTACAAACTTTGAGCCTTTTATTAATTTTGTTCGCGAACTGGATGCTTACCACAATTTTCCCATGAAATGTTGTCTTGTCCCCCCGCGACCCTAGTTAGGATTCAGCGGTTTCAGAAAATGGATGGATGTTGTCTTGTCAAATAAACGTGTAAACTACACTATAGTGGGTCACAAAAAAGCTTGTCTACGAATTATATATTTTAAAGTCGATATTCACAGTAAATGTATTCCAATATACGTCTATCCGTTTTAGTGAGTCTTACTAATTACAGAAATAATCACTACAAATCCCTTCTCAGCAGGTACGTAGTCTGTGCAATTCGGTTAAAATCGCTATCCTGCCACCTATCGGTCTGTAACTGCACGGCTCAGTTCAGGTGTTTCTCCCACTTCCTGTTTTCTGGATTATACAATTTCTCTTACTCCCATTTCTGACGCGGGGTCAGATAGCCAAACCCATATTACAACTGA
This sequence comes from Isichthys henryi, assembly GCA_026776945.1. Classification (NCBI taxonomy): domain Eukaryota; kingdom Metazoa; phylum Chordata; class Actinopteri; order Osteoglossiformes; family Mormyridae; genus Isichthys; species Isichthys henryi. The sequence continues at coordinate 4,139,979 of JAODJX010000042.1, forward strand.
ATTATTTACGAGAAAAAGGTGAAACTGATCTAGAGTCAGCAGTCCGGGACACTGTAATCTCGGTCCCTTAAGGGGAAGCAGAATAAACTGCACTGACAGCTCTGCTTTCGCTGTTAGCTAGCTAGCTAGGTAGCCAGTCTGCTAAAATCCACAGCCAAGATGCCGGTAAGTTCATCTTAATTAAACCAATCCGGTTATTAAGATGTAATTAGCCTTTTTATGTCCATTTCATTTGACCGGTATAAGAATTTGGAAAACCATCTTACTAACTAGATATCAGTCTTCGTATTTGTAATCCACTGGGTCTGGGTAGCTAAGGAAGTAGCAAGGACGTTAGCATATGAACTGGTCTGGCTAGTTAACAGTTAGCTCTGTGTGTTAAGGGGCTGTAATTGATGGCTGCAATTCAGACGGACGGGATGACAGGCGGTTTTAAAAGACCTAGATTGTTGCCTTTGACTCCAAACGTCGATTCGTAAATCGGTTACACGAATGATAAATGGAAAGGCAGCTGATCTGCCTTGTTTTTGTGGAGGCGAAGTAGTTTGCTAGGTAATTTATATTTTAATGTATAAAAATCATGTCTGTTTTCGAAGTTATGAAATCCGCACGATGCCAGTCCTTTTGCCGATAAGGTTCATTGTTTTACTAAGGAAACAGTTAAAAAGTCTTTGTAGTTCGTTTAGCTGGTCGACTAAATCAGTGTTTGTGGATTTCAGGCTTATCATTCAAGTCTGATGGATATGAACACTAAACTGGTCGGTAATATGGCCATGCTGCCGTTGAAAACACAGTTTAAGGGTCCCGCTCCCAAAGAAAGTAAGTGCTGTCGAACCAGTTTGTGTGCATTTTAACTAAAGCTTTTATGTAAAGCTGCTTATTGCCATCGTTTTCCCATTTCATCCCCTCTTCCATTTTTTACGTCTTAATTTTTACAAGATTAAGCATTCGTGATTTTCCATGTCTGGAAAGTTTTTAGTAACGTTGACAGTAAATACAAATGGGCTGGTTTACCGTTACAGCAAAAGACTCCGACGTCATTGATGAAGCTATCTACTACTTTAAAGCCAACGTCTTCTTCAAGAACTACGAAATCAAGGTAAAGAATCATAAAAAATACGTGCACATATTGTCAAAAAAGGAAGCTGTAATCTTGATCAGCCCGTTATTAACCATATATGTGACTATGTACAGACGTATTATTTGCTTGTCATGCCCGAAATTTGAAGGTATTAAAGTTGTAACCCCCCCCCCCAGAACGAGGCAGACAGAACATTGATCTATGTGACATTATACATCTCAGAATGTCTCAAGAAACTACAGAAGGTAAGTTTGTCTCCAGACAGTCCCACTGGTCTTCTGTCTGCATGGATGACACAGTAGTTGATAGGTGAGATATGTATACAGTGTTAACCCCACTACTGGTTAAATTGCAGCCACTTTATTCATTGTAATCAGTTCAATTTCGATGTTCTTCTTAACTCATTATTGTTTTTAGAAGTTAATAGGTTCTTATGTTTTGTCCTGAACACCAGTTAACACGTTAATGCTACAGTGTAAACACTTAGTATATTATTAGAGTTATGAAGTAATGGTTTAGTTGTAAGTAGATGTAAATATACTCATGCAGTGCAGCACAAAGAACCAGGGAGAAAAGGAGATGTACACTCTAGGCATCACCAACTTTCCCATCCCGGGGGAGCCGGGGTTCCCCCTTAACGCCATGTACGCCAAGCCCACCGACAAACAGGAAGAGGGTAAGGGTGCACCGCTGAGAAATTCTCCTGTAGCAGAACCTTGATTGTGGGGGAGGGGATCTCAGAAAATATGATCAAGCTCTGGAGAGTCAAGCAGCCGCAAGATGCTAGCGATCAGATTTGGATGTAAGCATCTGATGGAAAACCGTTCCGAAGCTCGCATCTTGCACTTACTGGGATGTTTATGGGATGAACAAAGCATGTGTTCCCACAGGAACACCTGCCCTCTAGATGGGTGATATCTCACATTGTGTCTATCTGTTCTCTATGCTGACTCTTCTTTACGCTCTATAGAAACCATGAGGGCGTACTTGCAGCAGGTCCGACAGGAGACGGGCCTCAGACTGTGCGACAAGGTTTTTGACCCCGAGACAGACAAACCCAGCAAGGTGAGTTTTGCATAATCTTTCACTTTTTTTGTAAGCTGTTAGATGCTGCACGTATATGGATTGATTTAATCTTTTGGAACTGCTAGAAAGCCAGTTCATGCTAGAAAAAATCCATATGGAATTGATAGATGTCCCATCTACCTATTCAAAGAAACTTACCGTTTGAATTTATCCTTTTCTGCTTACAGACATCACCTTTTAAAAGTTGTTTGGCTTTAAAAGGAAGAACTTTTCTTGTCCCGTTCAGTTCAAATATTTTATTTTTGTGAATGCCATTATTATTATTCAGACTGTTAGAAATGGCTAAAATCAGCATCAGACCATATGAAGCAACTTCACCACTTTTCCACAACCCATGGCTGTTATAGTCCTCAGACAAGGCTATGGATTTGTAGCATAATAATTTAACCCCATAAGTTCGTCACAGGTATCATTGCCATCCATCTTTTAATTTATAACTGGGGGGGTGGGGCATCCACTTCGACAGAACACGTGATGTCCTCGGTGTCTTAAAATATGAAACTAATTGCTTTCCATGGCTGATAACTCAATTATGTTATTAGGATAAAACAAAGTTGCTTATAGCTGAAATATATGCAGACTGACATTAAGTACTTTTGACATTTTGTTTCCTGTGTTTCCCCATGTCACCAGGTAATTTTATGTATGGTCTGCATGTTTAGGGTTTTCTCTCTCAAAATAAATTTTCCCTTTCAGAAATGACACATTTTTAATGGATGTATGTCCAGTACAGTAGTTTGCCATAGTCACACGATTTGTCTCCTCAAATAAACCAGGTGACATTGGTGCAGTTGACTGCCACAGCTGACAGATTTATGCACAATGGCAGTTTTTTTAAATCTGGTAACTTCAGACCATTTTTCCACTCATGTACTCTGCTTGGAAAAGGGCTGCTTCTTCATTGTATTCAATTTCACTTGAGCTGTATAACCTGGAACGTCACTGTCACAGTGCTGATCATTCTACCCTCTCTGTCCCCAGTGGTGGCTTTGCTTTGTGAAGAAACAGTTCATGAACAAAAGCCTGTCGGCACCAGGACAGTAGGCAGCGACACGGCGCGTCGTCTCCAAACACGTTCAGGGTTTTTATACAGTTTATGGGTGTCAGAATTCTAAGCCTTCTGCTGTGGCAGGTCTATTTATCATGTCAAGTATGTGCTTAATAAAGAAACGGCCAGCAAAGTTCACTTTTCAAATGCTGTCTTAATCTTTCATTTTGGGTGTTTATCATTTGTCTGAGGTGATTGATTTTGTAACACTGGCTTAACGCACCAGAGACAGAACACATTTCACATTTTATTGGGGTCAATTTCAATACACATTACACAGGAGTAACAGGATGAGAGATACAAATAAACATACTGGGTAAGACCTTAAAAAAATAAGGGTTACAAATTTGCATGCCAGTGCAACCTGAAACGACGGGCAGCTGAGGAGCAGGTGAGTGCGATTCTTCTCGTATTGCTTCATGGCGTCCGCTATGCTTGGCTCCTGGCTTGAGAGTACAGTGAGCACCGGTCTGTGTAGTGCTGTGGTTAAAGGGAAGCACTAAACCTACACCAAACCCATTTTGCTAAAGCTAACTCTACCGGAAACGACCCTCGCTAAGTGAGCAGGTTAAATTTAAAGCTCCTTCCTCGGGCCTTGGACTACAGAAGCATTAGATATTTCGTGAACAGGTAAAACCCAGGAAGTTGCCGGACAGTGCGAACACCCCACCAGTGCTTTACAGTCTCACGTGATGCATGCTTAAACAAGGAACCCCCCCACCTCCCCCAGACAGTAAAATATAATTGGCACATTCAGTAAAAAGGACTCTTCTCACAGCCTCAGAACAAACCCTTACCAAAAGCCGATGACTAGTGCCAGCACACACCTCAGGCTCACTGGTCTGCATGCACTCTGAAACGGCATGTAACTGCTTAGCGTGGACCACAAGGGATTTAAAGGTCAGGTCCAGCTAGCCCCAGAGGTGAAAGACAAATGCACCAGGGACCCGGAAAACAACTACTGAGCTCCTTCCCCTCAATAGGCTGCCTGCAGAATGAAACATTTTTACGCTGCATAGGTCTGTTTAGGCAAGACTTCTAAACAAACTGCGTGTTACTAAGCTGACCGTGAGCAGGAGGAACAATCCCACGTGGAAATGTAACGGCTCTGCCTGAGTGGAGGGGAAGGGGGCACATCCACACAGCCAGGGGATTCACTAAACCCAGCAAAACAGCAGCGAGATGTGGAGGGGAGTGCAGATGCCAGGGTAGGACGGGGGGATGGGCATCACAGCTGGTTTGATAAATTTTTTGGGTCATCTTAAAACAAGCGGTCAAAAATGAACAGTCCTGTGACAATGACATCATGTAAATGTATGACCAAAAAAAACAGACTACCTGTTTACGAGAGACAGCATTGTGTAAAACTGTACAC
>JAODJX010000042.1:4211861-4225191 GCA_026776945.1 Isichthys henryi
CTTCCGGGATAGGCTCCGGACCCCCCGCGACCCAGTAGGATAAGCGGTTTGGAAAATGGATGGATGGATGGATGAACAAGAATAGTTGCTGGGTCATGATTTATTAACGTTGAACAAACATGAGATCAGTATTTCACCTGTTATTCATTAGTTGCTCCTTCACTAGTTCACAAAGATTTACAGAACTAACAGATAAAGTAACAAATATAGTAACTGCTTGGGATGAAAGATGCACCATGATTCATTAATGATGAATTAATATGAGATGAATATGTAACCCGGTTTGGGGATAAGTAATAGATAAGTATTATTATAATACTGTATTAATTGTGCCCCGTCAAGCAAAGTGATACCAATCTCTTTATATCATTCATCACAAAGGCCTAATTGACCGGCAAGGACGTATAAACATAAGAAAATAAATCCCTGCAAAGGTATTATCAATACAAACCGTATTCAGTGCGAGACGTTAATGTCCACACCCATACAGTATCTGCCAAGCAAATAAAATGACAAGACAGAGCACGATTTCTTGAAAAACCACTGTCATTTCATACCGATATAATCAGTTTATTTCGTGTGCGTGTGCTTTCAAATATTGAACGCTAGATGGAGACAAACGTTTTTTTTATTAAAAAAATCTTTGCGACTCCAGAAGCGCTGCTAAGTTGAATATTGTGCAGCTTGTTGGGTTGATCACTGGAAATTGTTTTTTAAAAAAAATCACTATTCTAACTGTACGCTTAAATATGTTAATTGGTATACTATACATGCTTCTCTTTACTTATTAAAATAATTCTAATAAATTTTTCGTGAAACCGTTCAAATGGCATATGAGCGAAATAATGACAGTACGTTTTGAATATTTTCCAACATTCAAGACGAATTAAACTAATAAGTTGGCCTACATTTATAGTCGGTGCAGCATTCTCACCAATCATGCGGATTGTATCTCAAGAGTTTGTGTTTTCTTACTAATAAATGTAGGCTTTTAAACAATAATAAGTAAATGAAAAACGTAGAACATCACAAGAAATGTGTAGGATAACATGATACATGGGAAAACATTTTAAAGAGCACAAACAATACTAGTCAGATGTATTATTGCGTTATCATTGTAATGACCATATGACAACTTTTAGTTTATATGGATGAAAGGTTGAAAATAGGTTTCCTTCATAATTGATTAGTTTTGTTTCAAAATTCGTTATGGGTAAACATATTTCAGTTTAATTTGATCCGATATATTGATAATGTAGGTCGGTTGATCTGCGTGATACAAACACGTTTTAAACTGTCAGCCTTGTGAGACAGAGAAGCTTCCCAGATCCTTCACAGGCACGGTCTGTGTCTTTAAGCAGAAATAAGCAGCGTCCATGGTAGCTTGTGTAGTCCCTCCCTTTCCTGCAGCAGTGAAATAGGGGGAAACCCTGAAAAACAGTGCCGGAGAAACGGAGCGCATTTGCTTAAAAATCCCAGCTAACGTTTGCTGCAAAACCATGGGCTAGCGGACTGGAAATAATGCTACAGCGACGGGACAGGCAGAACGGACACATGGGATTCAGAATTACTATCCAGTTCCCCTTTGCAGCTATTTTATTTTCCTGGACGCCACAAAAGAGGCTGAACCAAGCTGAAGCAAATAGGGATGAGCGCTGATGTTCGCCGATGAATGAAGAAAAGTACGTAACAGTGGAATAAACTGCGAGGGAGAAAGCGAAGAAACGTCGGATTCGGCTGTTCTGCTGATCGATACTTTTTTTTATTATTCCTCTGGACCTTTTCTATGGGAAGCAGATGTTACCATGTGATACATTGGTGGGGGGGTTTTCCGACCAGTTTTTGGATGCTGAACGATAATAATGCAAGCAGAAACCACGCGTTATGGATTTAAAATCAAGATACATTCCGACGTGTACAGTAAAAGATAAATGGTATTATTGTTGTTGAATATACCGGGACAAAATTAATGAGGAAAATTTTAATGATCCAGGAAAGACAAAGTAAAACCCGGATGAATATATATCTAGTCTAATCCTGGATCCTTTGAGAAGGAGATGTCTGTTGATGTACTTTACGAGACTGACAAGTTAACATTTTTAGTTGTAGCTGAAATAATAAATCGAGTAAATTAATTGACTGCTGTTAGATCGCTTACATTCGAGAAAATACCGTTCTTCTGTTAACAATGGTAGAACCTGTAGGTTTTGTTGAGGCTTGGAAAGCTCAGTTCCCAGAATCAGACCCCCCCATGATGGAGTTAAATACGGTGGGGGACATTGAACAGGAACTGGAAAGATGCAAAGCCTCTATCCGGCGCCTGGAAATGGAGGTGAACAAGGAGCGTTTCCGCATGATCTACCTGCAGACGTTGCTGGCCAAAGAGAGGAAGAGCTACGATGGAAAGAGATGGGGGTTCAGGAAGACATCCCAGAATAATGAGGACGACCAGCCCTCTGGGAACGATGGTCATCTACGAGAGCTGGTAGAGGTGGACCGAAGTAGGGTTCCTGTTCTAGGGGAAGAGAAATCCAGACCTAAGCCTCCTCTTGCTAAGAAGCCATCTTCCCATGCTGAAGATTATGCACCCTCGTTGGCTGCAGAGACACCTCAGGGTGAGACTGAAGAGATGAAAAAGTATTATGGAGAAGGCGATTCTGTTGGGCCCTCGCCATCCCGACAGAGGGGAGGAGCTTCTGGGCGAAAACCCGGAGCAGCCACGGCACCTACTGAGAAGGAGGCGCATGGAGACGCCTCCCTACAAGAGAGGTCTGGTTTGGGCCTGGGGGTTGCTGCCTTGCGCTCCAACTTTGAGAGGCTTAAACGGGCTAACTCGCACTCTTCGGCAGAAGCCAGGGGTCTCTCTGAGAAACCATTCTACGTCAACATGGAGTATCATCATGAAAAGGGGCTCGTGAGGGTCAATGACAAGGAGGTGTCAGACAAGATCAGCACCCTGGGCAGTCAGGCCATGCAGATGGAGCGCAAGAGATCCCTGCACTCTCTAGCGGGCTTGGGCGAGCTCCAGCGGGCCGGTACCAAGGGACGCCCTGCCGAAACCAGCTGTGGCTATGACGCCGAATACGAAGATGTCGAACTCAACCCACAATTCCTCAGGAATAACATGGTACAGACAAATGGCAGCAAGACGGACCGCCAGAAGCGGGCACCACCACGCAGGCAGACATCGGACTTCCAGCCGTACACCAGCGTCTATGTGGGCGGGATGATGGGCGACCGTGGTGGGGATAGCGGGCACCTCACCTGGCCGCGGAGGTCCTACTCACCTGGGAGCTTCGATGACGTTGGTGGCGGCTACACACCAGACTGCAGCTCCAACGAGAACCTGACATCCAGCGAGGAGGACTTCTCCTCCGGCCAATCGAGTCACGTGTCGCCCAGCCCCACTACCTACCGCGTGTTCCGAGAGAAGAGCCGCTCACCTTCCCAGCATTCCCAGCAGTCCTTTGATAGCAACAGCCCCCCCACCCCGCAGTCCCAGAAGCGACACAAACAGCAGGTGGTGGTATCAGAGGCCACCATCGTGGGAGTCAGGAAAACCGGGCAGATCTGGCCCGATGATGGTGACTCAACTCCTTCCAGCCGGGCATCACATGACAACAGCTTTCAAGGAGACATAGGTGGGTGCATGGTAAAGTGTTTTATGTTTGAAATAGTTCCACCTGGAAGCGATTGGGCCATTATAAGGGACATCTCCTCATGTTTCTGGCCATAACATTGCACACATTCCTGGGTGTAATCCTTCAAGACAGAATGTAGTGTCTTCCGGGTCATTTGTAGTATTATTCTGATTATTCTGGCATGGTTTGTGGACACGAGGAATTTTAACGCCCTTCGTTCATGAGCATTTTTCCGTGGCTTTGGTTTTTATTCAAGGCGCCGCGCAAGAACATTGCCGACGTTTTTCACCTTGTTAGCGCGGTCGCTGTTTGCGTTTTATCCCCCCCGATTTAATTGTGGCAGCGCTGGTCTAGGTGGAGCTAAGTCTCGCGCTACTGTGGATTTCTGTCATCCTGGATCAGTGTTGCTAACGGCGCTGTGGGGAGGGGGGCGGGATCGCGCTCGCTGCTCTAGGTACCAGCACACACCCTCCCCCTGCCCCCCCCGCCCCAGTTCTCCGGCCGAGTTGCGGTTCGCTGGCACAGGTGGCCGATAAGCGGACGAGGGGAGAAGACTGTCTGCTGGGAGTTTTATGTGGCTTAAAATACGAGTTACGTTTACAAAAATTCTTTACCTCTATGGTCGGTTTTTGAATTAGAATTGGAAATCCAGAGCACGTTGTAGTTGAACGCATTTTTCATTGTATATAATTGTTTTCATTATATATAAATGCTTTGTTTAAGCAGTTTCCGTTGAGTAGGAATGTAACGCCGAAATCCATTTGGGGTTTAGACTGGCCCATAGTAGAAGTATTATAATAAGTGAACAGTTTCATGAAAGTATTGGAAAGATCCGGAACTGCCGTGTTGTTTTAATTAAATGGCTCTTATTTTTGGTTGGTAAGCTGCCATTGTCGGTTAATGTGGTGGGTGGGTGTGACCTGAAGCACCTAAATGGCGTGGCTTGGTGCCCCTTTCCTCGATCCCGTGTGTGTGTGTGGGGCGGAAGGGGTGTCGGGTGTCTGTTCCGGAGGGGGAGCAGATGATCCAGCTGGCATCCACGCAGATTCATCCTGTGCTGTTAAACTAGAAACCAGCCTGTCTGCCTCCAGTGCTTTCGGCAAGTTCTTTGCATCGTGCAGTTAGGTGGGAGTTTGGGGGGGGGAGGCTGACATGTTTGGGATCCCGAGTTTGGGAGAGGTTCCTGGCAGCCTGCCTTCGCTTTGGCGGCGGCCCGTGGCTCCGCCCATGGGGCGTGGTTTCTGCGTGCAGTAGGGCGTGCCCGTTCTTTATCTGCACACTGCGTTCCGGGCAATTTGGACAGCATGCCAAGGCAGATCTGTGAACCCGCTGCTTTCGCTTAGGGTTGTGATTCGTTTATCAGGCTAAATCGCATCTGAATCTTCAGTATCAATTTTAGCATAAAAAACACAGGAGGAAAACTTTATAATGGCGTTGTATGCTGGGTAGAGGTGTTACCTCATACCTCTGGGTTTGACGGTTCGAATCGCACCTCTGCCCTAAGTCTGTGCAGTTTGCAACGTTCACCCCGAGTTGTCTGGGACTCCTATGGCTGCTGTGGTTTGCACCTGCAGTCAAACACATGCAATTAGGCATATTGACACTGCTAATTTGTCTGGTTGTGTGTATGTATGAACCCTGGGATGTACCCCTGCCTTGTCTCTGCTTGATGAGGAAAAGTAGTTAGAGGAAGAATGGATGGAAAGCAGAGATGAATGGATATGCTTGGAGGTTATAAGGTGTTTTTGAATGGGGGTGTGTCTGCAGTTTCTAGCAGTATGAGATTACTGCTGGGGTAAAAAAATGGCTAAGGATGTGTTTTGAAAATGGATAGGGGTGGTGTTTGAGCCTCCTTATTTGGTGCCTGAAGTGGCTGATCTGTCCTATTGTGTGACCGCAGGTGTGTTTTTGACTGCAGCGGGGGGGGGCAGTGTGGTTACAGGTAATGCCAAGTGCTACGCCTCCATGCTTCTCCAATGTGTCTGTCTGTCACCTTTACCCCCCCCTCCCAAGCCCTTGGTGCAGGTCTTTGTGCTCTTTGTATCAATGAGGCTTGGTGGAGGTCTGGGGGGGGCTCATGTAGGTGGGAATGTCACGCCTCCCCCCGTCGGCTCTCCCTCGTTGGGGTCACACTTTGTCACTTGAGTTTCGCCTGAAACCTTGGCCCCACCGTTTTGTGTCACCACACCTCAGCATAGCCGACTCCATGGACCTTTCCGGGGGGGTGGGTCCTGCGGCGGCAGTGACTCCTGTATCACCGCCAGCCCAGTATCCGTCTGTAAAACCATCTGCTGGACGTGAAACCTGCCCAGTTTACCGGGGCTGATTAGCGGAATGATGTTACATTGGTTTTTACTCGCTCTGGAAAACAGAAGATCAGTCTGCCTCCAAGATTTAATAGTGGATTAAAAATGTATCTCAGGCCGTATGAAGATCTCTGCCATTCGATTAGCTGTGTCTTTAGTCCTGGTGCTGCTAACTTTGAGTTTTGACATGGTGTGATCTCAGCCGGCGATATCGACCTGGTGGTTTCTGGCTGTGCAGTAGGTCTGACATGTTTTGTGGTAGCAGTTTCGTACTGGGAATGTAACTGTCATCATTCTGCCAAAAACAACTTTATGAATAAGGTGTGAAGTTGTGTTTTTAAATTGCTCTCATTCTCCTGTGCTCATGTCTATCGGTCTTTCTCTCTCTCTACTTCCCTCTCTTTTTCTCTTTTCCCCCCTTTCCATTTCCCCCCCTCGTAATTCATATTGGCAGACGTCCTCTCTGAATGCCTGGGTAGTATTTGTCTGTCTTCCATCTGCGAGGTGTTTGGCAGGGCCGGGCTCGGATTAGGGGGCAGGGAAACCTGAAGCTTGCGGCCACACGGACGCCCGTTTGGTGACGGCCTTTCGTGCGTCATGTTGCCCCATCGACAGGAATGAGGAAGCCCATGCGATCCCAGAGAGGCCTGCACTTCGAGTTCTGGAATGTTCCCATGTGTGTCCTTGTTTTCACCTGAAGAGTTCGGTGTTTTTTGCCCCCTCACTCAGTTCCTGGTTTGCTGTTTTTATTCGTTGGGGGTGGGGGATGTTCTGCTGGCTGCTCCAGCCAGGATTGCTTATAAAAGGAAGCTTTGATCTCAGCTTGTGGGGTTAGATCCGGTGTTTTCGGTGCTGAGACGGCAGCTTTCCGGTGTCTGGTGGAAGGGATCCCATCCAGGTGCTTGTGGTCTAGACCCCTGTGTCCCCGGGTGTGACTGCCACATTGTAGACCCTGTGAGCCTGGCGACCACGATTAACCCCCCCATCTCCTGGCACTCCAGATAAACCCCACTCAGCATTTATTTCCTGAGAATGGTTACTCTCCTGTTTGCCTCCATCACCGAGGTCAGGTCCAGCTCGCTGCTTACTGTAATTAATCTGTGGAGGAACCATACAAATACCACCCATCCATCTGTTCATACATCCGTCCATCCATCCACCCATCCCCTATGGAATTCCACTGCTGAGTTTTAGAGGGTGGGATGTTATTGATGTAGTCTACATTCTTGCCACATATTGGGGGGGGTGGTTGAATTTTGGACATGAGGTGAAAGTACTGACAGCACTTTAATTAAATTAGCTATAAATGGAACTGCTGGTTCGTTTCCTGACACGCACCCCCGGCGCCCCCTGACTATGTGCTCACACTACATATTTTTGAGGTATTGCTGTATGTAGTGACCCCCACCCCAGTCGACCTTAGCGTGAGATGAGTAACAAGGGGGGGGAGACAAATGTTTCTAAAAATTGTGTTGAACTAACTCCCTCACCTCCACTAGCAGCAACCGAGGGCAGAAAACAAGAAGATTAAACAAAGGATTATTTGCCCCCGTTGGGTGATTTGTGCCTTAGCCGGTTAGGGGGCGGTGCCTGTTTTTGCAAGGCTCCTGCTGAATAACTATAACTATCTGCCCCCTTGTCCCCCACTGTTGCAGGGTGGCTGTCTGCCCCTCTGCTCTCACCTCTATGAGGGCACTACATAAGGGTGGGCGAAATGGCAACAATATCACATCACAATTTTTTTAGGCATGATCCCGATCCACAATTTTATCACTTTTCATGTGGGTTTTTAAGGCTATTTCACAAGTTTCTGAACAATAGTCAAACTAATTCCCCTATTTAAAACATACAACAGAAAAACATGCTTGGGGTGTTACTTTTGAGGTGTTTGGAAAGTTTAATCACCATCTGACACGTCAACCTAATCTTTGCAAATTTTGCAGATAATTGTTGTTTGAATCATGTTGGTTTTGGAAAATCCAGGTTTGTTTTATGTTACCGATGCCAAACTCTTTTTAGGGACCAACTCTTTCATGTCGTCGATGTTGCCTAGTAGGGACTGTATTGCACATTGGGACGAGAGCCTGAAAGTAGAGAGGAGGAAATCCAAGTCACTACCTACTGTTTGCTATTATCTGCAACTGTTTGCATCTCTCCATAAAGGCAGATCGTGGAGATATTTTAATTGTTCGCATAATATCATCAAATCACACACCACTACCTGTATTTCCATGTGTGCCTGTGTCATTGGGGTTTGCAAAAAACTATCCAATTTGCCCACAGGGGTGAATAAAATGCCTCTGTTGTATCATCGGGTCATCAGCTCTAGACATTTTCCTTCGTTCGTTTGATAGATGGGAGAGTCTGAATCTCAGGGGCTTAAAGTCAGAGGTCGTGCAAACGCAGCGGGGGAGCCTTATTGTTCTGGAAATCTACGGAAATCAATATAAAATAATCAATCACGGGTATTGCATGTGAGGGCAGTGGACAGTCTGCGGGTGTCTGTGAACTGCAGTCTGGCTTTTGTCTGCTGACCAGCTGAAATTAGCACAGTGCTGACACGCGCAGTGGCCTCCTATTCTGAATTCTTCCTGCCAAAATGGATTCGTCTGTTCCCACTTACCACACCGATGTGGAGAATTTATGGCAGATACTGATAACCAATGTGCTTTTGTCTAATATTTGCTACAAATTACCTCAAAACATTGTTTTTCAAGCTTTAACTTGGTGCCAGTTTAGTGGGTTTTTTAATAAGCTTTTATGAGAACTGAGAATTTGAAATCTTCATTTTTATTTTTACACTTTCATGTATATGGGCTGTGCAGATTGGCGAAGAGTAAAAAATAAACTTTGTTTTCATGATAAATGTAATTAAATATATTTCTGAACAGAGAAATGAATGGGAAGCTTTTACACTGTCCTGCAGTCAGTGGGCTCACCTGTCGGTACCTGACATCACTGATAGCAACAATCCGCTAACCTCTGAGCTACAGCGACATCACTTCATAAGATCCTGTGAACGTGTGAATGAGCCCCGTCATGTGAGGCAGGAGGCGGCAGATGGTGAAAAGTGGGGTGAGGGGTAGGGCAGGAATAGCAGTGGGCGGGGCTTGGAGTCAGGAGCCAACCAGAAATGGTCTTTCAGTCTGACCGCAGCACCAGCGTTCAGTCTCGGGCTTGGTCCTTGTTGCCGAGGTGATGGTCATGGACACGATGCCACTGAGCAAAGAAGGATGGAGAAAGGGTGGTGCCCTCCCGTGCTGTTGGGGCTCCAAGGAGCTTCTTACTGCAGGCATGCGCCGATTCGTTACTGCCGCTGCGGCAAGAGGCTGTGCTTCATGGCTACTGGTTTATGGCATCATAAATCTGCACATTACTGGGGGGGGGGGGGTGACCTCTCGTGGCGCTCGGAGCCGGCCTCCAACCACGCCGGGGCTGATTCGGGCTTAATGGATCGTTAAGACGGGATTGCGGAGACGAGACCCAGCAGGGGGTTTGGGGGGAGTGGTCTCCTTCTCCTTATTACCATTATTCATCGTTTAATCTGGTAGCAGACAAGCCGCCAAGCCATAATGTCCCTCGCCGGCCTTTCTGGAGCACGCTACATAGCTTACGCTACTCTTATTGCCCATTTTTACTGGGGTTTTGAAAGTTATATGTCATAAATTACACCGGTTATGCGTTTCCTTTACTCTGTCCCCCACCCTGCTTACTCTATCCCCCCACCCTGCTTACTCTGTCTCCTTCCACTTACTCTGATGTATAAATGTGTGTTTGGTTGAAAAAGTTGAGTTTTGGTTTCCTTTGCCTACCTGTGTTTTCTGTGGTCACACGTCTTTGCCCCTGTTTGGCCTTTGCTTCATGCAGTATTCCCAGCCTGTCTGTGCACTTCTCCCGAACGAATCACGGCGCAGTGTGTTGCTTGAGGATTAGCTCCCAATCAGGCCATTCCGAGGTTTCTTACCTCGACACTTTTGTTTCATATGGGTAATGCCTGGCAATAGGGAATTTGGAACTGGAACTGAGAGTCAAGGAGGAGGTCATATGAGAAGGGGTGGAGTTATTGATCTCATCGGGAAAACGGCAAGCTGTCTGGCTTCTCTGTGGTCACATGACACTTTCAGGACGTTTAAAGATCTGTGTGTGCAAATGTGCCGAGCTCCTGCTCGCACTGCTGTCGACGCGGCAAGTTTGGCCGAACAGTCACATCCATTGTGCCCCGACCACCGTGACGAATGGCTGCAGTAGCCCAAGTGTGGAGAGTGTTATTTAACCCCCCCCCCCCAACAGTATTAATCATGTGTTCTTTTTTATCCAGCATTCCGAGGGTTGGGGGTGATCTCCAGCATTCCTGGCGTGAGCGAAGCCCTCTGACGGGCCATGAAGAAGACAAAGGGGCGGGGGGGGGGATTGCTGTCCAGACAGATGGGAGGGGAACAGGGGGAGAGGCCAGGGTGGGGGGTCATCGGGGCTTGGGCTGGGCACAGTGCCCATCGCGTGCTGGGTCTGGGGGGGGCGTAGCTCTCAGAGCAGCTGCTCCGAGAGAGCAGAACCCTTTCTGGCTGCTGGTGGGCAAACACGAGGGGCCCTCAGGGGCCATCTGTGCTGCCTGGGGCCCCATTTGCTCCCATTCAAGGAAGCTGGGGAGCTTGTTTCGCTTTTGTCATTATTTCACTACAGATTTTGGCCTTCAGTGATGATGTTTACCCAGGATTCCCTGTCAGTGTGGTTAGAATGATGCGTCTCATAGCCCCTGCCTCGATACAGGAAGCCGGCCTTCGCATTTGCCACGGAGGCGATGTTTTTGAGCTGTGCCGTTTGGCAAGGGCCTGTTCTGGCACTCCCTTGATCACACCTGGCAGAAGCTGATCTTGTTGGATCCAGTCATCGCCGTTAAAGTTCCCGCTAGAGGGGATTTATGTGGAGATGGTTTTCAGAGAGCAGACAGCCCTTGTTGGGGAGAGGGAGCAGCACCGGGGGAGTTTTAGAGTAAACGGAGCCTGAAGGTCAGCTGACTGCCTCTGATTGGTAGGCTTCCTTTGTCCCGCCCCCTCCCCTGGCAGCCCTGCATGGGAAAGTGCTGCCAGGACTGTCCCACTCAAATGATGTTTTTCCATTTCTCTCAACTGAGATTCATGAGAAGGATTTGGGATTTAATGGAGTCCCCCCAACC
Organism: Isichthys henryi; assembly: GCA_026776945.1. Classification (NCBI taxonomy): domain Eukaryota; kingdom Metazoa; phylum Chordata; class Actinopteri; order Osteoglossiformes; family Mormyridae; genus Isichthys; species Isichthys henryi. The sequence goes on from JAODJX010000042.1 coordinate 4,222,982, forward strand.
CTCCACCCCCCGAGTGAGGTGCGTGTCACCTGTCAGCTCAAGGGGGGGGGCCCTGGTGCAGATTTGGGGGGCTGAGCGAGTTGGCCAGGGATCAAAGAATTACGGTTCGTGTCATCGGCCTCTGCTGTGGGATCGGGGGGGTGGCTGTCGGTCACCTGACCGGGGCGGGCAGGAGCTGAGGACGGCCCTCTCATTGGACGACTGCTGCTGGGTCATTGCCCAGCACTGTTACTGCTTGGGTGCAGATTATCTGGTGCTTACTGTTGTAGAGGTTTGGAAACAAAGCACTTCGCTGGCATACTGCCTAATCCCAGAATGCATCCTGAGTCCAGAACCAGCCCAGACGTCATCCTAACTGCCGTGCCTCTGCATTTATTCTATACATTCCCTTCCCTCAAAGACTGGTTTTCTGCTGACTTTCCGTCTGTCTTATCTCTTAACTGCTTTATTGAAGTCTGTCCATCAATCCATCTGCTTATCCAGGTCAGGTTCGCGGGGGATTTGTGCAGGGATGGGGGAGGGGCATCCCTGGCAGGATCCAATCAAAGCCGCTTAAGATTTAACTCCAAGCAAATGGGTTCCAAGGAGAGGTGACGCTGAAGTGAATAAACGGAAGTTAAAAGCCAAGAGTCCCATCGAGCAGAGCAAGGCCCAGTTTATGTCCCTGCTCAGTCACTGAGACACTGAGCTGCCTCTTCCAGTCGATGTCAGCCTGATGTAGCTGTCCAGCTTTTTGCCTTGTGTACCCTGAAACATCCTAGCTTTTTGGGTATCGCTTCCTCATGTGCAGCTCTGCGATTTGTAGTTTGAGGTTTTGGGAAAATCCTGCCTTGTGGTTGGGCTGGTACTGTGTCGTGTAATATTATGTTATCTCTTCACTTTGGGTCTTCCTCACATGCATCAAAAGGGCTCTTATTCTGATTTGGACATAAATGGATGCTCTTTATCTTGAGCAGTTGCAGATTTGTTCTTCCCCCTTTGGTTTCAGTGTCAGGTCTGACCGCCTATTTTACTCCCACACGGATATTTACGTGGTGGCGTGACTATCTCACCGCACTCTCTGGCTCCCAGATGGAAAGACACTATTTTTGGGCTTACTCGGGCAGCCTTGACAGACGGCTTGCTTCCAGAAAAGGCCGTCTTCAAGTGAGTCGGGAGACCTGATCCCACTTATCACAGTTCCAGGGCAGGAGCGGATTCTGAGGGGGACTCATCTGCATGCCACATTCACAGCTTTACTATATCTGACATCTTTTTCCAGGCCGATATCTACACTCCTGGCCAAAAAATGGGCCAAACCCTAATTGCAGAACATTAAGCTTTGGCCCAATTTCCCCCCAGGGGTGTACATCTGGGCACCTTAGGCAGATCTCTGAAATTTCACAGATGCTAGCTGTGATTTATAGATGCTGTCTTGTATGTAATCTTTGCATGCCAGGTGGCCATCACTAATTATGATGCCCCCTGGTGGCATGTTTGTGGTTTAGCACCTGCTGACTTTCCTCGCTGGTTGTCACAGTTGCGTGAACGAAGCCTGGCTCGGCCCTGCCCTCCACGTCCACATGTTTCCATCGTCTCCTTACCCATCTGTGCTTTGTCTGTATCAGCAGATTCAGAGATCTTTGGAAATATCAGAAATGGTTACGGTAATGATGGTGCAATGCTTAACACTGTCTCCTTATACCTCTGGCTGTGTGTGTGTGTTTGTTGTTGTAAAAACAGTCTTGTGGTATATGCCCTTCTGATGTCAGGGAACTCACAACATGTCCACATGCTTGCTTGATGTTTCAGATCCATGGTGGATCAGGATATGTCCTGTGTTCTGGCCTGAAATACTGAATGTCTCCTTTGGTATCCTTTGATACTTGCGTGCACCACCCAGTGTGAACTTTTGCCAGAATACCATGCTTCAGTTTCATAATGTTCAACCCCCCCAGTCCCAGACTGCGTCACATGGTTCTTGGCTTTGAAGGCTGACAGGGCGCTGGTTTGCTGTTCGCTCTGTCGCACGTAGTGGCCCCCTCGTGTTTTCCCCTGGCTAATGTGGATGTGTCACTGGAAAGTTTGGGTCTGGGACAGCATTTCAGCTGGGGTGGAGCCTCAGGAAGTTCACACCATTTGCAGTGGGGAGGAGCCTGGCCTCTTCTGTTCTTGGGTGGTCACCTGGGAATCCAATCTGTGAGATTAGTTTTGTTTTTTTTCCTTTTCAC
>JAODJX010000042.1:4261237-4282172 GCA_026776945.1 Isichthys henryi
GTGACATGTTGCTGCCCCCCGCGGCCCCCGCGCGGGCCGCGTGGCGCGCACCGAGCCGCGGGCCGCACCCGACGCCGGCGTCCCCCCCCCCCCCCCCCAGCCTCCCCTGCCTCGGTGTGGACATAACCAGGTGTAACTAAACCCTGTGACTACACACTCTTGTTTCATCTTTTACCCTCCCCCCCCACAGGCGTTAAGAGCTTCTCGCTGACCTCAGTGGAGCTTCAGATGCTGACCAACTCGTGCGTGAAGCTACAGACAGTGCACAGCATACCCCTGACCGTCAATAAAGAAGGTGTGAGAGTTAACCTTTAACCTCTGACCTCCGGGTTCAGTGCAGTAAAGGGCCACAGCTGATCTTTAGCTTTAGCTGTGTGTCAGACTGGTAGCTCAGCTGTTACTCTTTAGTCGGTTGTTTGGCAGCATCTTGCACTGAGTGGATTCAGCTTTTTCCAACAGAAGGAATGTATGATCTCCAGGCATTACTGATAACATGAGAATATAATCACACCCTTTCCTAGGAAAATTATCCCAGCTGCAGGTGCTGCCTTGCTGGACGTTAATGTTTTTATCCAGTATTTTCTGCAAATCTGGTCTTTAGCGTTTGTAGGTAGTTTCCAGTAAACAGTCCCTGCACAAATATTTTACTGACAAAAAGAACTGATAATATTCTTGTACAATGTCAGCTGATGTTGATAACTCACTAAATTTACATTATTCGAGATGACTATAGACAGACACTGAAATTCAGTTGGACCAGTAAGATTAAATTAGATTTATTTGTTTTTAAAGCTTCTCATTTCTCATTAAGTGGCATTGAGATCATACTACTTCAGACAATCATTGATCCAGGGCATTAAGAATGAATTTGTTGCAGAAATTGGATTAAAACAGCACTTTAGACAACAGAATATGCATAATGTGCTGTATCTTGAAACATCCCAAAGATTAAATGTGGTTGCACAGCCAAAGCCAGCTGGAAGTTGCTTATTCCAGTAACTGTCTGGTTTAATGTTCAGCTTCTCTGTTTCCTCTCTGTAGATGACGAGCCTTCAGGTCTGTGCGGCTTCCTGAATGTCATCGTCCACTCTGCCTCGGGGCTGAAACAGAGCCTGAGTAAGTCGCCGTACCTGTTTATGTGTGTTCATCCTGTTTTGTTCATGGTTACTCTTCCTGCCCCCTCCCATCTACTCTGGCCATTCTCACCATCTGTCTCTAGGCAGACAGCAGGGATTCGCCAATGCAACAGCTGTTGGAATACAGCTGACTTGGGGGGGGGGGGTGGATTAACAGAGCCCGTCGTGTTACTCCAGCTCATGGGGGAAAGTGGAGATAGGGGGGCAATGGACGTTACTTGAAGGACAGGTTTACTAAAAGAAGTGTGACCATTCTGATAACCCGGGGGCACCTCTGCTGCAAAGGAGGCCAGGATGGGGTTGGTTAGCCTTAGTTAATTCTTATTATCCCTCGGTTAGTAGTTAGTAGTCTGCAATCAACCCCTGTCAGTCTTCCTTATTTGATCACATGGTGCTTAAGGCAGCTCGCTGCTCTTGGAGTTACAAGCATAGGGCTGTACAGGTTCAGTCAGACGTTCTCCACTCTTTCAGCCTTGTCGCTTGCTAAGCTGGCCAGGATAGTTATAGTTGCCTACTTTGCCCGTGCTTTGAGTCTGACTGTGTTATACAGAAACGAGTGGCTTCTGGGTCACTGAGATCCACACTGGCCTGATTTTCTGCCTGCTTCTGGAAAGTCAGTGGTGGGGTGACCCCACCAGCTAGAGGACAGTATGTGCCAGAAACTTCTTTAAAGTCGAACCCCTTGAATTGTCCGCCCACCATTGCCGATGGGGTCTAACCCAAGAACCTTCCGTGCAGATCTTTACTGCACCTTGGAAGTGGACTCCTTCGGCTACTTCGTGAACAAGGCTAAGACGCGGGTGTACCGGGACGCAACAGAGCCCAGCTGGAACGAGGTGAGCCTCTGACTGCCCTCTTTGGGCCTCACCTCCCCCCCTCCCGTGAGGCTATACGATAACTGCTGCCCCGTTTCACACACAGGAGTTTGAGATCGAGCTGGAGGGCTCCCAGACCATGAGGCTCCTCTGCTATGAGAAGTGTTACAACAAGATGACCCGAGTAAACAAGGAGGACGGGGAAAACACAGACAGAATTATAGCCAAAGGCCAGATCCAGGTGGGGCGACGTACAGGCAAAGTACTGCTGTAAGGGTGGGGGGATGATTATTTGGAACAATCTCTGCCGGTATACAACACAGGATATGTGTGTGTGTGTTTGTGGGGGGATTAGAAGGATTAAACCTCATATTTATGTGATATTAATAGAACACCCTTTTATATTTTTAATCTAGCTGCAGATAATAGACTACAGAAACTAGATATCCATAATTAGGTCAGACATAATAAATATATTAAATGAACTGATTAGCTTGACCGGAGATGAGTCTGAGATTCATACAGCTGCACTGGAATGCCTCTTTGTGCTTATCCCATCCTGCTCTCCTTTGCAACACACACACATTTATACAGTTGAGAGTGATGTTCGGGGTCCCATCACAGGATCAGCCCATTATCTGGAGGCCTTGGAGCATTTGTGGGTGGGGGTTAAGGGGTGGGGGTTAAGCAGAGGCCTAGATCTCAGCCCACACGCCGATCAGTCTGACTTTGGTAGAGGTGGTAATGAAACTGTCCAGATCAGTAAAAGAACCCCCCCCCAGCCTGAACCTCAGTATCCCCTCACCTGGCGGGTAACACAGGCCTTCACTTGTTTTCTCTAAGTGCAGGTCTAGAGCGAGGAACAGGGCCCCTCCCTGTACCGGATGGGCTTCCTCGGAGATGAGGTTTCCACACAAAGGCCTCTCTCTATTCATGTCCTTGTCTGCTGAAGAGTGGAAATGTGTCGTGAGCTTTGTCCCCCCCTCCACCCCCGACAACACCAAGATTCCAATGTCCAATGGCACTCCCTAAACCCCCCCCCAACCCCCCGTGTCTCCCACCTGGTGTCTGTCACCTGCAAACTCCTCTCAGGCCCCTGTTCATCGTGTCCCCACTGCCTCCAGGGCATTGTCACCTTACCCAGATAGCTGTACCCCCTCCCAGTGTCAGAGAGGACCTGGGTAGTGGGGCGGGGGGGTCACTTAAAGACAGCTGTGAAGTGAACTGAAGGCTCAGCATCCCTGGCTTCTTTCTGATTGGCTCTCCTTTTCCCTGAATGACACCTGCCGATCAGGTTCAAAGGGGCCCACTGTGGGGCCAGAGTGTCCAGGCCACCTGATTACTGGGTGACAGAGAATGTGAGCAGTGTGTGAGCGAGGAGTGGAGCGTGAGAGGAGCGGAGCAGCCGGAATTTGTTCAGAGCGTGGAGCGGAAGGAAATTTTAGTGGAGCGAGGAGCGGTGTTGAGTGGAGCGGCTTAGTGCGAATTAGATCGGAAGAGTGGGCGGAGCCAACAGCCTTGTGACCAAGGGGCAGAAATTCTCACCGCTCCACTCCGCTCACATGCTCTGGTGGGTGACACCTCATCGCCGTTGCCAGGACAACGCTGTGCACAGATCAGAACTAGATGATGGCTGCAAGGATCCAAAAAGAGACATTTACCTCTCTTATTTTATTGCTATTTTATTAAGAATTATGACCAGTAGCAGAGATATTGACTGTAGGATTAATTTATCTGAACAGCTAAGATTGAAAGTCCTCATACGAATGCCGGTAGAGTGACCTTATGTCAGGAGTAAAAGAGGGACGTATTTCAGATCACTGGGTCTGCTGCCCAATGTTTGCCTTTGAACACTGCCCAGGGTCAGAGGTGAGGGGTCATAGGTCAGGGATGGTATTATGTGACCTCAGGGTGCGTGTGCATGTGCTAAGCCATGGATTTAATGCACGGTGTAGAAGAAGGGAGAGAAGAGAGGGTAGGAGAGACATAGGAGAAAGCTATTTGTCTGTTCTGGATGGAACCGCCTAGTAAGTCTCTAGGAATCTTAGTCTTAACTTACCCTAGTCAACAGAAGCCTGGAGAGGAATGGCCTCATATCCCGTAAGGACACACCTCTTCAGCACCAGGCACACTGCAAAGGTGTGTTGGCATAACATTCAGAATGAAACAAACGCCTGGCCTTCTGGGAGCTTCAAAGAGCTGGGGAGGTGGTTGCTGGTGGTGACAGGCAGGTATTTCGAGATCGTCAGGTCTGTTGGTGAATATCTAGAGTCTGTGCACCTTCTCACATTGGGTACAGCTTTGAGAAATTACCCCGGTTGCCATGACGGCAGCTGAGTTTAATGAGTCGTTTATTTAATGCGGCAACTAAGCATTCATGAGGAATGAGGCTTTGAACCCTGCAGTGGGTGGGATTAGCGTCCCCTCTCAGGCTGATGGGTTTAACTCATTTCCTTTTAATAGGTTAAATCAGACTGACTGATAAAGCAGGTTAATCCTGCCGTGTTTAAACAGACCAGGCACGTGTGTCATGTTCTTAAACGCTAAGCTAATAATTAAAGATACCCTTGCATCGCTGAAACATTTAGCGATCAAGTAGCTAACAGGCTAAATCTGGGGATCACTGAGCTTAGACAGTGATTTTCACTGCATGGTGTATTTATCAACCGTGGTATCTTCTGATACTAGGTCTTGATTGCTCTCTTGTTCTGATTATGAATATCTTAAGCCTCTGATGCCCTTGCAAGAACTGGGCTCTACACGAGTTTGAGATTCTGATCACTTGAGTAGAGCTAAACATATCCCACTAGGAAGCACGCATTAATCCCGGACATGGCCCGACTTTCCGCAACACACATAACGGAGGTGAAGATGACATATCTCTGTGTCTGTTTGGCTTCAGCTGGACCCTCAGACGCTGCAGGGAAAAGACTGGCAGAGGTTGGTCATCGCCACAAATGGGGTGAGTCTTGGAAGGTCGCAGCCAGTGGTGTCAAGCTATAAATGGTAGTGTGTGGGGGGAGGGGTGACCCCAGTAACTTGCATCGGCCTGTGATCCTGTGAACAGATTGAGGTGAAGCTGTCCATGAAGTTCACGAGCCGGGAGTTTAGCCTGAAGAGGATGCCGTCGCGAAAGCAGACTGGGGTCTTCGGGGTGAAAATTGGCGTGGTCACCAAGTGAGTCTCCCCATGTGCCGAAACAGAGCAGGGTCTCTTATGCAAATTTTATTTAGTTCAGTGCTTTGTAGTCACTGTTACTCAACATGTAGGTTCATACTTTTGGGAAAAGTATTTACCCATTTATAGTGGTGTATATATTTTAAGGATTTAAGTGTACTTCCTCGTGAGTATAACAGAGCCTCATCCTGGCACTTAAAGTAGAACTAGAATTTAGTGATTAGTAGTCATTGTTGACACAGCAATGAAATGTGTTCTCTGCATTTAACCCATATGTGACATCGTGCCATAGCAGGGGGCAGCTAATTCAGCGCCTGGGGAGCAGTGCTTGTGGGCAGTACCTTGCTCGGGGTACCTCAGTGATGCCTTGCTGGTCGGGGATCTGAACCTGCAATCTTTTAATTACAAGTGCGCTTCCCTAATCATTAGGCCACCATTGCCCAAGTGTTTCATAGAGATGTTTACCACATGATAATACAGTCAAACTCAGACCAGCCTACCTTAAAAGAGAGCTTATCCCAGATCTGGCTGCTCCAAAGGTATCTCCGGGGGAAACCTTGGAAAATCTTTGAGTACAGCTTAAAATCCGAAAGAGGGCTATTTTTAGTTTTATTTTACAGAGACACTTACACTGGTGTTCAAGGACAAATCAAAGTGACAAGGGAGAAATCTGGGAGGCCAAAAATAGCCTTGAGTAAGATGGGAGGCTGATGTCTGCTTTTGTCTTTCGTCTGAAATGGAAGACAGGAAGTGGGACACTCCGCATCAGGGTTTTCATGCTATATCATAGGAGGCCGGATGCACCTTCTTCATAAGTGTAAAAAGAAACCGGTGTCGCATTTCCAGTCTAAAAGAATAAACGCTTTTGTCACACTGAATTGTATCTGCCCAAAATCAGGCAGCCGAACCACCGGTCCTGACTGCAGGGAGCTTCAGTCTTATTTGTGAATTATTTGACAATAGATGTGCACAGAAAGATTAGCAGCACCATTGCTAATTTTGTTTGTTTCCAAGACACCTACTAATACTAGAATGCGTTACACCAGAGATCCGATGATAGATAAGCATATTCTGTGTGACTGTATAGCCTCCGTCCATCTGAAACTAGCATATTATATAACATTCTGTTGAGTTGCCTAGCAGCTAAAAATGTTCTGCGTTACCAGATACCCTAGCCATTGTTAAAATGTTTGAACAAACTCTGGAACTCCTGTTTACAGCATCGTCGCATGTGGGCGGTGGTGACCACTCTCACTCGAGACAGGGAGGCCAGGTCACAGGGCTAATTTAGTTTTGTGGGAAGGAAGTCGGGTTAAATGGAACCAGAAACCCAAACCAGGAGGTTGGATTACCTGGTATGAGGGCTTTGGCTAGTCCAGGAGGCATTTGCTACCGCTGGTTAGTCCAGCCTGTACTTTCTGGCCAGGTGATAAAGAAGAAAAAAAAAAAAACGGGTGACGATTTTCAAAAGTACATTGACATGTATTTAAGCCAACTCTTTTGTCCAGAAAAAGTGAGGCGTATAATGCATAAGAAGTATGTTTTGCTTTTGTTTGTGGTCAGCTGTTACTTCCTGCTACCGTGCCAGTCTTTCCATCACCGTGTCTTGGTCCACTGGTTAAGAATGCCACTGGAACCACGTTAAGGTCTGAAACGCCTGAAAGTACATCTTTAGCGAAAGCTTGCGATAAATATCCTCATGTGAGATTGTCGCATTCATTTCTTTGTTTTTATGCAAAATCAGTACGATAATGCATTCCGGCGCATTTCAGCACAACACGCCACTGTTGTCTCCCGATTAGATGACATCACAGTAAAGTCATAGGCAAGATGAACTTTTCTTGATCAGTACAACCCCCTTGTGGTATTTTCCTTGGTTTCCTTGGGTGTAACTGGGTAAAAGCAGCAAAGTGCATATCAAGAGAGTAAAGGGCCCTGCTGCATAACCTTGGACAAGACACTTTATCTGAATTTCTCCAATAAAATATGCAGCTGCATATATCAACCAACCACGTGAACAGTAATTTTGTAAAGTGATAATTAACACTAATTATGATCCTCAGAAATCAGAGACTAATGTACAACATTACATACAACATATTACCTACTTCTAATAAAGTGAAAATTTCAGCAATGGGAAATGCATTACAGATGTTTTCTTTCAAAGTTTCGAACAATCAAACCTTTATGGAAAATCTTTTAACTCTTGATCATTACTTAGGAAGCTAAGAGCATTAACAATCTAATTATGCTGCAGGACACGGCAGTGTAAGGTTTTACAAGGGCAATTACCATACCTGAAAGTTATTAAAGGCTTGTTTAAGCCAGCGTTTCTCGAACCAGTCCTGGGGGACCCCTAGACCTTCTACATTTTTGCTTTGATTGATTGGTTCAGGTGTATCTGGACTGGGGAGGGAGCAAAAATGTGGACTGTCTGGAAGTCTCCATGGTCTGGTTTCAGAAGCATGGGTTCTAAACATTGTTGACCTAAGCATGTGACATGGAATTTGACTCGCAACTGAGGGGGGGGTCGATCTGGAAAGTGAAAATGCTGTTCTCTCAATTTTTATGCAAGCTACTTGCTACTTGTTTATTCCAAGCTGTAGAAATAAACATCGAACCATAAACGTTACTTGGCAGGTACCCCCAAGAGTGTAATACCTGAAACGAGATTCTTCTGTGTTGCAGTTTTTCTTCTGTGTCGAGAAACTGCTGTCAGTTGAAATATTTACCCAGCTTGCAAAGTCAGCAGCAAAGTTGCATGGAATGCAGCTGTTAACTCTGTGTGTGTTTGTGTGTCTGTGTCAGGCGGGAGCACTCCAAGGTGCCCTACGTCGTGAGGCAGTGCGTGGAGGAGGTGGAGCGGCGGGGCATGGACGAAGTGGGCATCTACCGCGTACCAGGCGTGGCCACCGACGTCCAGGCCCTGAAGGTGGCCTTTGATTCCAGTGAGTCTTACTGCCTTCTTGCCATGTGAGGGCAGTAGAGAGCTACACACTGTGCCAAGGCAATGCCTTACTATTTCCCCGGAGGTGGGGCAGTGTTATTTTTTTGAGGTGTCTGATTGTCAGCCCCCAATTAATTTTATGTAATACCTTAATATTTTCTTTCAAGTCAAAAAATAAAAAAGTTTTCAGACAGAAGGTTCTCATTCAAAATTGTAAGGCATTAAATAAAATGTGTGGGGAATGAAAACCTTTGTCTGAAAACTTTTTAAAAATAAGTTTCATCCTGCTTGGTAAGGTTTGTTTAAAGGTCAGTTTTACAACTTGAGTTCCATGTAATTTTAAAAAATTATGAAAAACGTATGTTTTCGAAAATATAATGAAAGGACTCTCTTCTTCACAGATAAAAAAAAAAAACAAAAAAACCTATAAAGCAGTGAATTATTATACTGTTGGTGGCACTGACTTGTGTGTTGTGAAACATGATGTCATCTTAGGTACACTTCCTGTATCTGTGAGTCAGCTGTTCCCACTGTCGTTCCTGCAGACAACAAAGACGTGTCCGTGATAATGAGTGAGATGGACGTAAACGTCATCGCGGGGACGCTGAAGCTCTATTTCCGCGAGCTTCCAGAGCCCCTCTTCACCGACGAGCTGTACCCCAACTTTGCAGGAGGCATCGGTCAGTTGTGACCTGTTCCTATAGCGCCCCTCTGTGGCCATGCTTTGATCGTTAGCAGCTAGGCAGCTTTAAACATTAAAATATCACTAAAATCACTTTGACCTTGCATCTGATAACGATGGATTACATCACAATGGATAAACAGATGTAGGCCTATGTTAAGAAAATAGCTTTGTATCAATCCAGGACCCATCTGTTTGTTGGTTATGCTGATTTGTTACATGTAACGCTCTTCACAGAAATGTGCCTTAATGAGCTGGTGTGTGTCATTGCTGTAGCCCTGTCAGACAGTGTAGCCAAAGAGAGCTGCATGCTCAACTTGCTGCTTTCGTTGCCTGAACCCAACCTGGTCACCTTCCTCTTCCTGCTCGACCACCTGAAAAGGTACCGACCTGCGTCATTTCTTGATTGCTCCTCCGGTCACAGACCACGGGTCTAAGCTTCCTACAGTACCGGCCCCTAACTCCACTTCGAATGACCCCCCTTTTCACCCAGGGTGGCCGAGAATGAAATCACCAACAAGATGTCGCTCCACAACCTCGCTACGGTTTTTGGTCCTACCCTGCTCCACCCATCCGAGAAGGACAGCAAGATCCCCACCAATCCCACGCTCCCCATCTCCATGGGCGACAGCTGGTCACTCGAGGTCCTGTCACAGGTGCGGTCCCACCACATCATGTAGATCAGGGTTTCCCAACCCGTTCATTGGGGACGCCCAACTGGGAGGGAGCACAAATCTGGACTGTCCGGCAGGAAACTTTTATGGCTGTTTTGTATGGGCATCTTGCTGATGACAGATAAGACAAAATGCAATTGATAAATAAATGGGGTGCATGGTAAAATGTTATGGTCCACGAATTTAGCAGAGAACTGCTCTTGATTAATGTATTTAGCCTGTAAAATATACCCAGCTGGAGAAATATATAGAGACTGTAAGTCATGTGGATCATGTGGATTTTAATGATGGTGACAGCATTTGATGTACTCAAGGGCCCACAGACATGACCATTCTGCGAAAGTCAGGCTCGACCCGGCGACCTTCCGATCACAGGCACAGAGGTTCAGCCTGCTGCACCACACGCTGTCCTCCCCACACACTTCTGACTACGATTTGCTTGCTCTCCATCTCTCTCCAGGTCCAGGTCTTGCTGTACTTCCTGCAGCTGGACACCATCCCCACGCCAGATAGCAAGCGACAGAGCATCCTCTTCTCCACAGAGGTGTAGTGGGAGCCGTATGTGCAAGAGGCCAGACTGGGAGCCCTCTGGTCCACAGGGGCTGCTGTCCATCGGCACTGAAAGCAGTGCACTGTCGTGTCAGCCGCTCAGTAGCTGGCGCTTGCATAAAGCGACCATCAGAGGGCGCCATAACTGTGCACCAAACTGACACGAGAGCCTCCTGAAAACACATTCCTTGTGCTGTTGTCTTCTGAACATTCTCAGTTGACTGTGTTTCGTTAGGCTGAGACTTTTTGGTGTTTTCTTTTGTCTTACTCTCATTTTAAAAAGTCTGTGCAATCTTTTTAGTCAATCGGTATGTGTGCTTGAAGGATTATAGTTGAAATCCATGAAAGCTGGTGAGGGAGGCAGGAAGACCTTATTTGTTGTTGAAGGCCGGGTGCCTTTGCTATGGTTCCCTATCTCACGATGTTACACGTTACTCTCTTCTTCAGACAGGTCACCTGCCTTTCTTTAGCATTCGGGGTTTGCATAGACTGCGGAGATCACCAGGACATGCGCAGGCCTGAAACTACTTCATATTCTCTGCGTCTTGTTTTTGGAGGCTTACTGAGAGCCTGTAACGCCACGCTGCTTTGACTAACTTGTGACAATCGAGTGTGCCATAGGAGTATCTAGGAAAAGCTTGGTTGTCATGAGGAGGAATCCTCTGAGAATTAAAAGTAGTGTTACTACTGAGGGAATGCAGTTACCCATACTGACATTTATCTTTAACATCTGCATTTGTAGATAAGTATTTTTACGAGGCCAGGAAAAAAAAAAAACAGAGCATGTGAAGACATCTCATTGGTGACAGATGTTTTGCTAAGATTGACGTGAGTCAGGAGCCTGGAATTTGCATCAGCGTTGTGCCTGGCTCTAATCAGTGTCTGCAGGGCAGGACCTGCTCACGGCGAAGCGTCTTACCTGCGTGCTTCTTCCCAAGCCGATAGCTGCCCTGGGGCGCAGGGTTAAGAGCTGGAATGTCTGTATTATGGTCTAGACCACCTTCTTGACTTATGTCATCGTACTTACGTTGTCTCAGTGGTGAGGTATGCCAGACATGAGCTGATTCAGGTGTCGTCTGTCAGACTGTCATTGGCTGACGTTCAGTATGTGTGCGTGGCCGCTGCCTGTGCTCTCACGATAACTTATTCCAGGCTACCAGCATCTCTGTTTTACGTAAATTTAACACGCTAATCCAGTGTGTCGCTACTGTATATCTCATAGGAAGTATAACGTGAAAACATTCTGTAATACCGGCAACTTGAAAGGTGAGCTTTGACTTCGTATGTATTTTTTTTCATTCATTGAGAGCATCATCGTATGTTTTTCTAATTTGCCGCAAATGGTGTAGTTTGTAATCGCTTCACATAACTTAAAAAAAATTAAAAAATACCCAGGCTGTCAAAGATTGCTTTATGAATAGGTTGTTAACTCTTACCATTTTTAGCTCAGTGGAAATGCATCCATTTAATCTGAAGCTCCTTGGGGAGTGCTGCAGGCTGCCCCCTACTGGTCAAGGTGATCTCTACATCAGCACATTGCCTCTCCTGTCGTTTCTTTTCAATGGAGGCGGAGCTTCGGAAAGAGCAGCCCACCGTTAACCAGTAGATGCAGAGATGCATGGCAGGCAGGGTGTGTTGCAATTCAATGGACTATATAGATGGTATCCCGCTGCACTCAGCATAAGTAGCGAGTCATGTGGTTTGTCATATAGTTGAGATCCAATGCACCTACATACCAGTTAGCTGATCGTAATAAGTGCAAGTTTATTTATTTGTATCACTTACATTTTAGAGTGTTGTTTTGGTATGGCTTTCACCAGTAGTGTCATTCCAGCCAACCTCTAACCCGCCCAACCCTAGCTGGGATTTCACTGCTCCTGGGCATAGTTGGGATGGGTGGGAATATTCTCAGCATTCACAGTTAGCGGTTAGTAATCGGTGCTGTCAGCACTGGCTGGTAACATGCCCACTGTAAACAAGTCATCAGAGGGAGGTTCTATGCTATGTCTAAAATCTAAGCGTAACAGTTTACTAATTGCCAGTGGTACATTTTGCTGGCTTTGTTTGTCTTCCCCAGTATAATTTTTCGTATTTCGCTTGTGTCTTAATGATCTTGGGTTGATTTTTTTCTTGTTTTCGATAACAAATATATCAGAGGATAGTGATAAGTGTTACTTCTTAAATTTTTTTAAAACCTCTAACATGCAGGCATGTTGATTTCAATGTGATGATTTTCAAAAGTATTTCTCTCAAGGCTAATGTTTGTTTTGTTATTTACAGAAGCTAAGCTAAGCCATTTCACCCAAAACGTTTTTGGGGAGATCATATACAAATGTTGACAATGTTTTTTAAAAGCGAGAAGGAAAAACTGGCACACATTCCTGTTGTCTGAGTTTGTGCATCCTTTTTTGGACAATGAGAAGTAGCCTTTAAGGGAGAAAGCTCCTCCTCTTGGGGAAGCTTCATTGTTCATAGGCTGGCAGAATCTTGGGACTCATCTGATTGGTTGCTCGTCTGGGAACCAGAAGCTCTTGGTGCCAGAGGGTAGATGAGTCCCTTGCTCAGACCCGTCATGACTTGCAGGGTCACGCCATGGACCACCGAAAATGGGGATGAAGAGAAGTGTATGAAGAGTGATAACGGAAAGTGTGAGGGGGTGTATCTCTGGTGGTGGTGGGGTGTGGAAATGCATTAACAACAAACTGACGTTACCGTTAAACAGGAGCCAAGTTTTGATGAAAGTCAACCCTTTGAACCCACTATAGATTCAAACCTTCAGAACTTAACAAAGGTTTTGTTTCCCACTTCAGTTACTCTGTCTTATGCTGGGTATCTGCCCTCCATGTCTAAGCAGTCAGCAGCTCTTCTCTGGCAGTTTCCCCCAGAGCTGCTGTGCCATATGAGCACATCAAAAACCCGATCCAGACACGGGGTTCAGGGCATAATGGTGACAAGCTTAGGCGTATCCCATAAAGGCCCATCTTTTCAAACCTTTAATCGGAGCTCACCGAGTATGAAACTCCACCCTCCTGTCTGGGACGACAGCCTTTAATCAATTTGGGTTTTACCACAGGGGCCGATAAGCCATGTTGGTCAGGACGTTAAGGGTTAAGGCTTCCCAAAAACAGCACTGTGTGGACCTGTGGGTGACTCTCTCTTTGTGTTTCGCTGGTTCCCGGGTGTTGTTCCCTATTTATTTATATGATTCCAGATATCCACTGTGATCACTGTGTCTTATGGAGAATGAAGTCTTTAAGGTCTTGAGTGTTCCTGCAGAATGTAAGCAGGGCCATGTCAGTAGTATGTAAGAACCCACTGATTCAGAAGCAGTCGGGGGAAGCAACAAGGTTTATATGTATATAACAAAGCTTCTGACTCCTTTCTCCCTGCCTTTTTCTTACTTATTCCAAAAATGTGCAGAGATCTAGGTAATGGGTTTATTTATTGAGATGTCAATCAAGATTTAACTATATAATTAGTAATTATAGTAGTAGTATTAGACTGTTTAGAAAGGCTACTTCTAACTGATTTTCCACATAATTAAAATCTTTTTTATTGTAATTAGTCACTGACATAATCCCCTCAGACCTGAAGACGTGTAAATTGAGAAAGTTCTAATGTAAAATTTCATGCTTTCTGAAAATGCTCTGCCATCACGAAAGACATGACGGCTTAGGGAAAACATGTAGTTGACACAATGTTTTTATTTATTTTTTTTCTAATTCCTGTTTACTGATCATGTTGCTGCAAAAAGATAAGATGTTCCGGAACTGTTCACAGCTTCTGTTTGTACACGGAAATCTAAATAAAACCTCCTATACGTACGCAAGACTCTTTTCTCGCTTTACCCTGTAAGAAGTTCACTGGGCAGTGAGCAGCTAACAGAAAATGAGGGGGGGGGGGATTTGCACATTTTACTATATAATATCAATTATTACTTAGTCTCTCCAAAATTTGTTTTTACGAAACAGCCTACATTTTCCTGCCCCAGCTGGGCACCGCGGCCAAGTCCCTCTGGGAGCTTAAATCTACAACCTTCTGGCCACAAATATAGCTGTTTGAGCACTACATCAGCTGCGGCCCTCTAGGGACATCAGTGAGGGCAGATCTGATGTTATCCAAAGCCTTTGACCATGCTCTCCGTAAACGTAATCAATTTGAATCAAGAGGCATGTAGCTGAGGATTTCTGAGGGACGTGTGGAGCAGCTGGTAGGGTTAGGCTGTAGTGGAGCCTCTTCTCTCTTTCTTGGTATGTAAAGAGGAAATAACTTCCCATAGAATGGCTGAAAAGGGCTTTGATGGTTTCTGTGGTTGAATACGGTGGGTTGGGGGAGGGGGATTGGGCATGGCCTTGGGAAGCTCTTCAGTGCCGCCACAGAGTGTCGATGTTCTTTGTTCATTGCGCGTCATTCGCCCTGCCAATGTTATCACTTTCGCCCAAGCAAATCAAAACACATCCTATGAGTCGTAGAGTAACCATTTTAATAAGAAGTATTTAGTATAGCATATCGCCGACATTTAGAAAACTGAATGTTCTTCTGGAACCCCAATAAAGAGTGTGATCAAGTATGCCTGGTCTATAAATGTTCAAATCATGTGCAAAATTAGTTACAGACAGATTCATCCATACAGCAACTGCCATCATAAAAACCTCCTGCAATTCGCTGCAGACATAAAGTTACTCTGTTTTGAATTGATCATCACAGTACTCAAATATGTTAACTTGCATCTATATAAATAAAAAGGTCTCCTCCTACGGCATGAACAAAACAGATTGATGAAAAGTATCAGTGCAAATATTGAGCTTCGTAGGTGCAGCTTAGCCACAGAACTTTAAAAACAGCATGTAAAAAACTATATTTGCTTTAAACCTTTGGGATCACATTTTACTGACTTGAGTTCAAGTCCAGGTCTGAGGTACGGAATCATTCGCTGCCTTGTGGTTTTAATTATCCGGTCGTATCTGCACCTGCCAACCAAATCACGAACGTGTCACTGATATTGACAGTGGAAGAGCATAAAAACCGCTGACCAGAATCTGACAGGATTTGCGTCATGAAGCTGTCAGTGCCGTGGTTATGTTGGGTGGGGTACTGAGCAAAGACTTTAGGTCTCTTTAAAAACTTGGCAGGTCGGAATTGCGCCGGAAAGTTAGGTTTAAACACGAAGTACTGTCAGTAGGTCCCTATACAGGTCCGAGACTACACCAGAAATAAAACGCATTACCGCCGTTGTCGGTACAGGGTTGCCAGGGTGCTGTTTCACATTCGGTTTAATTTCTGTCAAGGTGTTTTGATTAATTTTACAAACAAGTATTTTATGTTCGTACTCATACACCGACCGTTCGTTTTCGTGTAAGAAAAATACATATCAAGAGAAGCACAGTAATCATTACACGTAAAATTAAAACGGAAGCTTTTGCTAACTGGTACGTTAGGTTAAATCATTTTAAAGTATTTACCATTTTACAAGCACGAAAAACGACCATTATTACGAAACTGGCATAATTTATTCGCGTCTAGCTGGGGGAAAGCCAGCTTGAATCAGTAACGTACTGCTTTGTTAACCTTTTACGCGAAACCCGGCGAACAACACCCTACCTCCCCCGGGACAGCAGGGTCCGCAATCCGCGCCGGCATGGCGCCCCCTAACGGGCTCCTGTGTTCGGCCAGAAGATATCCCAGAGTTCCCAGCGTTCCATTGAACTGGAAAAAAGGAAGGGCTACGAGCGCAGATGCAAGAGTACTAGATTCTGCGTTGTTGTGTTCCATTTAAAGTATTTTTTAGTGCGGAGTCCCAGCATTCACTAGGGTTTCTTCAAAATAACACTGCTGCACCGACACTTCTTATGAAGACGACATCCAGTTTTTAGTCAGAGATTAGGAAGACTGCGCCTGCTTTCCATGGATACTTGATTTGCGCAGATAGAGGAGCGCTCTCTAGGTGGGATAGCCAATCTGCTTGTTGTATATCTACGTCGGGCTGCCAAAAAAAATAGAATAATCGGCACTCGCCGCCCTGACAACCGGATCAATCCCGGAGTCCGGCGGCGGATGCTGGCTCTCGGGGTAACCGCACCGATACGCGTGTCCCGGCCTCCCGGAGCCGCCCGTAAAGGTCCCAGCCGGCGAGGCGGCGGACGGACCGCGTACGTTTACAGGACGAGAGGAAGAAGCCGAGGTGAGGGTCTCCGGGGGAGCAGCGCCCGTAACCCGTCCCGCGAGCGGAGCCGTCGCCTCACTCTCGGAGCTCGCGCTGGCGGTCGGTAGGCACTCGCAACGGTAGGTGGGAGTTCGCGGCTCCTAACCTCTGTTCGTAATTGCACCCGTGGGACGCCTCAGCGGTCCCGCACAGATCCGAAAGTTGAGCTCGGAGCGACGTCCGGTTAGGCGGGTGTCGGCCGGCTGCTTCCCGGTAAACGGAGCCGCCTCCCCCGCTCGCCTTTTCTGACATTCAAAGACCGTTAAGCGCCCGTCCCCGCTCTCGTTTCGGCCGCGCATACCTGGATCAGGGAGCGGCTCTAGATGGGGGTGACGGTTCGCCTCGAAATACCGCTCCACCTTCCGAGCTCGCTTGGGAGAAGCCGCTGGGCTTCCGGCGATTTATGAGCGCAAAGATGCGATGCGAGTCAGACGCTTGTACTTAAAGGGACCCTTGGCGGCATGGATGCTTGGGCCGCTGGCGGACAGTACACGTTAAAACTAAAACTGTTTATCTTTGGTAACAAGTCTTACGGTTTACTACTATCTTAATTGCCGTCTGTGTATATAAATATCCACTTTTATAAGGGACTGGCGCCGTTATTATGAGGGATTTATACTGTGGTTAAGCGATTTGGGATAGATCATATTTTATCAGCGCCAGTGTCCTTTCCCTGTGGCTCGATCCCCCCCCCCCCGCCGGTGGGGTCCATCCATCAACCCTGTGATCGACAATGAAGCGTGGAGACATGGGGAGCCGCGGCGTGGCTGTAGTTGCTTAATCTGCTGTTGTGTCTGGACTCCACATCTGCATTCCACATCTTTGGCCCACATCTTTAGGGTTAAGGGTGTTATCGAGATTTGCCTTGTGCCAAATGTAATGCAGTAATGACAGCGTTGGTTTACGTTCGGCCAGACAGATTATAGACGTTAACAACACTTGTATGCAGGTTAAACTGTGTTGTACCTGATGATCAGCTCTGTATAAGGTCTTTGATCAGTTTCTAAATTAGTCTACATAGGTATTGGGGCTGGTTTCAGGCATGTTCCCTCAGGCAGACTGTGCTCTATGTCAGCCCCCCCTTTCGTGGCCATCTAGGTGACTTATTCCTGCATGAGCAGAGGAGGCATCTTACTGGTTTTGTGGTACAAAACTAAAGTCAAAGTAAACTTTATTGTCATCTCTGCTATATGCTGTACAGATACATAGAGAGACGAGATGACGTGGCTCCAGTTTTTTCAGTGCAGACGAGAGAAAGACATGTAACAAATAGGCGCGTTGTAAACAAAGTAAATAAATATAAGGTATACACTATACTTGGAGATAGGGGTAGATTTGGAGACAGTTAGGGTGCAGTATCACCCACAAAGGTGGAGATTAACCTTTTCACTGGATGTGGAAGAGGTTACAATAGTTATATAGGAAAATGTGCAAATAAGTGGCAAGAGGTTACAATAGTTATTACAACAGAGGTTACAATAGTTGTATATGGAAAGCATTTTGGATGAGACGAAGCTTGGAAAAAGACACTGTCTTCTTTGGGCGTGTGTCAGATATTCCTTCTATGCGGTAATGACTTATTTTGCTTTTGCCCGTGTCTTTTGGAAGAAGCTGCTGTAGAGGTTATTATTATTATTATTATTATTATTACTATTATTATTATTTGGTAGTTAATCTTAATTTCCAATTGCTGACAATATTACTCATATTATTCCTGCTTCCACTAAGTTGTGTGTTTGTGATTGTATGTCTTTTTGACTCTTTCTGACCATTTTAACTTTTTCTTTTTAAGAAAGAGAGGTTCAGATAATCCTCTGTAAGAAGTTTCAATGACTCCATCATTTGCCCAGGGAATGTAACTCATGCAATGTGAATTACACTCTTTCTCTCACAGTCCCTCGCTCTATCTCTACCTCTTTTTTTTTTTTTTTTTTTTTTTAGCCAGAGGAAAAAATAAATCCCTAACAGAAAAATCTGGAAGTGCTGGAAACATGCCTCTTGCTGTTTCAAAAGTAACTTTTCCAAACAAAACACATTCCTCCAGTTTGAAGCGATGGAGGGGGTGGCTTGGGGGGGCTTCTTGAGCTTTAGAGGGCTGGGGGAAGACATTGCTGGCGTGCCGTGGAGAGTCGTATGTTGTTGATGAACTTATGATTTGTGTAGCGAAGCCTATTGGGAGGGGGGGGGGGGTTTGCAGCAGGTGGTCAATATTGCCCCATCCCTAGTCATGCCCCCGACCCATTTTAGTGGGAGGGTCAGGAGGGACACTCGGATGCCATGCTAGAAGCCTAGGAGAACATTGACACACATCATTAAGTCGATGTCACACACTGCTTCCCATTCCACGTTCCTTCTTGGGGGTAACACATGGTGGAATCAGTGTGGGTGGTTTTTTTTCTTTCTCATCTTTGTTTAACCACGCCGTCTCAACCTGTAATGTTTAAGCCACTGTTTCACATGCATTTCCGTTTTTGGAGGTGGGAGTGAAAGACCAAAGAGAGGCTGTGTACAGCCACAGAGAATTTAAAAGCTCTGAAGCGTACTGATGTCAGAAATTGGGGGAAAAGAGGGGACACATGTCTGTACTTAGAGGTTGCTGGTAAATAGTTTTTATCAACCTGCTCATGTAAGTGCTCATCGGCCAAGCTTTCTAACAGCTGCTTTTCAAACAATAGCAAGACTATTTCTTGTGAGTACGCGCAGTTCCTTAACGGTTGTGGTCTGAGGAATTTCTGAGCTCACAGGCCCCTGTGGAATGTTAGAGAATTCAGTGGAATGGCTGTTTGACTGAAACGTAACTGGATATTAAGATTGTTACATCTAAAAGTGTGTCAAGTTGACACACTTTTAGATGTAACAGTCTTAATAGTTGACAGGACACTGTCAACCGATGCAAAAATGACTATACATCATCATCGATACTACAGCCTTAGTCTGAAGCTCTCCCTTCTCATTTCCAGTGACTGTTCTATTTGATTGATTGGAATTGGTTATTAAAAATTGTCAATGATGGTTTCAGTCTGGGAGGCGGAGGCTCAATCATTGAGATGGGAAAATGGGACAGAATTGGCTGACAGACCTGCTGCATCCCTTGTTGATGGAGAGGAAGTGGCATAGATGAAGAAACTTAAATCCATGGCAGTAACCATTTAAAAAAAGCAATAGCTTTTGGTCAGCACGTTTTAGAATGTTTGATCAGTGTACGTAAAGTTCTCAGAGTTTGTGACCAAGGATAGCCGTTCTGTGAGTTCATTCCATTTCACAAATGCTGAAATACTATTTTCCTCATTAGGAGTTGTATACTAGTGGCATTACAGGAAATGACATTGACAGAATCTGGAATTATTCAGAAATCAGATTAGCGATTTTTGTCTTAGTAAATTGTGTACTAGTTTTCCTTTTGCAGTGCTTGTAATTTCCAATTTTATCTATGATTTAGCATTCATTTTTTGAAATGGTGAATGAAAAATAGAATAATGATGAATTGATTGTGCCGTTTGTTGGAAGCATTGCTTGTAAGAACAAGCAAGGTTTCTGATAAGGGTTATCTGAAACACAGTAGGATTCTTTGTTCAGAACTTTTCACATAAATAAGCCCACTTGCTGACTTTCTAGTAGAAGACAGTAAGATAAAAAGCAAACTTCCCTTCTTACTGTGTCTGCTTTTCAAGTTGCACTTTTGAAATTCACCCTGTTCCTTCAGCAGCTGGACTAATAGCATTTTAGACTTGACCTGTGCTTCTGGGCATTTTAATGATTTAATCATGAAAATTCCCTTGGCAGACTGGTGAAACAAATTTGTCAAATGAAGGCTAAGCTAAGTCTAAAAAGTCGGAGCATTAAATGTTTATTTTTACTGCTATCATTCTGTTAAGATGAAATCTGTTGCAACCTCTCAAGAGTTATGGTCGCAACAAGGCAAAATAATGATTAAGTAATAACATTTAAATTTTCTTTATCTGTGAATAACTGCCTGTGGTTTTCTCATTTTTCCAGTGAGTTTTTTTTTTTATCCTTATACATAATGTCTGTAAAGTATAAGTATGATGTTTAATACAGAGATGTGGTGTTCTAAGGATTTGAACCACATCAGTTTAATCACCACGTTAAATGCTAGGTCCTGGGTCACACCTGGTGCGAGTCAGGGACATTGTGAGTAGGATGCTTGTTTTCTGGAAAACAAAAAAAAAAAGGATGCAAACGACCAATGCATCACAGGCTCATTGGTGATTGGGCAGAATGTCCTTGAATGGCTGGGAGTCTTTTATAGTTGTGAGAGAACCTGATGTGGTGGGCAGTCTGAGGCCTGATTTTTGAAGGTCAACCTGGTGGTATGCTTTGGGCCAGCTTGTTGGGAGGGCGGGTACCCCTTGTGGGGCAGCAGGCGCCCGCAGAGGCCACCTTTTAGGCTGGCATAGATGCCAGTCTATGGCAGACATGCCCGTAAGGCTGCCAGTACAGTGGCGCTTTCACACGCTTTGCCCAGACATACATGCATATACAACCATTTCCTGTCTCCCGGGCCACCTCAGGAAGCCAATGTTATGGAAGGGATGTGAATCCTGCTGTAAAGGCACTCCGGTTTGTGGGCGGCGGGAGGGGTACAGTCCGGAATGAAACGTGACTCGTGTCTTTTTGCCTGGCTGCACAAACATAAAGCCCCCTGCTGCCCAAGAGTGCTATGGGCAGCTTTGTCATTCACTCCCAGAATGCTGTTCTGCGATTTCAGGGGCTACTGGGATTTGGCTCCGCC
>JAODJX010000042.1:4282207-4301475 GCA_026776945.1 Isichthys henryi
CGACCACCATCCCCCAGTGTTTGCTGAAGGATCCAGAATGCTGATTTAATCAGTGATGAGAGTAAACAGAATGCCCCCCCACGCACACCGCTGAGCGCTTTGACTGCAACCTGGCCCACTCTCCTTTGAGACGGGGCCATTTTCTGTCAGGCAGTATTTAGGCCTCGCTCTGTTTTAGTTCTCCAGCAACAGTGACATCTGTGTGTGTGTGTGTGTGGGGGGGGGGCTATCTAAATGCAGTTGGGAACAGCCTGCTAGCCCTCAGGCCCGCCCCTCAACCCTCCAGGGGGAGAGAGTAGACGGACCCCTCCCATTCCCCACCTCTTCAGAGCTCAGTCCCATGACACTGGCCTTGAGTTTAGGATTACATGAGTTCACTCTGCGTTAGCAGCTCACTCCATTGGTATCAGTATCGCTTGCAGTTTAGGGTCTTTGAATAAGCCTTAGTTATGGGTTTGTGAAGCCAGGTGCCGTATGTGTGTGCGTGTAAATTTTTGCGTCCTGATTCCGTACCCATTCTGCATGGCTCTGATTGATTTTGGGGGTGTGAAGAAATACAGAGCAGACCAAGCATAGTGGGACAATCGGGCGTCACATAAGGGGCACAAGATTAATCTGAACGGGATCAGATTGGGGAGTTGTAGTGTGGGGGAGTGGGAGGCCCTTTTGGGCTTTACATTTTTTGAAGATGTCCTGTGACCTAGATGATATCCCTCTGGAGTGGTGAGGGCGTCATGTCGACACCCCACAGTTTGCTCCTGTGTGCCTTAAACAGGCCTTTGTGGGGAGGGTTAAGACTACAGACATTCTGATTCTTTCTGCTGCCCCCAATCAAGAAGAGCCCCCCCATCAGGACAGCGGTCAATAATTCCTGTGTCCTTGTCGTGGGCAGAGGTTGCATCACAGTGCCTGATGTACTGTAATGCCTGTGTGATGTGCTACTTCATCTGTCCCCCTTCTCTCTTTTCCCCACTCTTCACCCACATGCTATAATAAGCTGTGCTAAAAATGCTCCCTTTCGCTCTACGAAAGATCCCAAAACACTTCCAGCTAAAATGATAAAGAATTCCCCATATAGCTTTTCCTTTGATCTCTTAGGCTCCCGGGAAGGCTTGGGTCACATAACTGTTTTCCGTCGATACGGCGTGGAGGTCGTTTCTGAAGCGGCCTCTGTCTCCAGACGATTGAAAAACAAATGGCTCGATCGCTGTCATTGCGGGTCAGTCACAGTGAGAGTCTGGTCTAGCGGCTGGAAACCCCCCTCCTTGAAGTTGAATGAGTACTGCTGAGCTGCCTTGTTTTCCACAGTCCTCCTCCCTCTCTGGCGAGGAACACAGGCTCTGTGTCCGAACCAACTGCTTACTCAATGGAAAATGGATGATGGGTTACAGCCTGGAGTTTCTACTGTGGACCCCAGGGCACTGAACCTTAACTTGTTGAGATGGGGAGGGGAGCTTTAGGCAGAGAGAACGTTCCCTAGCTGACTGAGACTCTGCATGTTGAAGTACGCCATGGTCTTTGAGCCTTGAGTGAGATCATTTATACAAAAAAGTACAACCTATCTAAAGACTTTGCTTGCCTTTTACATACACCTTGTAGCATCATAGTTGTACCTGGGGGGATCCTTTGAACTGCTTATCCTGATTAGTGCCACAGGAGGCTTAGAACCTATCCTCTGCAGTACTAGGCACAAAGCTGCAGGGGATACCAGTCCATCACAGGGCATTCTAGACACCAGTCAGCCTAACTGCATGTCTTTGGACTGCAGGAGGAAACCAGAGTGTCTGAAGGAATCCCACAGCACATGGGAAGGACATAGAAATACTACACAAACAGCAGAGGTGGCACTCAAACCCTGAACCCTGCAGGTTAAAGGCAAGGCTGCTGTTCTCTGAAATATCGAGCATGTTGTAGCATAGTAGCTTGCATTAACACAGAATTCCTTTTATATTTTTGTAGGAAATGCTTTCGGTTAGTTGCACATTAATTGTATACAATAAAATTATCGGGTAAGTCCACGTGCACAAACAGCTAGCTGTTCCTATGTGATGAGTGCTTTGCCTTGTGTGAGTGTTTTGGCACGTATAGGAGGCAAAGCAGTTTCTGCTCTCTCTGCAGAATTTGGGGAGGGGGGACTGGAAGAGTGGATACTTGTTTTTGTCAGATCTCAGAGCAACCTAAACGTTTGCCCATAGCTTTGGGAAGAAAAACAGTGGAAAGTTGGCTGGATTAGCTGCATGGTTGCTTGCTTCACCCTGGTGTGCTGTAAATCGCTTTCATCTGTACTTTATCTGCTTAGCAGCTCTGCTACACCTGGCTTCCATCAGTTTTACCAGGAATATGTACAGTTCAATACATATAAATATGTCGATCTCCTTTAACTTAATGGTATCTGGTTCTGCTGAATTTTTTGTCCTCGGTCCGTCGTAATAACTTCTGCTGATTGTCAGTAGAAAGCGTTTGTCACAAACACGTATTCTGAACAGATCAGATCAATTATTCATAATGTCCTGACAGTTGCAATGTGGTAGTTTACAAAACAAATGAAATATTCATGGGGTAGTTCCTCCATATTTAGTTGGAATCTTTATTTGTGGTCTGTTTTGAATGTTTGTGGTGGAGTGTTTATTAAAGTTGGCTTTAAAGCGTGTGCCTGAGGTGGAAATCCAGTGTCTGGGTGACCGAAAGCCTGCAGTTTGTTGTGGCAAGATGCTGTTTTACTTTTGAATCCAGTGCCGAACGTGAGCATCTCTGTGTAGACGGAGACATCTGCTGAGTGGATAATCAGTCTGTTGTGTGTTGGAGCATCATGGTGCTGGCTGGTCTCTGGTTTGGTGAGAGCTCATGTTTAGTTAGGAGACAAATGTTTTTTGAGAAATTAGGGTCAGTCAAACTATAGGCCGGTTTGGGGTTGAGAGCCTTACTGAGGGACCCAACAGTGAATCCGGGGCTCTAGACTGTAACCGTTTAGTCGTACTTTGACTATTTTTGGAGACAAAATTTTATAATTAGGTGCACCAGTGTGACTTGCAAATATGTGGCCCATTTCCATCATAGGAGAATTTGTGTGTATGCGTGTGTGGGGAGGTTACATAATTATTCAGAACTCGCAACCAGGATCTAGGTTCTTGAATATCAGTGGGGAAAGTGTATCATGAAAAAGGGCCAACAGCAGTATAATCTATGCCGTGACAGATTACCTGACAGAATAGCTGTTGACTTCACGTTTACCTTAGTAATTTTTGTATTATTTGATGTTTATAGGTGCTTTCACACTGGTCCCAGTTCCTAGGCTGGACTTTTGAAGCTCCCGGCCATTTTCATGTGTCGCTTTCATGCTTCGCAAAAGAACTGGAACCTTTATGCTAAATAAGCCTGGGAGACACAAAAAAAAATTGTAGGTTAAACTTCACACACAATTCAAAACTATGCCACCAACCCAGAACAATGGAGGACGAATAAGTTGTTTTTCGTTATTTGGGAGCGCAATCGCAGTCAAAACAGTCTTTTATTTATGTTACTCATAAAATTTGCAACATTTGCATTTCATTATTAAATCTGGCTAGCAGATAAATCTTTTGGTTTCACAGAATAAAAAACAATGTAGCATATTCTGCTAATAAGAGTTGGCAAATTTCATCGCCTGGAAAAAGTTCCTGCAATGTGAAACCGCCTTATCTTTTAAAATGCACCATTTAACTTTGTGACTTGTTCCTTTAAAATACATTGCATGCTCATTTCGGTAAATTGTGTATTTATTACCCAGGTATTTATCAAGAATACAGTTAAGATGGAAAAAAATAAGTATGTGTTACATTGCATGTCGATTTAAGGGGTGTTCCAAAAATTTGTACTGGTGCTCCTAAAATTTTCAGTAAGGTACATTGACTGGAATTCTTTGTCACCAGGTAACCTCACCTAATCAATTTGACAGGGAAATCCACTGAAATCTGGCCTTGGCTCCTGCTGTCCTGCTGCCCCGGTGTTTAGTGTCCTCTCTTGGTCTGCTTCGCTTCATTTAACCCTTCAACCAGCTTGACTTCTCCTCTGTTCCTTGTTTTTTTTTTTATTTTAGTTATTTATTTTTTAAAAACCATACATCCTCTGAAAAGAGTTTGCCTGAACATTGTCTGATCTCCTCTTCAGAAGCTTATGTTTGTCTGCCCCCGTGTGGCACTCCAGTGAATAACACAGCACTGCTCTAGCCCCGATGAGGGCAACAAGGGTTTGGGATGATGTAATGGGCAGGGTACAATATAGGCAGCTTATATTGCATTGATGGCTTGCTTACTGGATACTCTCGTCTACATTCTGCTGTAGCCAGCTACCTCCCTGAGCGCCGTGGTTTTATATTACCACCTCTGTCAGGGTGTAATCCGGATAAATCCGTAGCACGCCCAATTCAGATGGGCCTCATACAGGTGTGAGGTTACATTCCCCCTCTCTTGCGTGTCCAGATCCAGCCGTCAATGAGTGTGGTGCCGAGAGCCCAGCATGAAGAAAGCAAGCAGGCCAGCCTCCACTAAAGCCCAAAGTGGAGAGCGGGGCAAGACTGAAGGTGGCTTGGCAGGCACAACCGGAAAGACTGCCACCAAGACGTCTGGCGTAGCGCCGTTATCCAAGGTGTGTGTCAAACTCTGCTTCCAGGCTTTTTCTCTGCCCATTCTCTTTGTGTATTCTCATCCTCATTTTCTGAATGGCTTTGCAGACTAAAAGCAATGATGACCTCCTAGCTACAATGACAGGGGCAGCTCCAGTCAGCAACAGCACCGTCACCAAGGGCAAGAAGGGCAGCTCTGTCCACCCGTCCTCCACAGCAACTAACTCTGGGAATCCAGAGGGCAAGCCGAAGACAAACTGTGGTTTGCTTGTATTATTGTTGTTGTTGTTGTTATTTTATTATTATTATTATTATTATTATTATACTTCTGCAGTTGCTTTATGGACTGAATCATCATTTCTTCTTGTTTCTTCCCCCCTCCCCTGACCTTTCATAAGGCGCTTCCACCAAACGTGGCACCTCTGTGACCTCCAAGGACCCCAGCTCATCCCGGGACCGACTGCGGAACTCCAGGACCTCTGGCAGTCGAAAGCTTTCAACGACGACAGGAACTGCGGCAGGGCCCGCCGACGCAGTACAGGCCAAGCGTTCCCGCAGCCGGACCCTGGCAGAAACCGAGTCCCGCATGAGCAAGTCCAAGTCAGACAGCCAGATTGGGGAGAAAGCAGCACTGGAGGCCAGGTTAAAGGACCTGCTGGGTCTGGCCAAGAGCAAGGACGTGGAAATCCTGCAGTTGCGCAGTGAGCTCCGGGGCATGCGAGCGCAGCTGGGCCTGGGGGACGAGCCTGCGGATGAACGGGCTGACGACGAGGACAGGCCACAGGGCAGGGAAGCACCTGCTATCACAGCTGCTGATGTGGAGTCCACCCTCCTTTTGCTCCAGGACCAAAATCACAGTATCCGTGACGAACTGAACCTGCTGAAGAATGAGAACCGAATGCTGAAAGACCGGCTTAACGCTCTGGGCTTCTCCCTGGAGCAACGACTGGAAGGGCCGGACAAACTCTTTGGCTACCATTCTGCAAGTCCTGAGCCGGTGATGGACAGTGGCCACAGTGACCGCGTCAGTGCCCTAGCCTCATCCGTGGAGGGCTCGGCCCCTGGCTCCATGGAGGACCTGCTGGTGGAGCACCAGCGCAGCAGCTCCGTGGACAACCTAGACAGTGAATCCAGTGAGGTATACCAGCCTGTCACCTCCAGCGACGACGCCCTGGATGCTCCCTCTGGTGCCTCTTCCTCCTCCTCCGAGTCAGAGGGCGCACCAAGCCGTGAGCGGTCACGGAAGGGCAGCAGTGGCAACACGAGCGAGGTGTCGGTGGCCTGCTTGACGGAGCGCATCCACCAGATGGAGGAAAACCAGCACAGCACAGCCGAGGAGCTCCAGGCGACCCTCCAGGAGCTGGCCGACCTGCAGCAGATCACGCAGGAGCTTAACGGTGAGAACGAGCGGCTGGGTGAGGAGAAGGTCATCCTCATGGACTCTCTGTGCCAGCAGAGTGACAAGCTCGAGCATCGGGGCCGGCAAATCGAATACCTGCGTTCGCTTCTAGAAGAGCATCATGTGGCCTACTCCATGGATGAGGATGTCAAGAGCGGCCGTTATATGGAGCTGGAGCAACGCTATGTGGAGCTGGCAGAGAGTGCCCGCTTTGAGCGTGAGCAGCTGCTGGGTGTGCAGCAGCACCTCAGCAACGCACTGAAGATGGCTGAGCAGGACAACAAGGAAGGCCAGGAGATCATCGGCGCACTCAAGGAACGTAACCACCACATGGAGCGCGCCGTCGAGTCTGAACGGCAGGAGCGGGCAGTTGCCGTGGCTGCGCTTGAGGAGTGCAAGGCCACGGCGGCCAGCGACCAGGCCGAGCTTAACCGCTGCCGGGTACAGTTGGAGCAGGAGCGCCAGAAGGTGGCTGAGCTCTACTCCATTCACAACTCTGGTGATAAGACCGACATCCGGGAATTACTGGAGAGCGTGCGCCTCGACAAGGAACAGGCTGAAGGTGAGGCCGCCAGGCTGCGGGAGGAACTGGGCCACACCCGCAACGAGGTCGCCCGACTCCAGGACACCCTCAGCAAGGTGAAACCTACCCCTTAGGGTCTGGCCCACTTAAATTTTACGTGCAAGAACTCAAACTGGCAATATGCAATTTGGCATTGAAAAGGCAGGTTAACGGCTTTGCTTTGATAGTTGTTCAACTGTCCGCAATGCAGCTTTGATGTGACTTTGCATGAATGTGTTTTTGCCCCTGTAGTCATAGACATTGTCTTAATTGGGTCCTATTATGCTTCTCTGGTTTTTCCCTTTGATTTAGTGCGTTATATAGCTTTATGTGCATATAAATGGTCTGCAAATTTGTAAGGCCTAAAGAACATACCAAACGGAGTAACTCACCACAAAAGCCACTCTTCTCTAATCTGCCTGAAATGCCGTGTTGGAATTTCAACCCTTACTTCTGTGACATGGTGAGGTCACCTGGTAACAGAGTTCTTATTGACCACCAACGTGCATAGATCTGTCTGCAGACTGAAAAATGCGTGTAATGGGTACAGCAAACTGACCAATCGGAGCACATTGGGCTCATTGGTGATGGGGCTTAAAACTTTAACAGTGTTTCAGAGAGTTATAGGCAGGGAATAGAGATGTATAGCATGTAAGTTTATTGTAGTAGAATCCAAAAATAAAATTATGAAGAGTGAAAATGAGCATCATATGGCCCCTTTAAGAGTAGGCTAGTGGTTAGTTCCCTACTCGAGTTTGCAGTATTTCGCTTGACCTTGTCCCTGTGCCTGGGTGTCCTTTCTTCGGTGTCTGCATGCCTGCAGTTGGATGAAGAATACCGGGATTTCAGGGATGAGCTTCAAAAACAGTTGGCAGAACAGAAAGGAGCCCTGGAGAAGCAGCGCGAGGACCTGGAGGAGAAGGACACGGAGATTGGGGACATGAAGGAGACCATCTTCGAGCTGGAGGACGAGGTGGAGCAGCACCGGGCGGTCAAGCTGCACGACAACCTCA
Source organism: Isichthys henryi (assembly GCA_026776945.1). NCBI lineage: Eukaryota > Metazoa > Chordata > Actinopteri > Osteoglossiformes > Mormyridae > Isichthys > Isichthys henryi. The sequence goes on from JAODJX010000042.1 coordinate 4,289,782, forward strand.
TCATCTCTGACCTGGAAAGTGAGTGTTGGAGCCAGGAAGGGGCGCAGGGGCTTTGGAGGAGAGGTTGGCTTTTCGTAAGGCTCCCATGGAGTAACCGTGGGCTCTGTGCTTGGGTAATGCACTTATTCCAGTTCTCTAAGATGAGTGATGAACATGCTGTGTGCAGGTCTGTAGGCGATCAGAAGGTCACTGGATCGAATTCTGTGGTCAGCAGAGTGATTTCTGAGAGAGGTTATTTACCCCCAGTTTCTGCAGGGACCCTGCTTTTCTGAATGCATCTCTTTGGAAAAGGGTGTCTGCTCAATCAATGCAATATTTAATCATTATGCCAATCATTTCCTGGTGAAATGCTGCAGAAGTGCTTCATTGAGCAAAAATCCCTGGAACCATCCAGGCAGTTGAGCTGTGGATATTGGTATTCATTTGTATTTATGTTTTCTGCCTCCATAGATTGAACAAAAGCAAGGTACAGATAAAATGCTAGTGAACACTAGATGGAGCCAAACAGCTATTTTCAGCCTGCATAACTCAGCGATGATGATTCTTTGGTTACAGCTGGGGTCACTGTGCTGGTGAATTGGCAACATGGTTGTTCAGTCAGATGTTTTACCATCTTGTAGCTCCAGAGTCTAAAGTTTAACCCCAGATCAGGTTTTGTGAGACGTGATTTTCTCATTATAACCAAATACAGTCACATAAAAGCATAATATTTTTGCTCCAAGTCACTTTCCTGCTGAAGTCAGACAGGTGAAGCTGTTTTTCTTGTTGTCTTTCAGATTCTGTAAAGAAGCTGCAAGACCAGAAACATGACATGGAGAGAGAGATAAAGATTCTGCATCGGAGGCTGCGGGTGAGTGTTTGGTTGCAGATGTTTAGGGGGTCTCTGGGGGTGGGGGGTTGTGATCACTAACGAGTTCACCGCACCTTGTGCTCAGGAGGAGTCTGCGGAATGGCGGCAGTTCCAGGCCGACCTGCAGACCGCTGTGGTCATCGCCAACGACATCAAGTCGGAGGCCCAGGAGGAGATCGGCGACCTGCGTCGTCGTCTGCAGGAGGCCCAGGAGAAGAACGAAAAGCTGAGCAAGGAGCTAGAGGAGCTGAAGAACCGCAAGTACGTAACGTGGGTAGGGCTAAGGCACGGAGGGGGCGGGATCCCCAGCGGGGTACCTGAACTGGCAGATGTGCACCCACAGGCAGGACGAGGAGAGAGGCCGTGTGTATAACTACATGAATGCGGTGGAGAGGGACCTGGCAGCCCTGCGTCAGGGCATGGGCCTGAGCCGGCGCTCCTCCACCTCCTCTGAGCCGTCACCCACCGTCAAGACCCTCATCAAGTCGTTCGACAGTGCCTCACAAGGTGCCTGCCGCCAAGCCAAACTCTATGCTCCTGGCCGTGTGACACGTAGAGCCCGCCGTCTGCACCGAGAGCAGGGGACTTCTCTTTAATGGAGTGCGTGCTTGCAGGTCCAGTCCCCAGCACAGCACCCCCTACTGCTACGGCCGCTGCTGCCACCACACTTCCCCGGACTCCCCTGAGCCCTAGTCTCCTAAAAACTCCCCCTGCGGCCGCTGTCTCACCTATACAGGTAAGGTCACCTGGGCATGGTGTGACGTATGGATGGTCGTGTAGGTTCTCCTCACACTAGCTGCTATGTTATCATCCAATAAAGTGCTGCCAGTTTAATTCCCACTATGTACGTTGCGTTGTGCGTTTTCCCAGTCGTGAGTTCTGCGATTCTGTGCAGTGTATGATGTTCCTACTAGTGTGCTGCTTTGCAGTGCGTTTTGAATACATGCATTTCTCTGCGCTGCGCTGCATACTCCAAATAATGACAATGAAAATTGGAAACAAACACATTCTAAAGTGTTTGTATGTGTTTTTTTTTGCTCCCTGTTTTTCCCCACCAACACTAGGGACAATCAAATACAGTCCTAGAAAAGGCTAGTACAACGCAATGCGACAAATGCAGAAAACCGCATGCTGAAAAAAACGCTGGTCGACGTGTTGCGCTGCATTGCATTTTTTGGCTTCCCTAGCGTGAACATACCATTGGTGGCCGACACGGGCAACTGGCTAGACAGATATATGCTGGGTGTGTGGTCCTTCACTGGAATGTGGTCGCCAGGGTTGACTCGATTCTGGTTTATTCTTATGGAACAGTTGCCATGTTTGTTGTCCTGCGTGTTGGATGTCTTTCTCTGCTAGTTGGGTGCCATTTGACTGGCACATCCTGTCCTCGGTTCAAAGCTGTCCCCTCCCCACAAACTCGCAGGCCACCAAAACTTTGCTGATAGCCGTCCTTCCTTTTCCTGCCGTCACCGCAGACAGTGTCTGGCCTCCATCCAGCCTAGACCTAATGATAGACACCAGCTGACTGGGGCGAGTTTGTCTTTGCCACAGTTGTGTTCTTATTTGCTTCTGGGAAAGTAGGGGATTGTCATGCCATAAAATGTGGCTTTTCTGCTCTGGGTGCTGTCACATTTGTGACTTTATATAGTCCTCCATCACCTGTTTGAGAGATGGTGTCCACAGCTTCTCGGGCTCCGCTAATGGCAGCCGTTTCTCCCTTTCTGTGCCTTCTGCACACGTTCTCTCAGGCATCTCGGGACTTTCTCAATTGTCTTCTTTTTGGCACATCTTTGTTGTTTTGTATTTGTGTTGTGTGATAAGCCTTGGTTTTGTAATGCGCAGATTTTATGTTGCATCTCAGCAAGAGAATTGTTACCTTGAGCTCTTAAGCCTTTTTTGGGGATTGATATCACAAGATCTGTCAGGAATGTATGTGAGATTAGCAATGGGCATATCTGTAAAGATCGTTTGAGACTTAGGATGTATAGCCATAAAGCTTATAATACTCACGCATGGTAAATGCCTTGCACTGTCATTAGTCTGGGATATTGATAAGCATGTAAAAGCTTTAGAGGCAGAAAGGTCTGAGAATCATGAATGGGTGTGTCTCTGTATGCTATCATGGGAAGACACTGCTTGGGCCATCAGGGTGGTGCAGTACTTAAAGGGTTTGCCGTGGATCCTAAAAGAGGTTCGTTCCTTGTACCTTTGAGCCCTGTGTTTTTGCTGAACTGATTCAAACGCACTGTACCCTCCCTTATTCCAGAGACACACCATGAGCGGGTCCATCTCCACTCCGAAGCCCCTCCCCTCCCTTGGCGACAAGAGGCCCGCCTATGCGGAGATCAGCGTGCCAGGTGGGTTTTCTGGGGACCCTCGGCGGCGTCGTCACCTTCCCCACTTATCTTCCTTCTGCCTCCCTCAGCAGGGCAGTCAGCATCCATTTTAACCCGTTTATGGTAGGAGCTAAGTGAGTTTCTTTAAAGGCCCCAGTGCAGGAGGTCGGCCCTCAGGAATGCCGATCTCACTGGCTGAAAAACATACAGATTTACAGGTATCCAGTTTCCCAGCAGTGTGGCCTAGCTTCCTTGAAGCCTGCATGAGCAACGGCGCTTTCGAAGTTGCTCACCCGGTCCAGTCCTTTGGCTGTGGCGTCGCTCGGTCCGATCCAGTGTGCTGGTGTTTGTGGGCAAAGCCGCAGTCCCTGCTTTTGTGAGATCAGACCGAATTGTTCCGTCACTCACTCCGAGACGCACCGGTCGTATGTGACTGGTTTTCCTCTGCGCTACATGTTTCTGCGACGTCTCTTGTCCTGCTTGCGTCAGTCGGGGAAAAAAATTAAAATGAAATACCGTGAGACAGCCACATCCCCACTGTCACATCCCTCACTGGTGTTTTTCTCACGGCTCCGGCCACCGTCCTGGCAGGAAGTGGCCTTTTATTTATCGTTTTCTGTGGTCAGGGTGAGGGTCTCCCTGGCGTCTGCTGCCGCAGTCTATCATTTTTTGAGACTCTTGGGGTTTAGGAATGGATCACTTGGGAATGGGGTTGGGAGCAAGACGTCAGGGACACTAAAAAGTGTCAGTTTTAAGCTTTGTCATGAGATGCCCCTCCCTCCTTTGATTTTTTTCATGGTGCTTCGTGGTAGACGTGCAGATCAGGATGTTCCACTCCCCTCGCACCGCACCCCATTCTATACCCCCACCTTCATACCATAATTACCAAAAACCCCCCGCAGTGATCTAGCCCAGGGGCAGCATCCTCAGAACAGGCAGGCTCACCCATGTGGCAGGCTTGGGCTCATTTCACACACAGCTGGACGGTGCCACAGGCCAGCAATTACCCGTGTTTTAAAGGCCTCTCGCCACACCCTTCTCATTTACAGCCTTTTTAAATGAAATGCAGCTGGTTGAGACCTCAGGGTTCTGCAATAGGGAATATGCAGAATTACCCTTGACTGATTTAATTTTAACAAAAAAAAAAAACACAATTTGCATTTGTTATCAAAGTCCATTACTGGTAACTTGCCACTGCCCCCTAGAGCTTCAGCACCGACATCACGCAACCGAATCTTTCCTCCAGTGTCGGATGGCACAATGTGACGTTAATGCTGATCAGCATCCGAGCTTTATGACCAGGAGTGCAGTGTGGACTCCTCCCTTGTCATGTGACCATGATGTCATATGGGTGGTTGCTGACACCCACCGATGATTCATCTGTGTTAGTGTCAAATGCAGAAGGTCAATGTGGGTTTTACTTAAAGCGAGTTTTACAACACAGGAATTTCCCAGAGACTCAGGGGCTTCAGTTCACTGACTGCGGTTGGGAAGCTATGCGATGGGTGCTGACACTGAGGTCAGAATAACCATGGTGATTTGTGTGTGTAAGGACAGTTTATGAATGCCGGTGATCTCCATCATTTGCTCACTGTAGACAACAGATTGAGGAAGAAATTGGGAGGGACGTAGCATTGCAACAAAAATCCTTGTCTGTCACTCCACTGCAGTACATTTGACAAAGAGCATAAATTATCTGGTGACTGGCCTTGTATTCTGGCGGGAGTATCATCCACACACTCACTGTCTGTTTAAGTCAAGGAGAAATCGCACATTAACTTGCTAGAATGTGTTTAGGCAGAGGTTACCTGTCGATTAGGTTATCATCTCTGCTACAGGCCTGTATGAAGAGGCTGGTTGCAATGGTTGATTAGAAGTGCCAGAGAATGAAAATCTGACTTGACCTCAGCATAGCTGAATATGGAGAGTTCGGTGCGGGGAACTGATATACTGTGAATCTCAAACACAGTTGTTCCCTCTTTCAAATATAAATATGTAGAAGAAGGTGGTAAAATGGGATGAGTCATAAATCTTAGACTGTTACATAACTGTCTTAACTACGCCCCTAAACTTAAGATACACCATTCCACTTTCAAACCCAATGGACATTGCACAACCTGCAAAAGATATTTTCTCTCTCGGGGGACATGCATGCAGTTTCCACAAGTGCACCATTTGCAAACTTGCTATTTGGAGTTTATTAAAATTGCATGATGAACGTTGGCACCATAAAATCATTTGATGTGAGAGAGACAACATATTTACAGTGTGCTTGTTATGGTGCTGAAAACAAAGTTCTGACAATGCTGATGTTGTGCCTAGGCTGAAGTAGGAGTATTATAGCTTTGTGTGGCAAAGTAGTGTACAGAGTACAAAATGACAATAATGATAAAAAAGCAGAGTATAGTAAATATATAAACCAGTAACTCTTAATATCATTATCAAGCATAATGCACTGTATGTAATTCTATGTGCTTTTACACTATTTGCAGTGTAGTAGGTTTGTTTATACCAGCATTACCACAACCACTTGAGTAATGCGTTGCCATATGACGTCACTAGGCGATTTTATAACATTTTTTTCTAGCTCCGGTTTAACCTTATGGGACCACAGTCGTAAATCCTGTTCATCGTTGATGGAAATATCATCGCGCAGCACACGACAGTAGAGATGTTGGTTCTGTGTGAGCCATTGCAGTGTCTCACTGTAAACCAGTCAATCGGAGCAGAGCTCATCAACATATTAAGCCCACCAAAAAAGGGGAAACAGCCTGTTTAATTCTAAGGCCAAATAATAGAGTTGTAAATTCCCTTCTGGCACCTTCTTTGTAGACACCAGAGAACAAATTAAAATATCGAAAAAAATGCACCTTTAACAAAATGTATAAATAGCACTTGTGGTGGGTTCATGTCTATGTAAGCTGCATTTTGTCAGCTGAATGACAGTCGATGTTCACCTCAGTCTTGTGTACAGAAATCCAAAAGGTAATCACACAGTTATCATAAGGGCTACTTCTGCTTGCTGGCCGCTCGTGATGCAGTGTTCTCTGAAATATACGATCGGTTACATATTCAGTGTTGGCCTATAGACTGGCGATTAAGAATCATCTCTTAGACATCTTTAATATTGCCATGAAGAATCCCAGCGGTGTCAAGGATTTGGGGATTTATTTTGTCATCAGTCTTCATGGACGTTTAACTAGTTGTTTGTATCTGTTCTGTTCATTTTCTGATATGTTTGGGAATAGAGAATAAATCCTTCAGTAGGTCTTGTGAACAGACTTCCACTGGGGGCTTTCTGCATCTCTTGCTCTCTACCCCATAGCAGAACACCTCCTCCGTGGCCCCCCGGGCAGTCGTCCTGGGTCTGCCCTGCAGAGGGTCTCCAATATGGACTCCACCAAGGCCATTTCAGGTTTGTGGGCATGTTTCTGTGTGTGTCTGTGTGTGTCTGTGTGTGTGTGTGTGTGTGTGTGTCTGTGTGTGTGTGTGTGTCTGTGTGTGTGTGTGTCCCTCTGTCCCTCCCTGTCTGTGTTATATTTATCTGTCGTGTGTGTGTGTATTTTTTTACTGCTTGTGTGTGTATATTCACGTCAGCTGTGCCATCCAAGGCCTCAAGGATTTTCTCTGAAGGCGACTTCATTTGACTGCTTTGCTAGGAATAAATTACTTAAATAATGGCTGAGTCAGGTATTGATTTAATCCCCTAGATAAGCTACTGCAGGATGGACCAAGGCTGGATGGTTTCACTTCTGCTTTCGCTTACCCCCAACATAGAACAGTAAAGCAAACAATAAATCCTTTCAGGACAATGCTCTCTGTGTAGACTTCACCACTGATTGGACCACTTGCTGTATTTACCACGATGTGGATATCATCACAAACCCCCTACCTCCAGGGCTTCCGGTCTCAGTTAGATGCTTTATTATTATGATTTTATTTTATTTTTTTAATTTATTTAATGCTTATTATTTTTGGAACTTGGATTGAAGCCAATGTATGATGACGATATGCTTGACTTATTGGACAGTTAATGATAGTCTCGTGTCCCCCTTTTTACCACCTGAGACTGAATAAGAGCAGCTGCCCGTAAAGAAAACAACAAAAAAACAACAGAGCGATTTTAAGTGGGACCTGCTGCTGGCTGGTCGCTGGCAGGATGGCACAGGGGGCTGGCAGGACTTTAATTGGCATTCGCAGAAGCATGGCTGGGGTGCAGGCCAGCGGGGGATGCTTTGTTAGGGAGTTACTCCAGTTGCGTGAAGTCTGTCCTACTGTGTAATGTAATGGCAAAGCTGTTAAAATAATCACAAAGCCCAGAAGTGCCACCCAGCTCTGTGAATTAAGACCAGCTGGGGGCAGTGTGGTTAAGGAGCTGAACATGTGGGTTTAAACCCCAGGACTGGGAAATGCCGTCAAACCAATCTTTGGATCTGTAACTTTCCAGATCGTGTGCCAAACCCCCCCACCATGTTGTTTCAGGAGGACCCAGGAACATTGTGTCACTTCCTCTGCCTTCCATAGTGTCCCGTCGGAGTAGCGAGGAGGTGAAGAGGGACATCTCGACCCCAGAGTCGGGGGCTGCCGCTTCACTGATGGCCATGGGGGGGACCCCCAGCCAGCTGTCCTTGGCCTCATCCTCACCCACCGCTTCCGTGACTCCCACTACACGCAGCCGTCTCCGGTGAGGGCACATTAGCGTGACTGGGTCTTCTCTATGGTACCATTACAGATCATGAGCAAAAAACGTTTCTATGACAACAATTTTAATTAATTATTAAATAAATATCTTTTGGACTGCTTCTCCTGTAAATTAAATGTTGACTATAGTTAATACAGAAAAATTACTTTATTGCCGTTAAACGGTTTCCTGAGAACAAGCAGAAATAGCACTGTTTTTGTGGCATGCCTTTGTCCTTCTCTGTCCTTCACCGCTCATTCCTTTTGCAGACTCATTTTCCCAGTTTCTGCTCTAGTGGCAGATTCCTCCTCTTTATCTCCCTTCACCTTCTATCGTTTTAATAGTTAATCATTTAAGCTACAGAGTATCCATCTGTCCATCCGTCTTCCAACTGCCTTTCCAGTACAGCGTCTCATAATTTATGGTTTTATCGTCGCATATTCAGAAAAAAACGATATGCATAATTCCATTAATAATTATTCCATTAACAGCACAGTAGTGGGCAAAACATTAGTTATGCAAATGGAGTCCAGATGCAGGTCACTGCTTGTTTAGCAGTTGGAAGGTATGCCCAGGTAGCGCTTTCTGGACAGCCGGAGTGTGAGGAGGTGGTGGTCTGGGTGGCGGGCATCCCTGATGATGGACTCGGCCCGCTTATAGCATCAGGAGAGGTAGATTGGTGGTAGGTGAGGAAGATCATGGCTGGGAATCTTCGCGGCCGGTCGCTCAGTTCTTTATGGCAGCTTGAGATCCTGAGCCGTTACGTTATCCAGCCCCACCGTCATGCTTCCGTCAGGATTCTCTCAGTGGCACAATAATAGTTCACCAGGGTTTTGGTTCCCAGCCCAAAGCTCGTCAGTCGCCTTAAGGAGGATAGACTCTGCTGATCTTCCATGAGGATGCAGCTGCTGATGAGAGACCATGAGAGGGAGCCAGTGATCTGGATGTCCAGGAACCTGAAGCTGCTGACTGACTCAATACGAGATCCATCGTTGAGGAGTAGGGAGTTAAGACCTCTGGTCTTCCTGAAGTGGACAATGATTTTCTTTGAGTTGTTGACATTCTGGGATAGGTTCTTATCGTGGCACCATTCTGTCAGGTCTTTTATCTCTGTGCGGTAATCACAGTGGTGTCATCTGCAAACTTGTGCTTTGCCACATAGTTCTGGGTCAACAGGCTGCACAGCAGCCACCTTGGGGAAGGCCGGTGGGCCGGCAGCCTATCCCAGACATCATGTGGCACAAGGGAGGGCAACAGATACCCTAGATGGGAGGCTCTAAAGCATGCTCATGAAATACAGTTGTGGAAAAAGTATAATCTGCAGTAAAACAGTTATCAGTTATGCTCAGTATTAATTTAAAAAGATGATTATTGTAATGGACTGGTCATATAAACACCACAGGATATAGACCTAGCAAAACCATCTTTGTATGAATGTCGTCAATTGACTGGTTAGGTCGCTGTGTCTTGTTTACTCTAAGTATCTTGCCTGTTCAAACTCTTCACCTGTTTTCAAGCCTTGTATTCCAGCTGTTTTGTGTGTGGACTTTATACCTTGACCCAAACCAAAGCAGCCAGTGTAGCCTTTTGTAAGAGGTCAGTGAAAGTCTTGTGACTTTATCAGTTATGTTCGTTTGTACACTGATCAGTCAGCTAGCTGGAGCGCACCAGGCGCTTGCACGCAGATTTAGGGGGTGATTTCTAGCTATTAGGCCACACTTTAAGAGTGTATGTACTTTTATTGCAAGATTCCTTCTCTCCAAACTAGCCATTTTGGACGACCCTGTGACAGTAACCGTTTGAGTCTGTCAGTAATTAGCACGCCTGCTCGTTAATGGTTGATTAACCCTTCCTGGAGAAATTTTAATTCGTCCTATACATTTTTTTGTTGATGTCCTTTAACTTGTTTTTGTTTCCCTTTCGGTAAGTCAACACAGTGACAGAGGAACAGAGGGGAGGGGACTTTTAGAATGAGGTCCGGCGTCATTAGTGGGAAAGAGGAAAGTGGGTCAGTGACACGGAGTCTGTGTTGACCTCAGGGAGCCATAGAGCTCCGGAATGTACTGCTGGACTGAACAGGCCAGGACCCCTCACATTCCAGAATGATCCACGCTGACGCTTGTTGGGGGGGGGAGTGTGTGCTGTTGCGTGCGTGAGCATGCGTGTCTGTTTGAGTTTCTGCACCCCCATGCTCATCCCTTCTCAACAGTTTATCTGTTCAAACCACGGTTGACGCAGTGTCATGTGGGTATAGTTTAAGGGGGTGTCAGTAATGTCTTCCTGTCTCGTGTCAGGAAAGGCAATGGGGCCAGGGCTCCATCTCCCTTTTTATGGTTTTCTTCCTTTGTTTGGATGACAATGCTGCAAATGTGTGATTTAAGTCTGCTCCCCACTGAATGCCATGTCCTTCCTCTGTCAGTCCTGAATAACAGAATCCCAGTATCTCCTAAAGATGCATGCACTGGGCATCCGCTTATATGGCATGAACAGCTCTCATCTATAGCGTCCCATTGTTTTTTATTCATTACTCTTCAGTGGTTTCCTTAGGCTCCTGACTGGAGTCTTTTGCTTTGCCCCCCCCCCCTGCCCCAACATCCACAGGCCATCTTATCTGATGAGTGGTTTCTGTGTCCCCTTTCCACCCCTAGGGAGGAACGCAAGGACCCTCTGTCGGCGCTGGCACGGGAATATGGCGGCTCGAAGAGGAATGCCCTACTCAAGTGGTGCCAGAAGAAGACTGAAGGATATCAGGTACAGGTCATGTTTGGGGTGAGGAATCCCATGCATCCTGTAGAAGATCGGTTTGGGATTCCTGGTTCAAGTCTCAGAGATAGACTTGAGCCAAAATCTGTATATAATCACTTCAATAAAAAAAAGACAAAGATGCTTCTGGTAAAACATCAGCTAATGATCTGTGAGCAGGAGAGACTCAACTCAATCTTAATTTGACTGTTATGACTAGAAGAAAACATCTGTGTTCGCGTTGCTCATGTTTCTCATAGTGCCAGGTTCATGTAGGCATGGGAGTGTGAGGGAGAGCTTTGGTCAACTGGACAAGAGACACAAAGTGGTATCTGTGCTTAGATCTCATGCAGGGAAGAACTGGTTCATCGTCTTTGTTTCCTTTTGTTTAATGTTGAACTAAAGAAACGCAGAGAAAGCAGGTAAGGAAGATGGATGGATGGATGGATGGATGGATGGGACACTGTGGTCCAGATGGAGAAGATAAAGGTCTCTGCTCATAAATTGCACCTATGCATGGAAAGTGCAGGGAAGACCATGGACAGCAGGCTTTTGAGCAGTAGATGCAGTTATGTTGTCACTGGGCCCAATATGAACCCAGTTCATACCCAGCAGACGCACAGTGATTCTCTTACAGCATGGGGCACTTTTTGTCTAGTTTGGATTAGATTCACTCTGCTGCTTAGAGGACAAGGGCCTTGAAGCTTTTCTGGGGGTCTGGTGATAATCTGAAGCTGTATTGTGGCCATATAGTTGTCATGTATGTATGTATATATGTACGTATGTGTGTGTGTGTGTGTGTGTGTGTGTGTGTGTGTGTGTGTATATATATATATATACACACACACACACAGATATATATATATATATATATATAATGAATAGTGATGGGCTGTGCTTAGTTTAAAAGGCCTTTTGCCAGCTGCCTCTTATCTGGCAGCTGTTTTCAGCATATGCTTGGTCATTTGGAAGGCTTTGCTAAGGGATCATGCAGACTGTCCTTTCTAATATATACTCAGCAAAAAAAGAAACGTCCCTTTTTCAGGACTGTGTATTTCAACAATAATGTTGTAAAAATCCAAATA
>JAODJX010000042.1:4315901-4333691 GCA_026776945.1 Isichthys henryi
GTGATTGGCTGATCAGTAATTTGCGTCAACGAGCAGTTGGACAGGTGTGCCTAATAAAGTGGCCGGTGAGTGTATATTCTGTTCTCTATATAACTGTTCTCCAATGGGTTAACTTTAAGACCCCCATTATTATCAACAAATCATGACCCAAATTTACAATGAAGCCATTGACATGACCCATTGACAATGACCCACCACTTGAGAAACACTGGTTTAGATAACATATATAAATGTTGTATATGATCATGGTCAAAGGAGTTCTTAGTGACTGTCAAAGAGGGCTTATTATTGTAATGCACATGAGTCCTGGTCAACTTGCAGATGTTTCAAATGGAATAATACCTTAAGTGATTTTCACATGACATCATCAGCTAGGGCCACCAAGAAAATCCCGAAATCCTCAGTCATGATCTTGGGGCACTACTTCATGCTGGAAGGCAAAAACAGAAACTATAAATGCCAGTCTGAGGCATAAGTAGGCAGTTCAATCAAGAGCCTCCCTGTCTCTGAAGTTACGGTGTACCACATGTACCGATTATTGTGTCTGAAAAACTTCTGCTATTAAAGTGCCGTAAAGGACACAGGGAGCCTCTGCTCAGTAGTTAGAGTCGTAGTCATGAGTCATCTTCCTCAATAAACAAACAAATTCACTAATGATGCACACCAGAATTGCTGGCTTCCTATGACAAAGAAATCTGGCTCTATCTACTATGACTGCGATGGTGTAGAGTGCTTTTCCCTGGCATGGCTTCTACACTACCTCTTAGACATAAATACCAACAGCAAAGTTATTTTGAGTGAGAACATGTGATGAAAAATGATCATCATTACAGGAGCAGAGTCCTCTAGGATGACAATGCCCACGTCCAGTGGCCACGAGGGGACGTTTATTGGTAATCTGAGCATAAAAACTGTGATATGAACCCAACTGAACAATTTTGTGAGCCGCAATCAAAACAGCATTTTCCCCCAGCATCAACGGAACAACAAGTGATGGGATTTCTAATGAAAGAATCTTGCTGCATCTCTCTGGTTGAGTTCCAAACAGGTAGGATCGATGCCAGTGTTTTTTTAAAGCTGTTCTGCGTTATGTTCGTCTTTGCCTTCTTTTGGCAGACCAATATTCGATCGGAAAATTAGTTGGAGAGTGTCTTCTTACAGATTTGTCGTTCCTGTCGAAATCGTATTCTGTTGAATTTACCACTGAGTTAGATCAGTAAAATAAACTAAAATTCAACAGTGGTTTTAATAATTTTCGGTCTCCATCTAATAAAATTCGAGCGACATTTCCTAATTTATCTATTTTTTCAGCAAAAGTTCGCTCATGTAGACTAAACCCCATCAATCTCTGCCATAGACTCCCTCTTAATAATATTGAACTTCTTATCCTTCAGCGGTTTTCGGTCAGATGTCATCGTCTACCAGCTGGACACTGTTTGAGAATGTTCCTATTCCCGGGGGTTACGGACTCGTACTAATGGTTATACGGTCCATATTTTGGGGTGCGTGCAGCCACGTGTTACTGCCGTGGAAGGACAAGAGATAGGCTATGCAATCATCAAGCACATACACTGCTGTAGGGACACTGATAGCTGAACATGTCGACCAGAATCAGCGGACACATTGTCCAAACGCCGGGATCACTCCCTTACAATGACCAAACTTGTCGGCTTGCATGATGGGGCGGCTCTGCATTGTTCTTGCGGACCCCTCCGAAGTTGATCTGCGCAGCGGAAGCGGTGACGTGCGTGTGTGCAGGTGGTTAAGCAAGCCTGAACACGACCGTGCGGAGAAATGAAGCGCCGCGCTGGTACGAGCATCTCCTGATAAGGCGAACGTGGGTTAAACTCGTACCGTTTTTTTCTTATATACTATCCCAATTATCCAGACTAGTTGAATATGTTGAGGAGCGGATAGGGCGGTTTTTGAGTTCATGCAGACGCAGCCCTGGCGGATCTATAGTCACCCAGAAGCAAGCCGCAAGTTGCACTTTTCATTTCTACCAAAATGCTGCGAAAAGCACACAGGAAATTCAGGCAACTTCATTTAGTCTTTGCTGTCTGACACGTCATAGCGTTGGCAAACTAAATTTAGAGTAGATAAACCTTTTCTGTGGATAAAAAAAACAACTTTTTTTAAAAAGTATAATATTTAGCCTGTTGTGGGAAATGGAGATGGACAACCTGTGAAATAGAGGTAAATATCCTATTGATTATTCTTTGTGAATCGAAATGCTGGTGTTTGTTCGTATAGAGATAATTACAGTTTTGCGAATATTTAATAATATTTTCGTGCAACTGCTGTGAAACGCTAATCCTCGATATTACAAGGGATATAATTCCGATTAAGACGGGAGAAAACGAAGGCATGCGTGTTTGTTCCAGACTAATAATTGACATGCCTTATACTCACTATCACAGCGGTTCACCAAGATACGTTTTAATCAATCTTCTCACTAGCAGACAGGAGCCTTTCTAAATACAAACAAGCATTTTTTTCTGGTGCAATTTAAATACAGTGAATATCGGATCATGAAGAATGCTCGGAGAATAGGCGACACAAACCTATTTTTTTTTATAGATAATTTAAACAATGGTCAATCAAGACAGAATAATCGGGAGAAAGGGGGTAATATATTCAGTATTGGATTTAACAATGTGTCTAAATTACATTGCTTTCGTGATATGCTGTTTTATCTTCCCATGTCTGCACTCGACAAAACCACAACGTCGATTCAAAGTTTCGGTTACTAGTTACTAGTTAACTGGAAATATTAAAATGTACAAATAATTGTTTCCCATTTTGGAATAAAATCATATGGTAAGTTTAACGTCGTACAATAATTATTGGCCTATTTGCTTCTACCTTATTATTTTAACTGGTAACAAAATAGGTGTAATATTATAAGTATTGTTATTTTGGTGTGGTGAAACTGAATAAACGCTAATAAACGCTGTCCTAAAATAGTTAATTCCGTACCTATTTCTAATAAATGCATGAATTGATGTCAGAAAGGATAAGGGGTCTGGTATAGATGAACTTGTTTTTGTAGTGTGAAGACATGCAAATTTTCAATATGCAGCACAAGTAATATGTATGTGGTACGTGTTGTTTGAACAGTTTAAGAATTGAAGTGATACTGTTCCCATTGCCAATCTAATCTGGAAGGGAAATAATAATCATAATGCGCATTATAAAGTTCGGCTTCCACCTCAGAGAAAACGAAGTCTCTGGTATCCAGCCGTCACGGACACGCCCAGGTTACTGAAAATGTGAACATCTGAGCGCCGTGACGGGCATGGTTTCACTTCGTCCCACTTTCCCCTGAAAAATTGGAGAGGTGCCGTCTTACCGCCAGGGGCCAGTATTGAGCATGATATACCGAGCCCGGTTTTGCGTTTTTCTTGTTGTTGTTGTTGAGGAGATTCATGCGACGACTCTTTTAGCACTTCTGGAAAAAACAGCGGCTCACATTGTTTACTTGTCTTGCAGTTATTTCAAACAGTGTATATCAACAGCCAAAAAAAGAGATATTGGTCATTATTTCATAATGTTCTGAGTACTTAGATTATTATCCACTGTACTTTTGCCACATTTCTTAGAATTTCATGAGGACAGAGAGAGTGTGAATGCGTTTGTTCTTTATGTCACTCTGTCCCAGGCTGGCGCCCTTGTAATGTGGCATCTACTGGCGCAAAAATAAAATCTAAGTCTTTTGATAAACTGAATGTTTCTCTGTGAGTGTTTCTCTGTGAGTCTTTGTGAGTATTTCCCCGTGAGTCTTTCTCCGTGAGCTACATCTCAGTAGTAATTCAGCTGAGGCCTATACTTCCTGGATCTTTCTTTGCCATTTGACAGTTTTCTTTTTTGTTTCTCACATCAGTAGAAGCTGACTGTCTTTCCTGGACTGACGTTATGTAGGGTTGTTATTCTTACGTAGGCCTGGTTTTCTCGCTGGTCCCTGGTGCTTGGCACATTTTCCTGCTCTGTTCGGGTTGAACCCATTGTGTTGCTTTGCCTTTTGAAAGGCTTACGGTCACACAAAAAATGAGTGTAAAGCAGAGTTTGAGGAATCGTGGGCTGGTTTTTAATTTTACTGCTGGAAGGAACATCGTGCAAATGGCAGAAACGTTCAAGAAATAGAGCTAAATGGGAGGAAGCTAAGGGTAGTGTTGAGTCTGCTGTGAAAACTTTGAGGGAAGTACATTTGTTTATTTAGCTGAAGCGACATACAAATGAGGAAATTGTGGGGTCAGACTGTGAGAGCACAGGGTCCGCCAGCATGCAGCACTGCTGGCCAAAAGGTTAAAAACCCAGAACCTACTGGATGCGGGCACACTTTACTGGGTATCATTATCTTCTGTGTGCTCCTCCTGTCCCGGAGCTGGATCTCACTAGCCACTCTGGACATTACTTCTAACTTTTTTTTTTTCTGTTGGTAACTAGGATTTGCTTGTGCAAAAATGTCAGTCACCCTTAAACTGAAATGAATATCAACTCTTGTGTTTAGAGCAACGTATGATTATAAATTTGCATCACATTTATAAGGGCATAAAATTCCGAATTTACCGTCCATAAAAGGATATATTCTTTCACTGCCTGCTAAAAAACCGTGATGGACAGTGGCACATTTCAGAGTGACCTTCACGTGAAGGTTTGTGTAATGATTTACACAGTTACTTGACCTTGGGTTTCTGAATAATGTGGTGGAGTACAATTGTTGTTTTTTTTTTGCTTTCTGGAGCTATTTTTAATTGTGCACTGCAAAAAACCAAAACAGAAAAGTGCAAATGTGACATTTTAACAGTGACGAAGGTCACTTTTGTGGGTATTCTCTTGTTTATCGTCCTTCTCTCGTTTCCGCCGGCCGCCAGTTCCTTGGGCCCCGAAGCCCGTATGAATTCGCTTGGTATCTCACACGCGTTGATAAGCAGCCATGTTTTGAAGGGCACTAGGGTGATTCAGCGTGATCAGAGTGATCTCAGGAACCTATACCAAGCTGACCACACCCTGACTTCCTCCTTCCCGCTGAGGATTCTTTACATTTCTGAAGAACAGTTGCTGGGGGGGGGTGGTCTCGAATGAATTGCACTTCAGTACAAAGGTTCCTGTCTCCAGATGCAGCTGTTGTCTGCTTGGTCGCCTCTGTGGAGACCGGCTCCATGAGGATGAAATCCTGCTGCCTGCATCACTTAAACCACGACGTCTCTTACAGTTTGCACCTCTCGGATATCTTGCGCTAGATTTTTGTCACGATGCTAGATCTTCCTGCCTGCAGAACGTGCCACAGCTACGGCAATCAACACTTTCCGTCACGTTCGATGGAACTTTCTTGCCTGAGAGGTGCAGCGTTATGAGTCGCTGGTTGGCCGCGATAATTGCCGACATAAATAAGTCAGGATTCCTTCTCTTATAAGCTGTTCCTCCGCTTATCAAATGCAGGTCACCTCAGGGGCATCGGAAGCATCCCAGATGCTCCTGGCTGCTGTTAAACTGCAGCCTTATCTGTTTGCACGCTGGGTAATTATTAAAAAATTTGCTCTCCAAAATGGATCCCGTGAAAGAGGAATGTAGTTTTCCATAGAAACCCCCTGTCACTTCATCAGTCCATCAAAGTGTCGACCTCTAAGGTCAGTTCCTTTGCATAGCATCTCCTGATCTTGCGTTTGAACGATGGCGTGCGGGATCTGGCCTGCCTTTCCCTGACGCATGTCGTCTATGAGAAATATAGCCTGAATGTCTGGCTTGTGCTTAAACTCTTTTAATGCTGGTCCTCAGTCGGATCCTTGTGGTGTTCTGACACATGTGAGATGAGGGCTTCTGGGAATTACAGCTGCCTCCAGGCTTTCCCAATTCTTCACACATTCCAGGGACTGACCCTGAATGCCCGTGGCCAAACTGCCTCCTTGCTGGTATTCAGCCCTGCCTGAAGGGTGGTGTCCTGCTGGAGGGAACGCTGTGTAGCACAGTAAGTTAAGGATCCAGCCCAGAAGGTCATGGGCTCCACAGCAAGGCCCCTAACCCCAAGTGCTCTAGAGGTGCTGCATGTTGGCTGATCCTGCACTCTAACCCCAAATCTGTGTCTCTCAAGAAGAGCAAGTTACAAATAGGGCCTCTTTGCATAAACAAAATACGTTCTCACTTGTAAAATGGCGGTAAAATGAGAAGGCGTTCATATTCTAAAGGGATTCAAATAATTTACCTATCATAGAACTTTCCTTGTTTTTTTTTTTACTTAAGTGTAATGAGAAACAGACTAGTGACTGTAAGGAAGTAAATGCTGCTACTTGTTAAATTTTTTTTACCCCCATTTAGCTACAGGATGGTGATCTCCTTGTGATTATACCTTGGCACCAGACCAGACCTACTGGTCATTTTTGGAAACCGGTTCTTCTGCAGGAAGGCAAATCGAAGACAGCAGAAAACAGGAGAGTTGGCAGAAAAGACACATCTAGAAGTTTCTCCGCTGAGCCCCGGAGCCCCGTGGCGGGGGGGTGGGGCAGCGTCCCTCGAGCAGCTGTACCACCGGAGCTGCAGCTATGGACGTTGCGGCGAGAACCCCTCACTCGTGCCTGGTGTCCCCGCGGCTTGTTCCACCATGCTGTACAATGCCCCTGCCGTCGTCTACATCGTGCTGGAGCTGCTGATCGCCGTGCTGTCCGTCCTGGGCAACGTGCTCGTCTGCTGGGCCGTCTGCCTCAACAGCAACCTGCAGACCATCACCAACTTCTTCGTGGTGTCGCTGGCGGCGGCCGACATCGCCGTGGGCGTGCTGGCCGTGCCCTTCGCCATCGCCATCAGCACCGGCTTCTGCGCCCACTTCTACGGCTGCCTCTTCATCGCTTGCTTCGTACTCGTCCTCACGCAGAGCTCCATCTTCAGCCTGCTGGCCATCGCCATCGACCGCTACATCGCCATCAAGATCCCACTGCGGTGAGCCTCTTTTATTCTAACCCTAACCCTCTGCAGTGACCTCTTTCACTGAACTCATCATTTACAGGTAGCATGGACTATGTCAGTAATTTGAAAGCTGTTGGTTCAGATCCTGTGGTCGGTAGAGTGGTTTCACTTTTGGGTCCCTGAGCCAAGTCCTCAAACCCCATTTATTAAAGGGACCTGTTTTCATGAATGTATGTTGTTTTCGGAAAAAAGTGTCTATCGCATGAATAAATGTGATGTGAATGTAATTAATGCAGTGACCCTATCTGTCACATCCCTGATGGAGGGAGATTGTTATGTATTAGAGAGCTCCATAATAGGAATAGGAAATAAAGGAAAATAAGAACTTAATAAATGAATTTAGTTTTAATTGATTATTAATAACGATTTATGTTTACATTTATACTGGTCATTCTGCACCCTGCACTGCCTGTGACAGACTCTGGGCCGTCCAGGTGACTCCAAGCTGGATAAGCAGGTGGGAGAATGATGATGGACGGGATACAAACTTAAAAAAAATTAAGATGCCTTTCCCCCCGTAGGACTGTCAGGTGTGATTGGTGGGGGGCCTTTAATACTGGGTTGGCCCTGTGAATCAGGAGGATTTAATGTTCTCATCCTTCAGGGCTGGGAGTTGAAATCCAGCCCCGGACGTCACTGGGCTGGCGGCTCTGCCTGACCTGCCCTTGTCCACACGGGTTTCCTCCCATAGGAGCAAAGGTGAAGGATATCAGCCAATCTAAGTCGCCCTTAGTATGTGTCTAGCACCATTAGCATGCATCTGGCGATGGATCTGTGCCCGTTCAGGGTGAATCCGCCTTGTGCAGCCTCTCTCCTGACGTCACTGTGACCGTGACTGGATATGTGGCCATTTGAAAAGGCTGCATTATTAGCTGGATTTCAGTCCTTGAATCTGTGACCATATTTTACATTAAACAACATTCAAAGAGGCAACGGCTTGATGTAGGTGCTGTCATGGGGGACCAGACAGGGCTGAAAGTGCCTGCCTTGAGCCTGGCTTTAGCAGTATTGGGTTGACTTGCCTTTACGGTGTTCAGTTGGCTTGCCTTTACGGTGTTGGGTTGGCTTGGCTTTATTGTGCTGGGTTGACATGGCTTTAGAGTGGTGGGTTGGATAAGCTTTATGGCGTTGGGTTGACTTTATGGTGTTGGGTTGGCTTGGTTTTACAGTGTTGGGTTGGCTTGGTTTTACAGTGTTGGGTTGGCTTGACTTTATGCTGTTGGGTTGGATTGGCTATATGGTGTTGGGCTGGATTGGCTATATGGTGTTGGGCTGGATTGGCTATATGGTGTTGAGTTGCCTTGCCTTTATGGTGTTGGGTTGGCTTGACTTTATGCTGTTGGGTTGGCTTGGCTATATGGTGTTGGGCTGGATTGGCTATATGGTGTTGGGTTGGCTTGGCTATATGGTGTTGGGCTGGATTGGCTATATGGTGTTGGGTTGGATTGGCTATATGGTGCTTTGAAACCAGAGGGGACCCGTATCCCTGCCTCCTGGCCCAGCTGCCCTTAGTGACCTGCTTTTGTTTTTTTTTTTTTTGTTCAGTTGTTTTTTTCGCTTCCTGGAAATGGTCAGCTAAAAAACACCCTGGGTTTTTCGTTGGTATCTTACAGTGATCCCACTCATACCCAGGGTTGTGTGTATGTGATGGTTACAGTTACATTTTTGTTTAATAATGAACTCCATTGTTTTTTGTATTTAATGTATTTACTGGTAATTATGAAGGAGGTTGTTTCAGTGAAGTGGTGGGACAGGCTGTAGTCAGTGACAGTTCCTCATAAGCCCCCTCTTTATAGGAGTCCCTTGATTCATGATTTCAGTCTGCTCTGGCTCTGCTCTTAGTTCTACTTGGATCTGCTTTTGGATCTGGTTTTTGGCACAGGTGTTCTTTTGCTTTTGGATCTGGTTTTGGGTCTGGTTTTTGGCACAGGTGTTGTTTTGCTTTTGGATCTGGTTTTGGGTCTGGTTTTTGCTCTGTTTCTGTGTCCGGTTTTTGTTTTGCTTTTGGATCTGGTTTTTGCTCTGCTTTTGGCTCCTGTGTTGGCTCAGGTTTGGGTTTTGCTTGGTTTTTAGCCATCAAAATGACAAATAATTGAAAATGGTGTATAAAAAGCACCGGAAAGATGGTTCAGGCTCCCAGCTAGCAGCATGTAACTGCTATTTGTCGAACGATCATCAGTATTATCACATTTTTAAATAATAATCTCCCAGCATTATAGAAAATTAGATTAACAAACAGGTTCTTGCTGTGCTCCTGCAATTCCTTATGATGACAAGCGGATACTCGGCAGCTTGTTTATTATGTAATATTTACCTTTCAACCAACGAACCAGACACTTCACCAATGTATTTTTATGACTTCCGGAGGAAATGTTATCAAGTGGTTGACGAATGGGCTCTCCTCTGCATTCATGGTATTAAACTTTTGAAGTCTGTTTTGTTTTAAGAATGATCAAAAGGGAGTGGGCACTAATTTACTTATCTGAACAACAGGGCTAAGCCACAAAATATATAGTAATTCGTCACTGATTCGTTGTGGAGTAAATACGGTAAATTTCATTATAAAGATGAAAGCGACTACTCTCTATACCCAGAATCAGTCAGATAGTATAGTTTTCTTTTCTTTGGCGTCATTAATGGGTATGGGGGGTAACTCTGCAGGTTAGCACCGTGGTTCATACTCTGACCTGCAGAATGATGTCACCATTGGCCCCTTTAGCGAGGCCCTTAACGCCAATTGTTTCAGGAACTGGTTGACCCTGCTTTCAGTTATGTGGTGCCTTGGATAAAAATGTTTGTAACAAGGTAATGGTGGTTTTACTCCAGTTATGCATTTCAGTCTACAGTAGTAGTCATGGTTTGTTTGAATGAAAATATCTTTTATAAATTTTCAGCATTATACAAAAGTGTAAGTGGGTGGTGTAGCGGCTCACTGGGTACCCTGCTGCCTCCCACCGGCAGGGTTGCTGGTTTGAGTCCCTCTTCTGCTCTGCATGCGGGGAATTTGCGTGTTACCCGAGTATCCCTCATGGCTGTCTTACAGTTAGGTAAATGGTAATATATCTAAATTCCCCATCCTGTGTGTTTGTGGGTATCTACCCTGCAATATACTGGTGTCCTCTCTAGCGAGTGCCCCCGCCTTGAACCTCCAGCCCCCCCTCCCAGCCATTAGAAGTGGTTGGAGGATGATAAATCGAATTTCCATGTACTTGTTTATATAACATTCTTCCCAGGATTCACATGCTTTCTTTTTAACATAGTAAACTGGTTTTACATCACTGGCTGAGCTAAAATCACTGTGCTATTTCAAACCAACAAACATCAGAGCTGCAATAACAGCGTTGAACTGTAATACAATCCAGTACGGAGAGAAGCGTCATGTCATGTAAAGGCTATCTGCCCATGCAACTGTACACAAAGGAATGACGCGTCACACAACTCGAGTGTGACAGATGAGCACTTTCAGAAACACGCATCAGAAAAACCAGCTGAGAGTTTTTCTGTTATTTAGTTGGTTAGTGGCTGCTGCTATTGGAAACAATAAAGCATCATGTCTGACAGTGAAGAGGGCTTGGATGTTTTCACAGGGTCATTTAGGTTGGGCACCTTTGCTGCGAATATACAATAGCAGACCCCATCCTGCCCTGGTTTTTTTGTCAAACCATAGAAGGTGAACGGTGACTCCCAGGCGTGGGAGCCGTATGCAGAGAGCAGGAGACCTAAGAGGGAATGAAACAAAATTTAGGCAACAGAAGGTTTCCTGTTGTTCACCTATGTGACCAACTGCGAGAACTGAACCCTTTGTCGGTTTTGTCCGTCAAACAGATTATAGGCAGGAACATGTACGTGTGTCTGAGGCTTGGAGGTGGGGGGTGCAGACTACGGGGCTGATGGGAGCGGCTTGTCGCCCATGTCCCCCCCCCACACACACACACACACGTCAGGAGTGAGTGATCCCCACTTTTCTGATTCACCAACACAAAGACGGTCCGTCGTGCGTCACCGTGGAGTCTAACAGAACACAGCCAACGCAGGCTGCCCTAACTATGGGGAAAAATGAACCCTTGGGGGTGGAGGGGTGTGGGGGGGGGCAAAGTTTTATTGGTGCAGAAAAGCAGCTAATGGCTAAATGACAAGATCGATTCCTGCTGTCCTCAGTGAGAACAGATGCAGCCTGTCCGGCACGTCGCTCGGAAGACCTGGGCCCGGCTCTCCTCACACTAATAGCTGTCCAAGCAGCTGCCTGGCTCCATTCTGCAGTCAGTTTGTCACTGCACCGTGGGCGCTCCTGTCGAGCGAGCAGGCAGTCTGAAAGATTTCCGTATTAGGTCATGCGGGGGCGTGTCTCTTCCTGGGCCTTTTGGAAAGATATTAAAATCTTAACGTTGCCAAATGTATAAATGGCATATAAAAGCCAAATCAATCATGGAGACTCAGTGGTCAGCACTGCAGTGGGTCAGCCCTGGCTCTGAGCAGGTAGAGCTTTACTTGTTCCGGCCTGCCTTTGTGTGAACTTCCTCCTGCAGTCCGAAAACACGCAGTTAGGCGATTTAGTGTCTCTCGTTTTACCACAGTGTTTGTGTGCGCTTTGCGACGGAATGGTAGGCACTGCCTCGTGCTCTCGACTTCCTTGAATGGGCTCCAGGTTCACCGTGACATTGTGACTGATAAGGAGTATGGATGGATGGCTAAATATTCAAAGATTAGTCAGATTTTTGGTACAGAAAGACTGGAGGATCAGGGCAGTATCCTGTAGTGGTTTCATAACGTGACTAGATGGGTTATGGGGGTCATTTTAGAGAGTGGGTTTCATACTTGGCCCAGTTCCCCCCCCCCCCCGTCAAGGCCCCCACAGGTCCGTGCTCACATTGCACCTACTGATCCAGACCCGAACATGCTTTCGTCATCACTGTGTGACTCTTTGTGTTGAAGAAAAGCAGAGCACAATGGAGTTCATCATTAATGTGTTTATTTTGTGGCGTATTTGGAGTCATTTTTTGCTGCATTGACTCAGGACTCTCATAGATTTGAGTAGATTTATAGATAGTACACGATGCTGTGATTCTCATTTAACAGTAATCATTTCTGTCACATTCCTCGTGGAGTGGAGAAACAGTAAGACCCCCCCGCCCCCACCCAGTACCACCTGAAGCAGCAGTACTGGTGGTTGTGTCACGGAGTGAGGCCACGTGTCATGTGATCATGTGCCCCTGTTTTGAAGTGGTTTGTTTATTTGCACAATTTGACCTTTGAAGCATGACTCGCTGCAGAAAGCGGCTGAAGATCTCAGCTTCTCTCCCACACAGAGCAGAAGACGTACCGAAAATAGAGCTTCTCATCAAATGACATTTTGTTAGCTTCTGTAACTCCATATGAAGAGCAGATTTGTTTTTGCTTCTTCTCCCTGTGGATGATGTGGGTTTATTTTCTTTTCCAGGTCTTTCTGTAGTTATTGTCTAGTCAGTGATTCAGTGCTGATGTACTGGTCTTTACTGGAAAGCTGAGATCCCAGTCCCCGGCAAACTAAATACGTTCTGGACTCACATGAAGGTTACAAAGTAATTTCCTGCATTCATGGACATCTGTTCTAATTACTAATGCATTATGTTCATTAAACATGAATAGTGAAAATGATTTTTTTTGTCCCCTGTTGCTTCGTGTTTGAATCCAAAGTTTCGTGTACCGTTTGAGTTTCGGAGCCGGTGTAAACTCCCCAGAGTGGGATCTGGGTCCCAACGGCCCACGTCCCATTAGAGCCCCCAGCCATAACAACTGGTGCATTATTTGGTCAGCTTCTTCCTGCCCCCCCTAGGATGAGGCTGTGTGTGGACAGGTGTTCAGACCCCGTGTGAAGCTTGCAGACTCAAATGGCCTGAACAGCCACATACTTCCTGCTCTCTTTATTATCCATTATGGTTCAGGCCCTCATTTCCCCAGAAAGCTGATACAGCAACATTCAAGCATGTGAATAGCAGTTAAAATGCTTTAAAAATGTCAATGATGACTTACTCTGCAGCTTAGTGTCATTTTGTGAAGGTTGCATGCATAAATCATCCATCCATCCATCCATCTTCTATAAGCACTTATCTAGTATAGGGACACATTGAGCCTGCAGCCAATCACATAAAGCACACAGCAAATGGCAGGACACACCTTGCATACGATACCAGTCCATCACAGGTTACACACAAAGAGATACCAGTCCATCGCAGGGTACACACAAAGAGATACCAGTCCATCGCAGGGTACACACAAATAGAATTACACATTATGGGCAGTTCAGAGAACCCGGAATTCCTGTTTTGGACCTGCAGAAAGATAATTGCACATCCACAGGGAGAACATGCACACTCCACACACACTGAGCAGGGGTATGTGATTTAAACCCCCAGTCCAGGAGTGTGTCATGCGTCTTTGTTATGATTTGGAAAGCTTATGAAAATCTCCTTGTTCTTTTTTTCCAAAAGGTATAACAGCCTGGTGACAAGCCAGCGTGCTAAGGGCATCATCGCCATCTGCTGGGTGCTTTCGGTGGTCATCGGCCTCACACCCATGCTGGGCTGGCACACCAAGAACCGCCCACAAAACGACACCAAATTCGCCAACAGCACCAGTGGTCCTAAGTGCCCTAGTGGCACCATCGAGTGCCTGTTTGAGAAGGTAGTCACCATGGACTACATGGTCTACTTCAACTTCTTTGGCTGTGTGCTGATGCCCCTGCTGCTCATGCTGGGCATCTACCTGCGCATCTTCATGGCTGCGCGGCGGCAATTGAAGAGGATGGAGCTGAAGGTGGTGCATGGGGAGCGGTCACGCTCTACCCTCCAGAAGGAGGTCCACGCCGCCAAGTCTCTCGCCATCATCGTGGGACTCTTCGCCATCTGCTGGCTGCCGTTGCACGTTATCAACTGCTTCACTCTCTTCTGCCCCGAGTGCGCCCGGCCGCATGCCAGCATCATGTACCTGGCCATCATCCTCTCTCACGCCAACTCGGTGGTCAACCCCTTCATCTACGCCTACCGCATCCGAGAATTCCGCCACACGTTCCGCAGGATCATCCGCCGCCATGTCCTGGGGCGGCGGGATCATTTTGAGAGTGGCTCCTGCAGCACCACCCGGCCCGGCAGCACCCGCGCTGCCACCCTCACTGCCCCGTCTGAGTCCTGCCCTGCCAAGACCAACGGCTTTACCCTGGATGGCTATTCTGACCATGGCACCTTTGGCAACAACCTCGATTCCTGCAATGGCCATGAAGGTGCCAAAACGACTGTTGTTTCCAGTGCCATCCCTCCTCCATCAGACCATGTCCCACATGGCCCCCCGGTGGATATCACCCCCCCCCTACATCTGCAGTCAGGGGCGTACTCCTCAGGACTCCCCACACAGAATGGAGATGAGCACCATACCCCTGGTGGCGCGGAGGTGGAACTGAAAGCCGGGAGGGAGTTCTCCGCGGCGCCAATCAGACCAGGGTTCTGCAGACACACAACACGCTGCCCCGAGCTCACACAGGTGTCCTGATGGCACTGAGAGCGGGCTGTGGCCCCTGGTGCTCCACTGACATCTCATGTAATATTTATTGCCTTGCCTGGGGAAAATAGAGACACAAAATGAGGCGGGGAGCAGGTGTGAGGAAAATAATAAATGAATGGCCCCGCCGCAGAGTCACGTGTCTTGAAGGGGCCATGGTGTGAAACGCTGCGGCCCCTCCCCCCTTAATCCCGTGATCTGATTCTTACTGGCGTTTCATATCTTGCAGGGATGCGGGGAGGGGTAGCTGCATGGAGCCAAGACATAAAGCCGTAGTTCAAGCGCTCCCAAAAAGCCTTTCTCCTCCTGGTGATTTTGAATGTGAAGAAGTTCTAGTTCAGGAGATGGGTGTCCTGTAAATAAGCCTCATCTCTAGCTTCTCTCTCCTGCCCCCCTCCCACCCCAGGCTGCCCAATGTTAGGCCACATCCCTTCTTCCCTTACCGCTGCCTTTGGGGGAATGTCAAGACAATGCCCACCAAAGTCGGCTGAAGTCTGAGGGGGCTTGTCCATCCAAGGAATGCCCTTTGTCATAGGCTAGCTGTCACTTTGGCTCAGCCAATCCGCAGCCAGGTGCTGTGTACGGGGGCCTATCTTCTTTGAACATGTTCCTGAGGGAAACACTTTTGCTGAAAGCTATTTATGATGTAAAAGTCTGACCAACCATTGATGTAAGTGTTTGTTTTAATGTCTTTTATCATGTTGTTGTCGTTGTTGTCGTTGATGATGTTATTGTTACTGATATTAGAGCCATTGCTCTTATTACTTATTGTGTGGTTCCCAGGTGTTGACAGTGAACGACCAAAAATGAGCCCACAAAATCATTTAGGGTTAACAGGTAACAAAATGCCAGTTTGGCCTGGCTCTTTCAAATTGGGGCTGCAACACAACAAAGCAGAACAGCAATGTACCTCTGCACTAATCAGGTTACAGCTGAATGCATCCTGTAGGAATGCTTGGACGACAGTGACGTCATCTAGGCTGTAGAATGTCAGTGGGATGAGTAGATCCAGCAGCTCATGGGCGGGTCTTATTCAGCATGGCTCTATGCAATATTATTGATCCAATCTGACACAAATGTGGGTTTTTATTCTCAAATGTGATCAGTTTAAGACAGGGATCCCCAATTCCGGTCCTGGGGTGTCAGTCTGCAACACAGTTTGTAGATTTCCCTGCTCAAACACATCTACTAAACCTGGCAATTTGCTGTGTTTTTGATGAAGGTGCTCAAGCAGGAAAATCTGCAAACTGTGTTGCAGACCGAGTCTCCAGGACCGGGACTGGGGATCCCCCATTTTCATCTGCCACTCAACAGGCTTGTGGTCCATCCTTGTGCATTCATGTTGAACCATGTTACCCGCTAGTGCCAGCCCACTGAGAAGCCGGAGAATTGTGTGGATGGCTGTTTCCAGCATTTGGCCCCATGGCTGGTTCTCTTATTGGTTCTCTATAGTTGCCAGTGGTGTTTTCCTGACCTCCTTAACACTAGCTGCTTTCCCGTCTCATTATCGCACCTGGTTTTCCAATCAAACTGTGTAACGGGCAGCTGGTGGCCGTCTCTAATTTGCCTGTGAATGTGGGAAAAGATGGAAATGGATTTGGTTCCATTTGCTTTTCAGGAAAAGTATGACATAGTATTTCTCAAACTTGAGTGGGGAAAATGCAAAATACCTCCATTTTCCGAATAAATGTTTTCTTTTGTAATTAACCGTCTCTGCTTTGTGAAATGATTGAGCACCTTCTCACAGTTAGTACTTGACATTTAACTAGGAAAAACTCAGTAAGTGGTGATCATTAACTAGCACAACTTCAAAGGCATGGAGGGGATCTGAAAGCGCGGGGTGGCAGGGCAGAGCCCCGTGTCAGGGGAGCACACAAAGCCGTTCTGTTTACTGCGTTTCGCCTCAGATGTTCGGAAGTGAAGCTCTCTGAACATCTTGTATTCTCAGCTGTTCTTTAAATAAATCGCAGGTTGCTGTACTATAATTTTCAATGTCTCCCCAGAGATTTTTGTGAATTAAGGAACTTCAGATTCTCAGACATTTCCCAGTCTTACCAAAGCAATCTTTGGCTCCATTTTAAGCAAACCATGAAGTTAAATGTTTTGAATACTGTAGTAGAGTTTATGAATTGCAATCCCCCCCAAGGTCTATGCCTGCTACCTGCCTTATGGCCCTTCCTGCTCGAGGGCTCTGCGACCCTGACCAGGACAACTAGCTAAAAGATGGATAGATAAGAACACAAGAAATGTACAAACCAGAGGAGGCCATTCAGTCCATGAATAAATATTCATTATGGGATTGTTTTAAAAGCCACTTATTTGTTTATAGATGAAAGATTACTAAAGTAACACTCCAGATTAGCAAAGAAATAGTTTCCAGAGAGTTAAACCTAAAATTTCTGCCAGAGAGGAATTACTCACAAATGTCACGTTGAGAGACTTTTGTTTGTCAACAAATACAAATCCATTTAAAGACAATTGTACTTTTCAGCAAAAGAATGACCATTTGTTTTTTAAATATGGTATTCACTTTTAGCAAAAAATACTCAAATACAGCATAATTGTAAAACCCCAATTTCTGTGTATGAGAAGACAAATGTGTTGATAAGCAACATTTGTTTACTAACATTCTGTAATAAGCTGCTATCGGAACGAATTCTGATTACTGTAAATTATATCAGGCTGTATTTGAATCCTATGGCAGCAGAATATTTGCACTCCCACTGGGGTTTTAACCAAGGCCCTTACACCCCCTAAAAAAAAAGTTTCCAAGACGGATGGTTGACCCTGTATTCAGACCCCAAGCTCCACCTTCACCTCTCTATCTCTCTCTCTCTCTCTCTCTCTCTCTATATATATATATATATACAAGTGGACAGCTGCTAGCATCATTTTATTGAATTACTTCGTCCCATCATTTATATTTTAATAAATACTCAGTAAAACCCAAATCATCGCTGGAATTCATACAGGAAAATCAGATTTCAAATTTCCGACTTGCTTATATACAAATGAAACCAATGAAATGACGAAAATAATTCAAGAAAATGTTTTTTTTCGGTAAACAGCTTTCTGAATAATCCTGGGTAACGCAGGGTCGTCGACTCTCCCACCTTCTGACACTCGCAAGAAATCTAACAGCAAATGTATATTATTCCATTATGAATCTAAAATTAGCTACATCAAAAATGTTGGGGTTGTATGCAAACCCTACAGACTATCCATCCATCCATCCATTTTCCAAACCGCTTATCCTTACTGGGTCGCGGGGGGTCTGGAGCCTATCCTGGAAGCAATGGG
>JAODJX010000042.1:4338393-4351516 GCA_026776945.1 Isichthys henryi
AAAACATGCTGAGGCTAATTGGAGTTGCTAAATTGCCCCTAGGTGTGCATGTGTGAGTGAATGGTGTGTGAGTGTGCTCTGCGATGGGCTGGCCCTCCATCCTGGGTTGTTCCCTGCCTCATGCCCATTGTTTCTGGGATAGGCTCCGAACCCCCCGCGACCCAGTAGGAAAAGCGGTTTGGAAAATGGATGGATGGATATTCTATTTTTCACTAACCAAGGAGACTGGCCACTTTTAACCTGCCCCAATTACCCTCACCACGGTAAAAAACAGACCGA
The DNA here is from genome assembly GCA_026776945.1 of Isichthys henryi. Lineage (NCBI taxonomy): Eukaryota > Metazoa > Chordata > Actinopteri > Osteoglossiformes > Mormyridae > Isichthys > Isichthys henryi. Next base: position 4,338,673 of record JAODJX010000042.1, read on the forward strand.
TGGATGGATGGTTTTGAACTGTAACAAAAGTATATTTCTCAGCAAACAATGTTGCGCCACTGTGGGGAAAATGGAAAGAGATCAAAGCACTACTTTAGTTTTAATTATTCACATAATGCTTTTATCTGGACCATTCAAATGGCCATTTTGATGAAACACATTAACTGCAGTATGTGCTGAGGGCATCCGTAAGCATCACCCAGTGCATTAGTTACAATCACATCCGTCTTAAGTACATCTTACTAGGAGGGAAAATGGTCTGTGGTTTACAGAAACTTGTGAGTGAGGTACGGATATGGAAACAGCTGCATTTTCGGTAATCAATTTGTCGCATTCGCTTGCATTGTTTAATTTTTGGAAATTTATCTCAGAGAAAGATCATTGTAAACAAAGATTTAAATGTTAATGAGGCGACACACACACACACTCTCTTCCTGTATGGAGACTTACACAGCAATAGTTTCTAATGCAACCCTTGCCATTATTCAACATGGATGATAATGACCAGGAACCCGGAGATAGGATGTACAAAGGCTGAGGTCATCGTGGGAACATGAGGATTCAATGAACGAATGCAGGAAGTTAGACAGACGACGTGCACAAGACAATGCATATTGGTTAGGAAAATGTATGTTTTTTTTAACCAGGATTATCTTTAGTGAGATTCTCATGGTATACCCTGGGAATTAGAGTATCGTTAGGAAACAATCGGATTCTTTACTGGAGGAATGCATAACATCCTTTCAACGGTGATACAGCCAGGAAGGCCCATGTAATAGCTGACTACACTGATAAACTGTCTTCATAATTATATCTCAGCTTGAGTTTGGAATTTATGATTTCATGCTTCTTATCTAAGGAAAAACATTTGTTTCAGCACATTGTCATATACAACATTTGTAATGCTCATGCCTGTATGGCCTTGTGTTAAATTTGATATTATGATTTTCCATGGGCCCCCATGACCCCATAGATGAGTGTGGAAAATGATGGATGGATGAATAGATGGAGTTTTGCTTATTATAATGTAGGTTATGTGCAAAACAGAAGGAAAATCGCAAAGAAAGCAACCTATTTTAGTGCTGAATGTATGATTGTTCTGTCGTGTCACACCCCATTTTTCCAGTGAATAAACCCGCGAAGGGCCAGTCCGCCACAGTGTAAATGTCACGTGTGACTAATAGCCATTTCCTCCCCTTTTCCAAGACATTGTAGCCTTTGATTTTGTTGTGTATCACACATGCAGATTAAGTTCTGCTAAACTCTGTTTTCAGTGGACTTTACCTCGTCGGTTTCAAATGCACGAGTTAAATCGGGACTTTATTTGGTTTAAGTCGCCTTGGGCAAACCAGTCTGTTACGTAACAATCAAACCAGAAACACAGACCGGTTTCAGTGTTATGCTCGCTGGCAAATCTTCACGAGGGGAAACAACAATACCACAAAAAATGATCCTGATAAAACTGACCGATATGAGAGGTTAGAATACAGGTACAGGATGGATGGATGGAAAAAATAGCGAAACCGAAATACCTAAAATCCATTCCGTCAGATGACGATTGGCGCGCCAGAGCACGCATCTCAAAGGTCCAGCACAGAAAACACGAAACACCAAACTGTGTACCGCCTCAGATTTTAAGCTTTGTATTTATACAATTCTCTGGTGAGGTGTCACAGAGATTAGCAGCCTGCAAAGAAAACATTTTGTTCCCAGTGATTTTCAGGAAGCTTTTCCAATGAAAAACACACCTTCCCTTTCACACGTCTCGCAGATGATTCATATTTTATAAGGAAATATAGTCTCGCTGGTGGGTTCAAAGAATAGATTAAAGAGTAAGTAGGTTTGAATTGTCATGTAGGGAGCAGAATTCCTATAACATATTTACCTAGATAGTAGTTCTACACCATATATTTCCTTTTTTTTTATCATATTCACTGTATGTTTTTATCTGACCATTTCAGGACAATGGCAGCAGTGACGGCTGGTGAAAAAAAAATCTTGGTGGGGCTGACGTACCAATAGATTTCCCTTCCTAGTCCAGTATAAGCATTCAAATGAACAGTCAGAAAATGACAACAATTTTCACAATCATAATTTAATTTCCTTAGTTGGCTGGGTGATATTTATTTCGGGCTTGTCGGGTCCCAGCTCCTTAATGTGTATTTTTTTCCATCATCGTCCTTCTCGCAAAAGTGTAATTCAATAACGATCTCACCCAGCTTGCTGGAAGCTGCCCTTCAACTGTCGTCAGTGCCATTAACTCTCTGACTGACCTGAGAGCGATCCAAAACTTTCCCGCGTTTTCTCTAGCAACGCCCCAAAACCATGTAATTCGGCGATGCTGATAGGCGAAATCTTTATTATATTCGCCTAGCAACCATACACGATTGGCTATTTCCCTGCACTTCTGGGGCGCTTGGATGAGCGCCCAAGAAGAGAAATGATTGGTGGAAATCTGTCGGTGGAAATTTAATGTTGTTTAAATAATTCAGATTGCATGTAGGCACACATTATTAAGTAAAACTGACACTGATAGTAAAAAATATATATATTTTATTTTTTTATATATTTTATATCCAACTCCCCCACATTTGGGAGGGCGGCGCCCGAGCGCGCCCTATGGGCCAGCTGCCACTGAATGGCAGCATTGAAGGATACTACATACGCATATATACATACCCACAAATCACAGCTCATGCGGTAGTTGGCTGTGTACCACGACGCGTTTTCAGCCTAGAAGTAGTGTTATGCACCTCGAATTCAAGGTTTTCAATCATTTACTGTCAGGTATATGAGAATTATGAAATTCCTGCATGTCAAATATATGAAAGTAGTGGGTAGGTGGAGTGTCTGTAAAATAATTAGATTCTGGAAGCAGGGAGATTTCTTATTTAACCATTTAATAAACCAACCACATTACTTTATCATAGAGTACAAAAAAATCCTTCTTCTTTTCCTTCCATCCATCCATTTTCCAAACCGCTTATCCTTACTGGGTCGCGGTCTTCTTTTCCTTTTCAATCAATATTCTCTAAATACAAATAGCTCGGCCAATACATCGCAATCAATCCCAATCGGCAGATTCTGAACAATATGATGAGTTAAATAAAGTAGGTAACATAATTTCAACAATTTCTACTAAAGTAATCTCACAATATAGGTACAGCAGCCAGTAATAAATAGCAATGGATAACAAGTGATCTAAAATAACATGCCTTCGCATATACATATGCAAGAAACGCGCTGGAGCTGGAACGTGGAAATTAAGTGTCAGTGTCAATTGATGCAGCGTTCGCTATGCAGTGAGCCTTTGTTGAGGAGCCTATTTAAAATCGCCGGCACAGCGGCGCGCACACGCCACATGCATACGTGGGACGGCGCCTTGCTGCTGGCACGTCGAGGACAACGTGCTGCAGGAAATCGATGCTAAGGAATGAGCACGTGGGGAAACGCATTAGTCACGGCAGAGTGAATTCTGTCAATATGACTGCTCCCCCTAGAGGCCGCAGTATTGCACGACCTCCCCCTAGACAGCATTTGACAAGGCAATGCACAAAGGCTCAGAGCTATTGTCCGTCCTGCTCTGTATGACAGTTACTCATTTGCGAGATGAAACACATAATTGACTGCTAAAAAAAAACAGTGGTGTGACAGGGGACACAGGGGTGTATTACTAATGATACTTTCCTGGAAATCCTTCTTTATAACTTTTTAAAACCTCAAGACGAGCTCTGCTGTTACGTCCACAGGACAAGCACTTTATTTCATCTGGCACGTCGCTTAAGCATGCACGTAAAGTGTGTGCTCACGACCTGTGAAGGTTACTCTGCATGAGGCCGTTGCCCATACTTAGGGGAGTGAAAGCTAATGTGGATTTTATTGACACGGGGAGCAGAGGGGAATTCACACCGGAGCACGAGAGAAGTCTGGCCCGGGTGGAGCACCGGTCTGGCCAGGGAGCTGGGGACAGCAACCTTCCACAAAAGGAAGCTGTATTTTTGGGCCTTTCCCCTTCCTCCCAGTGTCTGCGCACAGCACATTCGCAGCACAGCAAAACAAATTTACCTTAGCAAATACAACCTGCTTTCTGGTCCATTAGAGGAAAACATTTGTGATGACAGTACAAAATAATTAGGGAGTTTCAGATATAGTAAGTTATGGTCAGACCACAAAGAATGACGCAATCCATAGAAAATTTCCTAAGGATGAATTTAGACCTCTGTAGACAGGCTTTCCAGTCAAACTAGACTTGTGCAATCATGATGTTACTGAACGGATTCAGTAAACGTAGTCCTAGATAAGCGGAAGGGTTCTTTATTGAGTCCCCCCTGGTTTCAGACCACACATGTACCATATCCCACAATGCACCTGAGCAGTCTCCAGGTCCCAGCTGGAAGCATAGCTCACTCTGGACAGTCCTAACGGACTGCTTCCGATCATGAGCATTATATTAACCAGGTGTTGGGTGGATGCCCTGCTCCAGGTGCTGTCTACAGTAAACCCAAAATAAAGCGCCATCATTCCATCTTAATCTGCTGTGATTGCGTATGCAGCGTGGTACTGTTTTTCATGTTACCTGAAACTAGTTTATGTTCTGCATTAAAATGAAGGGGGCTATGAGATGGAGAATTAAACAGCAGCTACGGAGGCCACTCTACAGATAGGCTATGTAATGCAAATTGAAAGCTCAAGATTGTTTGGCTGCAGAGCAACCTTATATTGCTTTAGGGCGATACTCATCTGGCTCTCGATCTTATTGGTGCTGAACGGTCATGGATCTTTGCTGCCGAGAAAATACAATTTACATCTGAATATTTACTAACAGCACCAAATGTGATTATGTAATGTTGCCCAGTTGCTGGAGTTGTGATATGATGGCTAAGCTTTCAATTAATTTTTATTGAACTCCACTTTGACACTGGGTGGAGGGCTGCATCCATGAAACAAATGACCATCTTTAATTCAATGTACTTTGTTGAAACTACCGTTTTGTCTAGTTTCTTTAAACAGCCTTTTGGCATGAGTACCTGTGTGTGTGGCAAACACGAATGGCCGAAAATGATTGTCCTCCTGTTCTATCCGCTCACAAGTGGGAATAACTTCTTTGCCGCTGTTCCCCGTTCCCCAGTTAATGCATAAATGGTGGAAACGTGAGTCCAGGCAGGCCTGGGTTTAAATGGCAGTAGGAAGGCTTAACAGAGCAATAATACAGTTAGGGCCATGGCCTGTTGTCGTGGAGACCTGGCTGGGAAGGATCCTTTCTGGCCGTCTAGGGACAGCTCGCCGCACCTCGCAGGATAATCAACTCAAGGCGGCAGAAATCTGCCTCATATGAATCATTACCACGGATCCTGTCTCCACAGAAGCTTCCCTTCGACAAAGGACTGAATATGACCTTGTTTTAAGGAAAAGGAAAAAAAAAAAAAAGGAACAGGCAAAAGTGCAATGTGCAAGGGGGCGGGGCTTCTCTGTCATCTTCTTCTGCTGGGTCATGTCAATATATTCTTAAAGTACCACAATAATGATTCAGTAAAAACACATGAAAAACAATATTTGTGGTTAGTTGTTAAGGAAAATTCTGTATTTTCTTGGGGTACTTCTTTTAACTGATGACATTATGTTAAATAAAAATTCGGTAACACTTTACTTGAAGGGCCACAAACATAGTGTTATACTATTACATTTGTATTACTTATTTACATACTGATCTCATGTTAATTCATCATTAATGAGTGGTGACACATTTTGTCTCAAGCACTTGTTAATTCTGTAAACCTTTCTGAACTACTGAAGTAACAGGTCATGAATAACACAAATTAAATACTGATCTCATGTCTGTTCATCATTAATGAGTCATGGTGCATTTTTCATCCCAAGCAGTTACTATATCTGTTAATTCTGTAATCATTTCTGAACTACTTCAGAAACTAGGGGAGTCTGTATGACTGTAACATGGGATAGTGATAAGAAAATCTGTTCCTCCAATCAGAAACGAGATACAAATGACATAATTCACTCTGCACATGCTCAGTTCAGTCTTTATTTCACATGTGAAGAAGGAGCACTCCGCGACAAACACAGATTTGTAAGGAAAAAATAAATCTAAGAAAGTAATTTTTTGACTTTATTTTTGTGATAGCACTGCAAGCTTCAAACAAGTCATTTTTATTCTGTGCCTATGTAAATATCCTTTGTACAAGTTGTTAGCACTAAAACTGTTACTCTTAACTGGAAGATGAACTTGTTCATGGCCACCACGGACTGGGATAGTTGTAACAGTGATTCTCCAACTGCTCCCAGGCCACTTCTCAAGCCCAGGAACCTTCTGCATTGTGCGTATGGAACATTTCAAAGTCAAAGGAAAATTGGGTGAAATGCAAAGACTGGGGTTGGGGAACGTGTTCCATAGAGGGCCGCTGTGGGTGCGGATTTTTGTGATGACCTCTCAATCAGCCAAAAACAGTGGGTACCCAGGACCGTAATTGAGAACCACTGTTTTATTATTGGCTGGCTGAGCAGTCATCCCAAAAAGCCACACCGTCACCCGCCCTCCATGGAACAGGTTCCCCACCACTGGCATAGACTGTCCAAGGTGGGCCTATGAAGCCTGTCCATCAGGCGGAGTTCAATACACCTGTCACCACTGTGATTCTGATGGTAACTAATATCACACACACACACTGGTTTCTGACTATATCTTAGTGGGGACTTTCCATTCATCTCTATGGGGAAAACTCTACTCTCAACATGACGACCTTAACCCCTACCCATCCCTAACCGTAACCATGAGTAACCAAACAAAATACGAGACTTTTGACATTTTTAGTTTTTTGATTGCAGTCACAGATTTTTGTGGGAACCAGAAAAATGGTCCCAACAACATAAAAATAACAGGTTCTTGTTACATTGCGGGGGACATTTGGTCCCCACCATGTAATATAAAACTAATCCACACACACTTGGAGACATGCACACTATTATTTAGTTATTAAAACTGGTGCACAGTTGCACATTTTGTTTGGTTTTATTATGATCTTTGATATTAGTTGTGATTAACATACATTGTACACATGCATACATACCCACAAATTTTGCTGAACAAAAAAACCCACTTAAAAACACTTACATCATTTATAATGTTACATTTAACCCAGGGCTGTGTTACCACTATCCCTGACTATGGGGTAAATTGTAACATTTCACTTGATGTGTTTGAGTCTAAGCCATTCATTGTCTGTTTGTGATACAGAGATAAAACCTCTGCTGTTTAACAGAAAACACATGAAGGTAGTTTGTGTCAAATTTTGAATGTGATTCCCTAAAAGAGCTCCGAGATACAGTCAATACTGTCAAAAAACATTCCAACCATCTCCGATCTGCCTTGCCGAAGGAACTACTGAAGAAACAAGCCATGAACAACACAAGTCAAGTACTGATCCCATGTTTGTTCATCATTAATGAATCGTGACGTATGTTTTACCTCAAGTAGCAACTGTATTTGTTCAGGATTTTTACTTCAATGGTAATGGAGTTTTTACTATGTATTTGAGCCCTGTGAAATAAAGTGTTAAATTCTTATCTGTGACATTTAAGGGGAATAAGAATTCCCCAGTCTTCAGTTAGCAATGACATAAATGATCTATCAGTACAGTGCACAAATTTTGCTTCCTTTTATCGTTCCACTTGGTTGGATAATTAAGACTCCAATATGTGGGTTTTGGGGGAAACTGAGCTAAGCTGATGTATGGAGTGTGAACTTAACACAAAGACAACTGCCAGAAAACAGCTGCTTTTTCAGTTGTAGGACCTGCGTGAGATTTCAGTATGAAATCACTACCATGGGTATCTAATTTTGGACGTAATTCTTATTATATGTTTGAATCACACCAAATTTCCTCAGAAAAACAAGTATCACAGTTTGCGTATGTGTTCGTCTTTTTTAAAAAAAAATAAGTTTTATTACACTGTTTTGCAATGTCGGCCCTACTTGTAAATCGGCGCACAATAGGCGTACAATGTTTAGTCAATATAAGAAAGCGCCACAAAACAGACTGTTTTGAAAGCTGTATGCTAGGAAAATCATGTAATGGATATGCAGCAATTAAAAGCTTCTTGCAGCTGACTCAAAGTGGCAATAAAAGCGAAAGGACCCGTCTGTCTCTATGCTGACTCCATGGAGACGTTCAGAAAGCCCGAAAGCAGCTTTAATGAGCGCAGGGATTAGAGACGAGACATTTCCTATCGTCTCCTGCATGATTGCAACGACGTTTAAGCACAGTCACCGAGCATAAGTAATTATTAATATAGTAAAACAACGTAGGATTGTGCAGGGGTAGTTGTATGCGATAAGCAAGCTATATTTATTTGTTGTACATGTTAAAATCAAAATTGAACTTGAAAGGATGGACGCCCGTGTGCGATGAAGGCGTGTTTATAACGCACACTGTAAGCGCCTGGTGCTGCATTGTGATCGGGGCTTGGATACGTTTTCCTGCTGTCATTTACACTCCAAGTCAATAATAAAGGCTTTATCACCAAGTATAACAGTCGTCAACAAACAGTGATTCAAAGCTCCCCGCCGATGGGATCTGTGCCAAGCAGATCACTGCTTTTTTAACTTGGAAAAGTGGAGAAAGTGCCCGCTGTAGCAGGGCTGGAGTAAACCCTCCACACAGGAAATGTTTGTTACAGTGCAATTTGGAGGTAAGTATACCTATAGAAGTACTTACTTAATAAATCACTTACTTATGCACGACGTCTTCATTCCAACCACGATCCGTCACCTGCAAGTGTCAGTTAAATTATTATATTACGCGACAGATGCAAATTACAAGCAAATTAGCCTATTGACACGAAAAACAGAAATCAGTGGAATGATCGATTCTAGAAAGTGTTTTTCCTTATGCCGTTTGGCCGACTTCTATGCATATAAAGGACTTACACGAACTTTAAGCCACTCTGCTAACTTTTTTTCCCACAGAAAATCAGCAGGAGATTTTTAATCCGGACTGCAGGATCATTAATTTCATTCATTGTTTAAAAAAGCGCTGCAATGTGGACCCCGAAGGTAAGAATAACTTATTTTTTGTGGATTAAACCCCAGTTCAACTGATAGATCTTGATCTGAGACCACTCTTATTACGATTATATAAGTCGTATTAGTAGCCTAAATAAATAGCCCTGTGAGATGCAACAATCTCAGGGACTGTGCTGATCTTTTTGAGTAATGTTGTTGTTAATATGGTTATTATTGATTCGTTATGCTGGAGATCGCAATCACAGTGTCGGTCGGGACAAAGGACTCGAGGGTAGGCGTGGTTGCAAAACAAGAAGAGGTTTATTGAACTCAGAGGACAGAGACTGGAAATAACCGGGAGGACCACAAATTAGGAAGGGAAGGTACTACGTCAATGGCTGTACTGACGAACACACTTATACATACGACTAACGAGGGAGTTGACGGGAGACAGCTGGGAGTGATTAATAGGAGAGTTAGGAACGAGAGGTAAGACAAATGAATACTAAGGCCCCGCCCCTCCCAGGCCCCTTCCGGTTGGGTTGACGCATGCGCAGAGAACAAAGAAACGTTTTTATACTTTTTCCAGTGTAGTTTATCTGTTTAACGTGTTTGTAAAAAATTGTCCTGTGCATATACTTGTGCACGACCTATGTGTCATAATCGTCAATCTATTAAAAATCTAACGTTTAATATATTTCTTTTTTTTTTTTTCAGTTCAAAGTATTACAGTTTATGCATAAAAATTCACACAACATAAACACAAATAGTTTTTTTTTATTGACATTAGCAGTTGTCTACGATTACTTGTCAAAGTCGTGCCTAGATATTTATTGATCACTTTTAAAATCTGAAGCATTCCGGATATTCTTCGTGGTATAATGTGTTGTAAACATCCATCTCATTATCTATTGCGTTATTCCTGCTGGATACATGAAACACAACATCAGGACTGAAATAGTACTGAAGCAACCGTATAGTATACTGCAGCCGTGTATTACTATGGGGAGCGGGGGGAGCACGCCAGGCAGGAGACAGGAGGGTCGGGAGGACGGCGGGCAGGACGTGACAAAATGTCAATAAGGTTTTCAGTTTATCAAATAAGGTAAAAACAAAATGCGTGTATTAAATGGTAAATACCGATTAAACCCGGTAAGGATTATAAGTTACTTGCGGTAGTGGAAAAGCATGCGCTTCGAGACTATGTGAATACCGGCTTTAGAGCGAGTGGACCTGCTGGACACGGCCGGCGAGCTGGTCTCCCTGGGCGGCCTTGAGCACTCCGCGGAGCCGGCCAGCAGCCTGCTGAAGGACCGGCACTGCTACGTCCTCGTCCGAGTTACCCGTGAGTCTCCAATCGGCAGCCGATCTCCACTTACTGTACTGACATAACATTATACACATTATACATTATACAAATATTAGTCGCCTCAAGTAATTTCCAGTGCTGTGTGTTATTCTCGGTAAGGCCTATTTGAAACGTAATTGAAAAGCAGCATTTTAAAAATTATTTCAGAATAAGTTAAAACAAATCAAATGCATTATGCTTTTATGGTAGTTTGTAGCAATATTGTTTATTGCTGACCTGTGTGCACCTATGTGTTTTTTTTCTCTTAATAACTAAATTAAACAATAACATTTCACAATGTTTAGCCATGGAAGGTCCAGAGGGTAACAGAAGCGAGCCCCTCCTATATGATGTGGGGAAGAGCCATCCCGCTTTGGCAGGTAAATCGCCCAATAATCGAGGTGCAGGCAGTAAGCGACCACACGCAAGCTGTTCCGCCTCGCACTTTTGTCTCAGCGGGAAAAGGCCCTAATTTGGCGTCTTGGTGACAGGCTGGTCTTTTAAACAGGCGTGACAATAGCAGCTGCAGAGGAGGGATTTGCTGTGCTCAGTGGATGCCTCCCGGTCATCTGAGGTGAACCCCTGGATTTCAGCTCTGTCTAAAGAAGCATCCTTAGGGGTGGGACTGAGTCAGGCCCTCCAGGCGCAAAAGGGGAAAGGTCACTTAATGCATGGCAAGATTAGCATGATTTTGAGTCCTTATGCAACCCCCCTGCCCCACTAGTGAAACCAAATCAGACACGTAGCCATGAGTCCTTCTTCGAAATTTGCTGCAGCCTCCCGCTTGGCAAAATATACTGCGCAATATCAAAGCTCTCCCTCCCACGAAATTAATTTCTGGCTTCAAGTCTGACCCATCTCACAACACGAAGGGAAGCACAGTGGTTAAGATGTGAGCATTGTCGCAGGATCGCCAACTTTCACGCATCTGGCATGACGCTCACTCTTTCAGACTCTCACACAAGAAATCTTACTGCAAATCTAGATCATTTCATTATAAACCTAAAATTAGCTGCATCAAAAGCGTTGGGGTAGTTTGCAAGCCTTACAGACTATTCACAAGGTAATAAAACTCTTACATACGTGTAAATGCGTGTGCAGACTCGTCTCGAATTGGAAATCGCACTCCAGCCAGCTGACCAAAGTTGGCAGCCCCGATATTGCCGAGTTGGGGATTTGAGTAGCACCTCTTTTCTGTGTTTGTGCAGTTTGCATGTTCCCACTGCATTGCACACGTTTCCTCCTGCAGTGCAAAGACATGCAGATATGCTAACTGGTGTCTCTAAATTCCCCGTAGAGTCTGTGTGTGTGCATGTGGCCTGCAATAGACTGGCAAACAGGAGGCATCCCAGCCTTGTGCACTGTGTTTCATGGAACAGATTCCAGGTCGAGTCTCTGCCTCTGGTGTTTGCATGTTTTCCCCATGCCGTTGTTGGGTTTTGCAGTCCCCTCCTCCCGCACAGTCCAAAAACATGCTAAGGTAAATTCTGTAGGTGGGTGTGCCCTGTAATGGGTTGACGCTCTATTCTGGGTCATTCCCAGACTTTACTTCGGGGATAAACTTTGGACGCCATGATCCTGTGGAGGACAAGTGGGCATGGAAAATGAATGTGTTTGGGGATCAGTGTCATGCTGCTAGACTTAATGTTTACTAAGCTTGAGATCACATACAGACACCTTGATGTCCGTTCCAGTGAGTCCAGGGCTTCCCAGGAAACGTGGCAGTGGACACCCTGGACAGTATCAGTTGAATCTTGTTTATGTGACACATAGTAGTGGTAGGAAGGTGGGGGTGAGCTGAGATTAATGGGCTGGATATGGGATGAAAATGTTGGAAATGCAATTACTAGTGCTGATGTGACTTTGAAAGGGATCTTTAATCTGATCGTCTTCAGTAAATATCCTGCTGTAACAGTAAGTTGAACTGTATGCTTGTATCCTGTTGCAGCCTCTTAAGACTGATAGCACTGGCGGTAGGAATAAATAACATTTATGTGGAAGAAGGGCCTGTCCCCGGGTGATACTGCAGACCTTAGGAAATGTGAGGGCTGTACACGTGCCTGGCCACGCACAGCCATACTGGTAGCTGTCCTTCTTAAGGCAAGTGCCGTGAGAAGGCACCGAGAGTCCCCTCCTCTTCCTCAACGGCAGATTTTAGAGGATACGCTATAATTACAAACACTGGAGATGTCACGTGAACTGGCTTAGCACTCAAGTAATTTTATAAATAATGCAAAAATAACTGGCAGGTGAGGAGATACACGTACAACACGGTGACGCTCCTGTCAGATGCTGCCTCGAACAGCTCAGTGTTTTCATGACAGTGATCCTGCAGTTTGCTCTTCTTTGTTCCGTCATGTAAATGGTGACAGAAAAGGCAAATGTACTGTGTGTGTTTTAGAATTTTCATGACAGTGATCCTGCAGTTTGCTCTTCTTTGTTCCGTCATGTAAATGGTGACAGAAAAGGCAAATGTACTG
>JAODJX010000042.1:4375656-4387880 GCA_026776945.1 Isichthys henryi
CTTTTTGCATGTTAATGTCCCTTACCCATGACGGGTCGTTACGCCATTTACTGTAACGAGCTTTCCGCGGCTGTTTAAGATATTTACACACCCAACATCGTTAAATTTTGAAGCCGCTCCCCCCCCCCCCCCAAAGCAAGTGGTAATGGCAAATGGGAAACTGAAACCTCAGCAGACTCAGATGATGTCTGCCCCTAATCTTAAGAAAATCACTCGGCCAACAAAATGTACACAACATATAGTTTATTACAGAAATCTACTTCAAAAAATAAATTTAACGATTCTGAAACATTACCATCTGTTTAATGAACTCAGATATTCAAAATACCTGAAAATGGCTGATCCCCATTGATACTGACACACAAAAACAAATCTTCATCATCTTTACATTGAATATTAAATAGTCATAGCCGTCAAAAACCACAGCGTAATATCTTCAGCTATACCGTGCTGCACGGTGGCTGGTGTGGTCAGCTCGCAGCACCAGCGTTGTGATGTCACTTCCTGCCCCCGACTCTGCATGTTCACTTACTCACTCACACACACATACACACACTTCTTCCCACAGTCCAAATACATAGTTAGATGAAATGGTGACTCGAAAATATTCCGTTTGTGAAAGTGTGAGTTTATCATTGGACTGGCATCAGGCCCCGCACTGGAAAATCACTTCAGGAAAATGTAGACTCCACATAATTACCTTCTTTAAAATTAGAGCTCAATCACTTTTAATGAGAAATCAAATTTTGAGTCCAAGATGCCTTGCCTAAACTTTCAAATGCAGGCAAACCTGATCTCTACGACTTCAGCCTAAACCCTTAAAGATGAACCTCTGGCTTGAATCCCTTTTTGATAAAGAAGACTGGATTTATTTGTGCTGAATAATGATAGCTATACACTCCGAGAATGGAAATAATGTGCAGGTACTTTCAGCAGATCTACCCACCTATGGCACACACATGTGGCAGTGTCACACCTGCACTGTTAAATGATTAATGAGTCTTAGTAAGTCTCCCTAAATGCTTCAATCACTCCACTTATATAAAAGTTACTGTTATGTCAAACGTTGTCCAAAGGTTTGTCAGTATCTCCTCTATGGCTGGGTGTTACTTCCTGGTCTGCCTCCGTCTGGCTCTGGCTGTTTGTGCCCAGTGATGGACAGCCATCCTGTCCAGGACAGACCCCTGTCTTGTGGTCTGTGCTGCCTTGGACAGGCTTCAGGGTCATATTGACCCCGATTTGAAAAAGTAGCCAGTCATTGATGAAGGTCTCACTGGGATTATACATTTAACATAACATCACCGTTCGAATTAACCGCAAACTGCTGTGGTCAGTTTTAGGTTAGGATACTATTAGTAGTTTTCTAAATGGATACCAGCAAAGGGCACTGAACTGCTGGTTCAAACCTCATGCGGGGCCTGGATGCCATGGCCTTCAGGGACTTTACACAACCTGATTCACCGAAAACTTCCAGATGGTGGGTGTGGGAATATAAGGAAGATAAGAGCAGGAGACTGATACTTGGGGGGGGGTCATTCATTCTACATTCCCCTTGTTCCCTGAAAAATGCTTAGTTTCTTTTTGTGTTTACTTGGAGTGTTATTCTCCCCACAGTGATGTGAGCTCGCCCCCTCTGAAAGGCACGCTGACCCCCTAACCAGATGCCGTTCACTCCCAGCATCACCTAAATTCCCCTAGCCTTATCTTCCAGCGGTGGTTTCACAACGGATAAAACCCAAATTAATATACGCAAGACAGAAATGAAAAACAGCTCCGACAACCAAGCAGCGATTGCATTTCACATCACTGTAAACATTTTAGCTTCTCTTCCCACTTGTATGGCAGTTTGTGATACTCAACAGCTTTGCAGTAAAACAAAATATTTACCTTCCCCAAATCGACATCAGCACACATATTCCCGATGAACTGAGGAATGCTGACGTGCAGCTCATTCTTGGACGGAACCTGAGTCAGCGTGACAACGTCCAGTGATTTTGCTGATAAACTACGGCAGTATGTCAAAACACAGTTAAAATTTTATCATTAATACATTCAAGGCATTTTAAAAAGAATTGTTTTTCCCTTTTAAATTTTCCAAATGGTATGGCTTATGATTAAGGAACATCCTTTTTTTTAATCCACCTTCTTGGGTCTCCTCATTCAGTCGGATACCTTCCACCTCAGTCTGAAACGGCCCAGGACTAACCTGGTCATGAACGTATGACCACCAAAGCAAGGATGCCGCCCATGGTCCCCAGCTGGGTGATGTCACAATGAGATCACGGCTCGTGGGCGTAGAGGTCGCCTCGGCACACTGGGGTCAGCTCTCCTTGTAAAGATAGAGGATGTCCTGGTCTGTTCCGTAGCTGTTGCGAGCCTTCTCAAAATTACTGACAGTGGAGCAGCACACCCCTGTGAGACAGAATGCACAGTCGCATTAAAATAGCTGCATTAAACATGTACAAGCAACCTACAAATAATAATAATACATTAGATTTATATAGCGCCTTTCACAAACCCAAGGTTGCTTGACAAGGAAAAAAAAGGCATAAGCAGTTGAGGAAGAAGAAAAATGTTATTTAAGTAGGAAGGTCTTTAGGTTAGATTTAAAAGAAGAGAATGAAGAAGAAAATTCCTGAGTTTGGGGGCAACGGCACTGAATGACCTGCCACCCATAATGAGAAAGTGAGGGACAAGGAGCAGATGACAGCGAGATGACTGGAGGGAGCGAGGGACAAGGAGCAGGTGACAGCGAGATGACTGGAGGGAGCGAGGGACAAGGAGCAGGTGACAGCGAGATGACTGGAGGGAGCGAGGGACAAGGAGCAGGTGACAGCGAGATGACTGGAGGGAGCGAGGGGCAGAGTGAGGGGTTAGCAGTATGGGGTGCTGTTCCCTTGCAGCTTTTCTTCCATTTACAGAAGCAATAAAAGGTTGAGACACCTACTCATACAAAGGATTATTTGCATCATAATCTACATTTCAGAATAACTATAAAGACTATAAAAAACATATTTGGTTAGTGAATAATTCCATGTAAGTATTAAATAAAAAATAATAATTTGGTGGGGGGAGGGCAGCTCTGTGGGGTCAGGAAGGTTGCCAGTTCAAGTGGCACTATCAGTCTCCTTCGTAGGCAGCTTGGTATGTTCAAACTTTTGACTGGTACTGCAGATCATGTTGATTTAACTGGCACAGTCTTCCTTGAATATTACATAAAGCCAGATCAGGGCTTTGCACCAACACCACACATCCTTCTGCTCTAGCCTCCTTGTCAAGTATGAAACAGTCATACGAAAATAAAACACACACCAGGCCTATGGTCAAGCGGGCAGTTCAGGTCCGTAGAGTAAAAATCCAGACTGAGACTTTGTTTCAACCAACTAGTTGAGTACTCTGTGACTATGACCCTTTATACTCAACTGGTTGGCTGAAAATGTTGGTCTGGACTTTTACTCTCTGGATCTGAACCACCCACCTCCATAGGCCTGGTGTGTGCTTTATTTTTGTAAAACATACTTGAGAAGAAGGCTGTGTGTGGGGGTACATAACCCTGATCTAGCCAACATCGCCCACAGACATGGGAGATGGATGGGAGACACTCACGGTTGGAATACGCTGGATTGTTGTAGAAGAACCAGCCGGCACGCCGGTCGAAGCCGCGCAGCACCACGAAGTGGCCCTGGTAAGCCGGTTCCTGGTAGAAGAAGCCGTGGGCCACGAGGGGAAAGCAGCAGTGGCGACTGCAGCGGTGGCGGCCAATGGGAGCAGAGCAGTGCTCGCATCGCAGTTCCATGGCGTTGACCAGCACGACGGCCACGTGACCCGCAGCCAGGTGTGTCTGGATCTCCAGGACAGTTACGGTGCTGAGAGAGAGAGGCGGTGGCACAAAGGACAAGGACGGGTCAATGTGGTGTGTCCCCAGGGACGCGATCGAAGGCGGGAAAAGCGTTAACAAAGGTGAGATTTTCGTACCATTTTCGCACCATCACACCCTTGCTTTCTGCATTGAGGAACAGTTTATTCACCCTTTCTTCTTCAAAGTCAAAATCCTTCTTGTAGAACAACTAGGGGGAAAAGCAGAAACCAAAGAAAGCAGACTTCAGTGTTTGCCCACCATAAAGCCTGAAGCATCCCGTGGCCTGTACTACGAAGCAGGGTTACTGGCTTATCGGGGTAACTTGTCGGATTTAAGGTACCACAGTTTAAATGGACTTCATGTTCGTTGACTTACATTTTGCCCAGACTACCTTAAATCTGACAAGTTACTCTAAGCCAGTAACCCCGCTTTGTAGTACAGGCCCCAGGTCTAATGGAATCACAGGGTTACCTGACAATGGTGGCTGACCATTTTCTGACCCTCAAGATCTTTATTGGCTAAGTGCATTAGAATGCTTGCTTATTCAGCTACACTTGCTTGCAAAGATACCAAAGACAGTGTTGCTTTGGACTACAGGAGCCACTAAAAGTGAAATAAATGAGACCTTGAGGATAGCTAGGTACCTGCTTCCTGAAGCCCTTGTCCACGCCCAGGGTCTGGGTACAGAATAGGTGCCTGACGCCGAGTCGATGCATGAGGTAGGCCAGGTCTATAGTCCACACACTCTCCGTGAGTTTCAGCTCTTGGCACGCACTGCGGAAGTCTTCCTCACTCACTGGATGAAGGTATCTGTCACATACACACATACCAGGAAGTGCTGTCAGGATTTCAAGCAACACAGCCCTATGTGAAGACACTGACATTGACCAGAACTGACGTACCTATAAACATGAACAACGGTATTCGTATTATAGTTATATGATTAAAATAAATCTTTAAAACGTATAAGGATTCCGCTGAACTGGCATGATCATCTGTTAATTACTGTACAAACAATAAAAGTTACAACCTTACAAGTACAACTCAACTATCAGACCGAGGCCCGACCGCGCCTTGTTTAACGATTTAACCCAAATGACTTGGAGCAAACTTACACATAAAACTAAAGTTTATTCTGTCAGCGCTGACACGTCTTTAACCGGTGTAATTTCATATAGTTAGTTGGTGACATGTACGGTTATTGTGCATATACTCAGTTAGGGCTGAAATAAAACGGCAACGATTTTATATACGTACTTTAACACCATCCTTGAACAGGCTAAGCCGCAATCCCAGTGATACCACTGCCGAAAGACTGGTACGTCCAGCAGGACCAGATCATCTGCAGGAGTCAAACAGACATGAAAACGTGAAATGCAATATACTCGGCGTCATCATTTTGTTCTGAAGATTGCAAAGGGGTATAGAAAAATGAGCAGGAACAGTCATCAAGGCACCAAAACGTTGAGGTGCCGGTGTGTAGCAGAGCTTATTTTTTGGGTGGGGGGACAGGCAGCGCCACTTGTGCTGTACTGTACATTTGTGACCTCCCTATGCGGTGCCTAATCGCTAAAGTCACCTTGTATATCTTAATTTTTTCTTCCCCGACCCGAAGAGGCACGGTAATCGGCCAGGAAGGTACCCCCGGACACGCCGGGAAGGGGACCCGGACGACCCTGTACCACGCCGTCCAGGGAAGAAACATAGCAAACAACGCAACAAACCTGTGATCCTACATGGATCGTGGCGGCCGCTCATTCTCTCCTGGTCGCCCCTGTTAGCGACGATCCATTGAAGCTGCCGAAATCGCCCTCGACGGCTCACCAGCCACTTCTTACGGTTCCGCCCTAATCTCCGCCCCCACGGCTGGGGCGCCGCCAGCTGCTGTCTGCACCGGCTGCGTTACTACGCTGTAATATTACACGGTGTGCACGAACAGAAATGCCTTACTCAGGAACTAATGCCTGGGTTTAGTACTAAAGTGCAACGTGCACCGCTGTTACTACACTATCATACTCCAATGGACACTATAAAGCTTCCTCTTAGTTTTCTAACCGTGCATAAACGTAATTGTCCTACTCAGGAAATAATGGCCGAGTTTAGTTACCTCTTGCAAAGTGCGAAGATATTACTACAAACTTCACTTTTCTCGTTAAAAGCAGCGTCGGATATAAGCTTGTCTTTTATAGCAATAACAGCTATTCATTATTGCGATAGACACACGTGTTAAATCTTTAAAATCGGAATTCACCCAAGAATATATTTTTACAAGGTTCTAAGGGAATAAAAACAGTTAATTTCACTCTGAAAAGTATGAATCACTCGCAAAACCGTTGCCACTCTTCAATATAACTTGACAACACATTTTTATTGAACAAATAAAGTGTACACAAACATTGGATGTACCAAGAATAACAGTCGAGGTAATATCACAAATTATACTGTAGTAGCGTAATCAATCAATATGTTATACGTTTTTACAGCGTTCTTGTTCCTAAGTTTACAAAGTGGCAGCATAGTTGTTTAACTTTTGGAAAAGAAAAACGATACGGATAAAATACTGCGCGCACAGAGATTTGCGCAAACTGACAGCGACGAACATATGGCAACTTCCAGCGTGAGGCATTGTGGGTACCGGAACACGTTTGTGAGCGTACTCCATTCAAAAGGTTTGCTGGGTCCTGTGGCACCCTTCAGAAACAGTCAAATTTAGTCGTCTGTCACGGCTGTTTAAAACGCAAAGCTTCCATACGTCTCACATTTGAAGGCCAGTACCTGCCGATAATACTACGAGTATAAGTACAACGGTGTTCTTTTGTGTTTTAAATAAGCCGCTGAGTTTGTTTGGCATGATTGATACTCCGTACTCTTAACTCGTTTTGTGAAAATCGGTCTTTAATCAAATAAATATGAGCTCACCTAGGTTAACCTTTAATTTGAGGACGTTTTCCCTCTGGCATATTTAAGTCTACTTTTTCTATCGTTTATATGATTTTGTCTTGCCGCTGACTTTAAATGAAGGACCACGTATTCGTATTAGTGTCACTGGTTATGGCCGTAATGCGTGGTCTAGAGTGATCCGAGTCTCTGTTGGTTGTCTCTGATTTATATAGCTGATATCCTTTTTTTTAGCAGATGTCGACGGCTTGGATTAAATATACCTCTCCAGATTAACCATTGTTTTTATTTTCATGCATCAACAGCTGTGAAAATGTCCATCGGAGTACCTATTAAAGTACTGCACGAAGCAGAGGGCCACATAGTCACGTGCGAGACCAACACCGGGGAGGTGTACAGAGGAAAACTCATCGAGGCTGAAGACAACATGAACTGCCAGGTTAGTCAAAAAAAATCATTTATTTGCAACAGTACCTTTCAGTGCCGTTCTGTATTTTTTTCCCCCCACAAAGTACCCCTGGAGATTTCAGAGTCCCCCAGAGTTTTCCTATGAACCCTGTTGGCAGTGGACTAAAGTACTTCCCTTGTTTCTCTAGATGGCCAACATCACTGTGACGTACAGGGATGGCCGGGTGTCTCAGCTGGAGCAGGTCTACATCCGCGGCAGCAAGATCCGCTTCCTGATCCTACCAGACATGCTGAAAAACGCGCCTATGCTGAAAAGCATGAAGAACAAAAACCAGGGATCTGGTGCCGGTAGAGGGAAGGCAGCCATCCTTAAAGCCCAGGGTACGCCCCTCCTCTTCCACAGCTGCTACAAGATTCTTTATTTGCCTTTTAATACATCAGTACATAGGAACTTTTACTCATGGCTTCCAGTCAATAACATGTAATGTGTAACTTTTTTTAGTCTTTTGGAGTATGAATAAACGTATTGGAAGTCATAGAAGTAGTGCTGTTATCCTGAGAGTTTTGTTGACATGTTGAACCGACGCCTAGAGTGGGTTATTTAATGCTAGATATAAATAGTTCTTCAGTTTCAATCAGCGATAAAAGTACACTTGGAATGTACGCTTTTTTTTTTCTCCCATAAGAGAAAAAGGCTGCTACCAAGTGTACCAATAATAGTTCTTGCAATCTGTGTCACCAGGACATGCAGTTGTATTTTTATGGGAGGTGCACATCCAGCTACGGCGTAAGGTCCACATCTACGCTGCACTTACAGGTCGATGTGACGCAGAAGTATGAATCAGCCTTCAGAAAGAGTGGGGTGTGGTGGTTAATGAATGAATATTCAGCTCCTTTTGAAAACACTTCAGTATTTTTTGGGTGTTTTGTCGATTTTTTTCCCTCCAAAACCATTTAGTTCCTTCTCTACTAAGTTTCAAACCATGCAGCCTGAAAGTCTTCCTTAAACATTCACATGAAGGCAGAATACTTAATGCAAAGCTACGGAGCATTTCTTGGGTGGTGTTATTTACGTTTGTTGCGGCTCCTCTTTTGGTTTGGTTTTGCTTTGACAATAAGCACTTATTGCCTCCCTGGAGTTGTCTTTGGTTTTGCATTAATTTAGATTTGTGACATATTAGCCCCCATACATGTAATCTGTGCATTTCTTCTCTTACAGTGGCCGCAAGAGGACGAGGACGTGGAGGGATTGGACGTGGAAATATTTTCCAGAAAAGGCGATAATTGCACAGTATAGGTCCCCTTTCCCTCTTTAAACACCTGATTTGTAGTTTAGTTGTGAAAATGGTGGTTCTTTCATACTTTGTAGTTGAAATTTCTTGTTCTTAATAAAATTCCTTTTATTATTCTAGGGCTTTAAGTTTTTTTTTGTTTTTTTTTGCTTTCACCTTAAGCCTCATAGGTCTTAAGTGACATATAAACACGTGATGTCAAAACATAGTGATTCCTTAATAGAAGCTCTTGCTTGACTTTCATTTGAATTTGTTTAACTTTGGCATTGTTGTGTTTATTTAAATAATTTTTTTCCCATCAGTCTGAGAGCAATAGTTGGTCAGATTTTTTGAGAATTCCCCCATTATATAAACATTGTCTTAAATCATTTTTGCAAACTTGGTTTTCTCATTCCGAATGTCTTCTCTCTTTACTGTTGTGATTTCTCCCTTGGTCATGACGTTTAAGAGAAATGTCCTCTCTGGGTGGCTGGGTGTTTCTTCCACTCTTAACTCTGCTAGCTGTAAGTCTGGGTCCAGGGCAGGCAGGAAGTATTGATCTTGTGAGGATCGTTAACATTCATTTCACTGGGTACCTTATCTCATCTCGGTGAGCTTCAGAACAAAAAAAAACGTTTGTTTCTACAGGTAAACCTATATTTGTGACCTCAAAAGTACGCAGCCTTGAGGATTTTGTTGGCAAGTATGTCTCATAGATACTAGTAGGGACAGAAGTCACACAATCTTTCAACTCATCCAAAACTGTACTTTCTTTTTTGTATAGTGCCTCCTGCTGCTGGAGGTAAGTATGATGACCCAGTTACCCATGACATTTGCCTGCAGCGAGGGACTGGATGTGACTTAGGGAGACATCAGCACTCAAACGGGTCTTTGTGGCTAAAAATGGACCGGTGGGGTCACTATCCGTCACTTACCGGGCTGAGAAAAGGAAGAACTTTCCTTAAACAAGTGCTGGTTACCAGAAATAGCTGTATCCATGACTACTGGGCTCATGGGAGTTTTACTTGTACGCAAATGTTCTGAGGGCAGAAAGAATGATTGGTTATGTTTCTCTCTCTATCAGGTTGTTGAGGTGGGAGGGACCATGAATGAAGCATATGTGACAGAAATATTTCGGCCTATATGTGCCTCTTCGAATTGGAGCAACATCAAAATCCACCCATCTTCCCAATGCTTTTCCAGTGCGTAATACTTTACGATGTGTAGCATTTTAAGTGGCAAAGCTGACGTTTGCTCATTGCTCACTTTGGGGCCGGTTTAAGTCTAAACGGTGTGCTAACAGTCTGTCTGTATTTAGCTTGTCTTTGTCTTTAGGCCTTCTGAGCTAATCTGTCCTGGTTTTGTGCATTGGTTCACCTTCACAAAGACAGTGATGTTAAAATGGATGCCAAATGCTTTGATCAGGGTTCCGTTCTCCACACCGTCACCTTTGCAGTACTTTGCAAGCCTGTTAAACAGACGGATGCCTTTCCATCAGGTATAAAGTTAAGAATTATATAAAATTATGTGCTATCAATGTAATAAAACTAGTAGGTAAGTAATAGATATTTGTAGAGATTAAAAAAAATCTCTTTGCCTGCTCTCTGTTGCTTGGTTTGCCTCAAGGAACTCAGGTATCCTCACTTGGTCCAAAAGCTTGCAGTTCAGTGAATCGGTGTGTCAAAAATGTTGATAGTGCGTTTGCTGTAATAAACTGGCATCCCATGCAGTGTGGGACCTGTGTTTCCGGGGACAGGAAATAAGGGAACAAGTAAATAACTACGCAAGTTAATAAATGACAATAAACAAGTTTTATTGCGGGGGGCAGAGACTTAATGTTTACGAGGTATGGCAACAAGCGATGCCAAACTGAGGAAGATTTGTTTAACCCTTTGACATCATATTTGATTTTCTCGATTTTAAGAAATTGCATTAGGTCTTGAAATATTTGAGCCATCTTGGGTGTTTTTTAGATTTCCACTCCAACATTATTCATAGAAGTGATGCAAAGGTGATTACCTCTAATGTCGAGTGAAGTCATTGATATGAGGATGAATTCTAAAAATGGCAAAGTCATGTTCTAACAAATTCTGCTTTTTAGATCCTAAACGATCCTTTTCTTCAAAAAGACCCGATTTTCAGACTTGAACGGCTGTTCAGCTCATATTAGCTACGGATCGGCAGATATTGTTGATGCTCATGAATTCAGCAAAACATAGAAATGCAGTGAGATTCTTACTACTGAGCTACTGCTGCTGTAGTATCTGAAATTAAAGGGTTTGCATATCACATATTGTGTTCAAACTATAGGACACAGGAAAGTTGGACCTTCTGGTTGTTATCCCACAGTTCACAGTGACAGAGGGCAGAAGAATGGCTTGGATTTCGCATTTGCAAAGATAAAGGCTATTTCCTAATTAACGTCCACACAAATTATACTTGGGCAATGACTGTAGTATGACTCACTTCCCCTCTGTACAGTCAGGGTGACAGTGACTCTGTTACCTCACATCTCCACCTGCCTTCAAATGGCTCTGGGTGTGTGGTTTGCATGAGGTTTCACCCAGGTCCTCCAGTCTCCTCCTGCAATGCAAAAATAGTAATTGGTGTCTCAATCAATAATATTGATTGATGAATAATTTCTTTGTGCATGTATGTGCCCTGCGATGGGCTGGCATTCCGGTTTCCTCCCACAGTTCATACAGTAGTGATAGACTAGTATCCTGTCCAGAATGTATCCCATTCAGCCTGGGATGGGCCCAGACGTGCACCGTGACCGTGATCAGTATAAGCAATTAGAAGATGGCGGAAAGGAAAATACTACAGCCTGATGCCTCCAATGAGACCCTGAGCATCAGTATAAAAAAGGTTTTTGTTTGGCTGTTTTCTTTTTAGGAGGAACATTGTGTGATGTGACTTACCTGGGGAAAAATCATACGAGTATCTTTATTTGCATAAGAATCAGGACAGAAAACTCACCAATGGCTCTGCCCGGCCTCTTTAGGATGACTGATGATCATAATTAAAATCCAGTGTGTTGTCATTGGATTATGAATAGATTTAAGGTCAAAAGATTTTTCTTCAATAAATTATAATGAACAAGATTGGTCACAACAGGGGAGTATCGATCAATACATGGTCCCAGTGTCTCCTCCGGTGGAGAAAAATAGTCACATGTGTAAACATGGTCAAATATCAGAGATGGCGCAGGAGTTCTCCAGATGCAAACAACTGCACAGACTCTGCAGGAAGCCTGATGTTCTATCTGTCTGCGCTTAGCATGCTGCTGATATCTCGACTTCTGCACCAAAAGGCTGAAATTTTCATTCGTAACAAGGTAACATTATGAGGGTAATAACGAATCAAATAATATCTATAATGAACAAGACAGACACTCAAAGTGTACTTGAATGACAATACAATCTGTAATGTAGTTAACCTAGAAATGTATTTATGTGCCTTAACCATCAGCAATGAACACACAGTCTTTAATAATATAGTGCAGACCAATGTGACATATTTTTGGAGACGAATTCTGAAAAATGAGCAGTACTCAAAATAGCATAGTATAAAGGCACTGATCAAAAATACTCTTTTTGTGACATGAATCAAAACAGGTGAATCTTACAGCTTTTTATGCAGAATTCAAAATTCTAACGAATTTACCTGTCACACAAGAAATTTCATTGACAGAGATATTACCTGGTACCTTGGGCGGAGCTTAATTTGTTCCGCTTCTGACGTCATAAGAGGAAGAGGCGTATCCCTCATTCTGATTGGTCGAGGGT
>JAODJX010000042.1:4391885-4412896 GCA_026776945.1 Isichthys henryi
GCGTGTTAATCACACAGCCTATCACACCAGGGAAAGCGCGAGCGTGTTAATCACACAGCCTATCACACCAGGGAAAGCGCGAGCGTGTTAATCACACAGCCTATCACACCAGGGAAAGTGCGAGCGTGTTAATCACACAGCCTATCACACCAGGGAAAGTGCGAGCCTGTTAATCACACAGCCTATCACACCAGGGAAAGTGCGAGTGTGTTAATCACACAGCCTATAACAAAACAGAATGTGTGACTGTTTTAATCACACAGCTAATCACAGCAAAGTGAGTGCATTAATCACACAGTCTATCACAGCACAGAAAGTGTGACTGTTTTAATCATGCAGAGAGATGACATAGGTCAGTTACACAACAAATTTACAAATGGAAGAAAGGTTATTGGCCAGTATAGGACCTTGTACTCCTGCCGAAAGGAGTATGAAGGAGTAACATTAAAATCCACAAAAGCAGGCATTAAGCTGTAGTCCTGGACAGCCCTGGTCTTACTAGCTTTGTAGTTCTGAACTATATTGCGAGGTGTGTCAGGGGCAAAAAAATGAAATCAGCAGCATGGGAAGGAGCTGTTGCCCTTAAAAGACTGGAACTCAGACTCACCCATCATGATGTCCTTCATGATGGACTGGAGAACCACCTCCTCAAAGATGTTGTCAACCAAGATGAAGCGTGAGAAGTCCTCGAAGATCAGGTCCTTGAATTTAGGCAGCTCCTGGAGAAGGATAATGATGGCAGTCAGAACTGAGACGATGTCGTATCTTATGAGAGCGTGACGGGAATGTCGGGGTTCTTCGGCATGGACAAGCACGAGACTCACGGGGGCGACAGTTGGAGTCAGCTGCTTCAGCATGTATGGGATGAAGATCTGCAGAAGAGCTTCTCTGAAGAACTTCTTGCGAACTGTGCTGCTGTCATAGTCATATTTCTAATGCAAGAGAGCAGGGTCTTAGTTCAGAAACCTTGTTTGTCTAAACATCTCTAGATATCCACCTTTTCAGAGCTCGTTCCATTTACTAGACATAAATGGAAGCAGTTGACTTCAAGAGCAGAGATCTGTTTTTCTGGTGTCCATGAGAGCACACAGTACAACTTCATTGTCCAATGTGTGCATCTACACAGCCAATCTAGCTTTACTACTGAAGCTGTCATACCTTGATGACCCGGTCCTGACAGCGCTGGATGGTCTTGCAGAGATCCTCCCCGCCTTGGCCTTCCATACTCTGGTGCAGAAGCTGCTCGAAGGTGTACACAGCATTGTCCATTTGCTGCAGAAACATACAAGGTGAGGCTAAGGGCCAGGTGAGAGGTAAAGGTATCCAATGATGTACCTACTTTATCATAAACTGCCACAAGGGGGCACCATGGCTTCTGGGTTCAAGGGTGTAGTGTGGCCAAAACTCATGCCTTGTTGAGTAATTCATTATCTTACACATCATTCTCCCCTCTCATCTACTGAATGATCATCACACACACACACACCCCGCTGAATGGCTTAATTCTCCAAAGCAAACCTGTGTGTACAATGTCTCCCTCCTATTGCTTATAAGTACATCCATCCATCCATCCATTTTCCAAACCGCTTATCCTACTGGGTCGCGGGGGGTCCGGAGCCTATCCCGGAAGCAATGGGCACGAGGCGCTTATAAGTACATGTTTGGGCCAATTCATCCTCAGTTTGAAGTGTAACGTACTCGGCTCACTTTATTTAGAAAAAAGTGGACCAGTTTCCGCTGACAGAGCAAGCAGCCACTTCTCGCTCCCCAATCACAATGGCATCAGCTCCCTCCCTGATACACAAAACAGCGAGTCCCAGAGACCACATTAAAGGCACAGGGACAGTCGGAAGGCCGTTTCCCTGTCAAGGCCATGTTCTGGGGATGCTATTTAAAAGGATGTGTCTACTTTTGTTATCAAAATATAATCAGGATTTTTTTGTACCACATAAGACAGCATTTCCAGGCCAAAAATGCTCTGGGGCATCAGGGCAGAATCTTCTGTCTGCTATTTGGTGGCTTTTCTATGATGTCACAAAAATTCAGGTAAGACGTAAGACGTGCCTGTCACCAATATGTCTTTTCGGAGGCTGGATGGAGAGACCACACATCTCACCTCTCCCATGAGGATCTGCGCCCTCTGGACAAAGACGGATGTGCTGGACACATCGAAGCGCTGCTGGAGGCCCTCCAGATGCAGGTTCTCCACCTTCTCATAGCAACTCTGCATCTTCACTGGATGGAATGCCAGCATAGAGATCCTCTCCATTTGCTAGAGACCACAGGACAGCGAGTGACATGGAGGTAGTAAAACTGGGATAAAGGCAGTAAGCCTGGGACGGTAAGGCGGTGAGACATTTATGAAAGTGGTGAGACTTGGACAGAGATCATGAAACACAAAGAATTGCATAATGAGAGTTCTGTACTTCGCTTACTGCTTTGAAGACTAGGGATGTGTAATCCCATATCACACCACAAGAGGGCAGCATTCAGCTTATTAAAGTAACATGATTAATGTAGTGACTGCAGTGGCTTCTCGCATTACAAACATGGGCCTGCAGATCCCTGGGGAACAGCCACAGGTCCAATCAGGAGTGGCCAGGCCCTCACCTCGCCCAGCTTCTCTTTGCTGCCGCCATTGAGTGTGTTCTTGTTCATTTCCACTAGTTCACGGAAGAACACTTCCCGGACTTCTGAGAAGCCGCGGCTGGTGGGCTCCATCAGGGCTTCCAGGATGGAGTTGATGCAGGGCTGGATGCTGGCCTTCAGGAGCTTCTCGGCCTTGGGCATGACCAGGGCTGAGGGAGCATCAGAGGCTGGTCAGATGGTCTCACTAAAGCATTTGGGGATTGAACATCACAAGGCACATAAACCCATGAGCACACAGTCACATACACATACATGTACTCACACTGTCACAGACTAATGTCTAGCTGCTTGGCTTTGAACTGCATGAGGAAACCAGCGCACATGGAGGAAGCTGCTTCAAGCAGCTCAGTCTGGCTCAGTGGGCTAAGCCTCTGTGCCTGTGTTCAGATGGTCACCAGCTCAAACCCAGCCATAGCAAAATAATCATGTGCCCAAGGCAGGGCTGTTTCTAGCTATTGAAAAAAATCAGGGGTTAAGTCAACTGTTCCCCCGGCTTGACTTCTCCTTAAAGGAAAACTGGCGTTGGGGGTAAAATACTCGGGGTTATAGCCCCGAGTGATCGAACCTAACGACGCCCATGGTCCAAGGACCCTTGAGCAAGGTCCTTAATCCCCCAGCTCCATGAGTGCTGTAGGTGGCTGGGCCTTTGCTGTGACCTCCTACCTTGCTGTGTGTCTCAGGGAGAGCTGGATGGGGAAAGGGGGGGGTATTAATAAAGTTTCACTATTATTCACTGCTGGTCTAGGTGTGTTTGGCATGGGTACACAGTGACACTTTCCCACCAGTACAAGCGATCAGACAGGTTCCAGTGTCTGGTGTTAATTCCCAGTGTTATTTCCACTTGCACGAGCGTTTTTGTAATGCCAAAATTCCACTCCTGTGGCATCATGAGAACAAAACTGGCACAAGGTGTCCGAGAGCAACACCAGGGAAGATGGAGTGAGATGCCACAGGGCATGTAAAGCAGCGAAAGCTTCAGATGGTAGCGAGACAGTGATGGTGCTTTGGGGATGATCTGATTATTCTAATCAGCTGGTTGAAGTCAAAGCTGTGCATTATGGGTAGGCTTGTGAAAACAGCAGATCGATGGCACATTCCATGCTTGGAGTCACAGGGGAACCACACCTGGCCCATTAGGACATAAACTTGGCACTTGAGGAAGCTGGGTGCAGACAGGTGAAATTGTAGTACAATTCAATTAATTTCAATTCAATGTTATTTCTATAGTGTACTTTCACAAAACGCACTTTACATTAACCTCACCCAAAGCCCCTATTGAGTTAAGCCCGGAAGCGACAGTGCCAAGGAAAATCTCCCTAGAAGGAAGAAAGTTTGGGAGGAACCAGACTCAGATGGGGAGCCCATCCTCCAGGGGCCAGCAGAGGAAGTCAAATGAGCAAGATTGCAGAAATCCAATTCACACTGTCCCATCCAACATAGCAAAAAGTAAACTGCTCACTTAAGATCAAGATAGTTGGTGGGGCTTTTTATGTTCTTTCCATGATTAAATTATCTCCATGATTGATTGATGTCTAATAACTTCCCTCTCAAAACATGATTGAAGCTACACTTCAGTTTCAAGAGTCATATTCATACTGGTATTCATGTTGATCAAGCATGGGTGATATTTCCTGGGGGGCTTACTGCTGATCTTGTTGGTGACGTGCTCCTTGGAGGTGATGATCTGGTCCATGTCTGTGCGTATGGAGGCCTCCAGAAGGGGGCGACTGGCCTCACACTTCTGCACCACTGCCTCGTACTGTGCCCGCACTTGGCTCTGGACCATGCTGTACACGGCGTCCGAGATCTAAGGTGCGAGGGGGTTGGGAGGGTGCGAAAAGCAAGCTGGGTTCAGGCAGAGAAAACACATGTCAACCAAATGAGCAGGCTTGGATGGCGAAAGAACCAGGGTGGAGCCAGGGTCACGCCAACCTGCACCGACGTCACGCCAGCTGGCATCTGCTGAGTCCACAGGGGCCGGCTTGTCTTACACTTTAAAAGGGGAATTTCATGCATGTTCTATACCAAGGTCACCGTGACATGCAGCATGCCTCACGAACACCCAATCTGCATTTTTCAGCAAAATATCACCCCTCCAGCATCATCAGCACTTATTTCTTTAAATTTTATGTAAAATTAAAACTGCAGGATTTTCACAAAACTTCTGTTGAACCTTTCATGTGTTCTAACGCTCAATTTCCTGAGACCTTGGTGCTGTATAAAGGCACAGAGGAGACTAGACAGGAGCAGCACACCAGCAGTATTTGACGTTGATTCCAGCTGCAGCAGATGTAACATTTACCAGGAGAAAAGCCTGCAGCATGCGGACCTCCTCAGAACCCGCCAGCCCGCGTCATGGGACTTTATCGGTTTGTGTCGGACCTGTAACTCACCAGCATCCAGTTCCTCTGCTTCTCGAATGCTTTTCCCTTCAGTCGGGCAGCAATGGACTCTCTCAGTTCTGGAACAAGGGTCTCCATAACCAGGTTTGCCAGGATCTACCAGGACATGCAAACACAAACACCCCCACTTTAAAAATGAGTACTACACCCAATGATAGTTGTGTCATCTCTGTTCTGCTGGGAGACAAACACTGACACAGCCCTGGAGTCACCAGAGGGCACATCTGCTGTAGCTGATTTCCTTGACAGACTTTGATTTAGTTTCCTTTGCAGCATATTTTACCATATGGAAGTGCAAGCTACTGTAGTTTTCAATCTTAAACGTAAGTATTTTCCCGGAAGTGGATATGAAAGTAGCCACACACTTCCAGCGCTGGGATTCCTTTATTCTGTGTACTAGTCTATTCAAGGTATTCCAGTAAAAAAAATAAAATAAAAAAATCGCAGTTAGGTATGATGCCTGTGAATTCCCGGCATTGTTTGATGGCAGGGTGCCATCTGCCCCGTACCATGTTGGCATGACTGGCTCCAAGCCACCGGCATCCCTCACTGGATGTGTGGTTCAGGGAGACTGGTGACCGTGCAGCAGCTCTGTCTTTGGCCGTTCGGGGAATTCATTGTTTACCGAAACCTCACTGAAAGCCAGCCAGGGCCGGTATGCTGTGGAACCGGAACTTCAATCCATCTCAGGGAAAAACACAGGGATCAGAGCCATATGACAAAAAACTGGCTGAGCCAAGGAGGGAGACAGAAAGGTGGGTGTGTCAGAATGTGGGTAATCCTTCAGGACGCAGACGAGAGCAGCACTAGAAGCACTTCACACATGAGCGGCAAATTTAAAAGGCTACATCTCCCAAAGCCTCTATTTCTGCAGAGTTTCAGAGCTAAAAGACAGACTATTTTTTTTACAGGTTTTTACTGCACAGTGCCCAGCAGAGACACATTCTGCCACTGGGTGCCAGCCCCACAATCCAGAGGCATGACGCACGGTATGCGACTGTGCCTGGACAGGTGTGGCAGGCGCCCGAAGGTGTAAGCTCACGGCATGAGCCCGTGCCAGCAAAACGGTACGTCGCGTCTCCAACGGCCGTTTCCCACCACGGCCTGCTGCAGGGCTGTACGTTTTCCCAGTGGCTGCGCAGGCAGACTGGCGCAGCAGGGGCCTGCAGTGCTTACAGCCAGTGAACCGTGATGAGAGCTAAGTCAGCACTGGCAAATGCCAACCTGCCAGATTCCAGGGTTTGTTTACAGTGGCACATATAAACATGCCCAAGATTCCGAGACAACACTGGAAAATGGGCCGTTCTCTGCCAGAATATTTGCCGCTCCAAGACGATCAGATAGAGGTCAGGAGATTTGTACTACAAATGGATGGTGGATACATCCAGGTTACATTAAACTGCCTTAAAGCCATGACCTTCAGTTCTGCTAACAGCTACTCATTAATAGTTCCTGGTTAATTTTTCCGCAGATGGAGCCTCGTTCGTTAGAAGCCTCGGCAAGGTCCGGTGGGCGGAGGCGACTCTGAACGCGCTGAGTGCGACTCCGCGAGATAGGTGGAGCTAAGCCTCACATGGCCAGTACTTCAGCACTTGGTGAATGTGGACCAGCGTTAACAGTGGTGTGGGACGGGCCGCCATCGGCGTGGCGATGCCCAGCGGGCACGTGATATAGATACGGGGGCTTTATGTAGCTAAACAAAGGCAGTGAAACAGAAAGAGAAGAGGCAGCGGCACTGCAGCTACGCTCCAGTGAAAATGACAAAAAAGGAGAATGGGCGATAAGGGTGAGTGGCTGATGAAGCTGCAAATCCACACTGTTTGCTGTCCCTCAATACAAATGCACACACACACACACACACACATGTGGACACGAAAACACAGAAATATGCACCCACACACACACACACACACACACACACACACACACACACACACACAGTCCCTGTATTCATATCTTTGTGGGGACTCTCCATTCTTTTCTATGGGCAGAACCCTAATCCCGACAATGTCCCAACCTCTACCCAGCCCTAACCCTAACCTTAACCCTAACCTTAACCATAAGTAACCAAACAAAATATGAGACTTTTCGTATTTTCAGATTTTTGACTGCAGCCACAGAATTTTATAAAACTGAGTTTATCCTTATGGGGACCGAAAAATCGTCCCCACAACATAAAATAACACACATCACATTGTGGGGGCATTTGAACAACTAACAGCAACAGGCTGCAGAACCATGCCCAGAAAGATGGGGGCGGGTTCAAAATCACATAAATATTTAGACTTATAATCCATATTTACCGAGACATTAATGCAGTAACGCCGCGGACTGGCGGGACTACGGTGTCCTCATGGTGGATTACGAGTCAAACGCAGGAATGAGACATAGCAGGATGCTGCTGGATGTAATTCTGTTTCACATCATTGTCCTCAGCTGATATCCAGAGCAACCACACGGGTATTTTCAGCTCTCAACCTTCTTCGGCTTCCTGTTCAAAGGTACGATGACCCCTCAAGGGCAGGTATGTATCCTCTTGTCTGCTGCCCTGCCTTTCGTGAGGACCACAGACATTTTTTAAAACTATAATTCAAATCTTAAGTCATCGTTAAACTTAAATAAACCAACTTCCCATGACATATTTCACATACTGCCTCGGAAACATGCTAGTTCAACTGAGACTGGAGATGGGGGGGGGGGGGGGGGGCCTGAGAACCACCTGGGACAGCTGGGTGTGGGACAGAAGCTCAGATGGAGTCACTGCTCTTGGCTCCACAGCACCATCAGAGGCCAACAAGCCATGGGGCTTATAGAAAATACGAGAGAAATTCGCCCCATGACAGGCGGGGCAGAAGATTTCATAAAGGAGTCCATTTCTAAAATTGGGGAATAAATCAAAGTATCCATAGAATGGAGAATGAATACAAGAATGCTGCAGAGGGGTGAGTGCTTTACAGTGTCAGAGGTTTTTATTATTAAGTTTGCCAGAATCCTTAATGTAGAGATTAAAACATGCAGATGTGCAGTGCGGCCTCACATACATACAGGCACACAAACTACAAACCGCAGATGTGCTTTTCAAGGGACAAAGAAAAAAAAATATCAAAGCAGTGGGTAAGTTCTTACAGCCTAAACACACAACGAGCTTTTATGGAAAGTTTATCAAGGCATGTGCTGTAAAATGAGACGCCAATGAATCACTAGATGTCCTCCTAACATGAAATGCCTTCTTTGTGAAGCTCAGTTCAGGGTTACCTTTTGGAGAATGATGATTATCATGATTGCTGTCATGGTGCCATTGTTGTTCACCCCTATTTAACGCTGCTAAATCTGGATTGGACTCCCTGTCATAACACCACCCTGAGAAAAAAAAGTGTGGGGGGGAATCCCAGCCTTGGATGGAAGACAGACACAAAGCAGGGGCCCATGAGGGTTTACAGAGTGTCATTGGGTGGCTTGAGCCACACCCGGCCAGGTAAACACTCCTCTCCACCTGTCTCCCGGGATGCTACAATGGAACCTCGTACTAGTATTGGAGAGACATCTGCTCAGATATCCCATCAGTCCCTGCACCCCCACAGCCAGAATCAGTACTGATGGAAGCTTCCCTAACAAGTTTCAAGTTTTAACTGTCACATGCACAAACACACACTGAACATCTGCGTGGTGAAACGCCTTCCCACCTGCTTCCAGGATTATGCATAACATAAAGGAAAAAAATACAGAACATAAAATGTCAAGCATAAATAATATATAGGTTATAATAACGATAATTCAAGGCGGCGAGGGTATCTGCGCATGTAAATGAAGATGCATAAGTGGAAGGCTGGGTTAAGTAAAGTGCCATGTCAGTTGTCAGAGTCCTCGTTCAGTATCGGGGGAGCCTGAGGGTAGCGATCCCAAAGTTAAACTGCGCGTACGTGTCGGAGTGTGTGCACGCATGCATCACAATGCCCACTTTGCAAACTAGCTCCAAAACAAGGAGGTAGGGTTACCCAGTCAGGAATCTGATACTTGCTTTAGGGATGGAATACTTGACTTCTAGTCTTACAAAGAAGCAGTAAAACAACTTCCTTATTTGAGTGACGGTGAAGGGTAGCGGAGGAGAAGCCTCCCCATGTGAAACTGGCTTTTTTAAAAATAGCTTGTTAAAGTGTTTTGTTTTTTTTTTTAGTACAGTGATTCAGATGTTTTCGATTACATTGAAAATAGCTGATGACTGATAATTGTCATATTTAGACTGAAGGTGCTAAAATGCTTTTCAGCCACTAAATCACTCGCCTGCTGACACGCTGACCCACCTGCTGGGGCGTCCCGCACATCATCTCCCACGTGCTGTACTGGTCGTGCGCCTGCCGGTACAGCCGCACGGAGTCTGTGAAGGCTGGCGTCTGCACCTTGCACTCCTCCGACAGACCTGTGCCGATGGAAAAGATCACCGATAACGTCAGAGGGGTCATTCGAGACCCCACATCCAGAGCGGGGTGAGGGACCAGGATTGACACACAGAGTAATTAAACCCTAAACTGCCAGGCCATTTCCATGGCACAATAGTTACAGGTCATTAACATCTTTGTTGTGAGGGCTCTTCATACAGCCTGTCCATTCTCTCTGGGGGCTGTTCTGACTCTCAGCACCCTGCTTTGAGCTAGAGGAGGGACTGTTTTTACTGGCAAACCTTCACTGCCCCTTTGGAATTCCTGAAGACTCATGGTTTTAAGACCTTTGATCCTGGAATTTTTCGTCATCTTCAAGAATCCATCTCGCTTTATATATCACAAATAATCATATTTATTAATCCCAATTTACTGAATTAATTTTGTTAAGCACAAAGGTAATCCAGGACAGAATGTCCTGTAAAATTTCTGAAGGGAATTTTTAAACCGGAGGACAAATACTTTCATGTTAACAGTTTACAGGGAATAATGGTGTGAGAAAAGAAAAATCACAGATGTCAGAGGAGAATGTACAGACCTCTTACAGGCAAGAAGGGCACAATTGCAAAAATAACAGTCAAAATATCAGGCCAGTACAGCAGTAGAATGCAAAAGGCAGCTCTGAACACACAACTCATCAACCTTTAAAGGGGCTCTGTGGTAGATCCTACGCATTATTGGCTGGTCTAAAGTTTAAGCATAGTGTATAAAAAACAGGCATAAGTTTGAAATATATATACATGTACATTCACACACAATCGATCAATAACACGAACAAGTGAAATGGCGAGTTCTGAATTCAAACCGCAGACACATGTCTCAGTCATAAGCTGCAGTTTCATCTCCAAAAAGGAAGTGATAATATTTGCCATGGCAATGCCAACACAGAAAACAAACAGTAACTAGCATGAGATCCTTCAGACTCAAGCTCAGGCAATTCTGGGGAAGGAGCGGACGGGTGGCATCCGAGTGTGAAAAAAACAGAAGGGGTCAAGAATGCATGTGTTTCACTGTCAGATTCAATGTCCAAGACAGAAACCAGCTGGGAACCAATATAAATCAGTTCAAAGTTAAACCACATTTGACATTAAAATGTTCTGGTTCAAAAATTCATTACAGAAGAACAAGACATAATTAAGTTAAATATTACAACATACACCAAAGTCCTTTTACAACTTTCCCCCGTGTTTTCCAGTGGTTTCTATAAGCATGGTTTACAGAGACGCATACCTCAGGCTCCCTGTATTGCAACACGGGCCCTTAACTGGAAGATGCTGAATATGACTTACGTCTGCAGCTGGATACTCACACTCAGGGCGCTTAACAGACCCAAGTGGAAGGTTGGGTAAAAAAACCCAAAACAGGGCTACGTCAACAGAAGGCGGCGCTGAAAGACCCAAACAGCCCCCTAAACACACCCTGAGTTTTCTGGGCTCTGACTAAAAAGAAGTGATTTAGTGTTTTGGTTGTGTGTGTGTGCTTATATTTAGGTTTCACTAAATAAATATTGCGGAAATATCCTCACAAACTGTAAAATCTCAAAAAATACAATTTAGGAGATCACAATAAGGCTTTCGTTAACTGTCTTTTATACAAAAGTCCAACAGGAATGTGATCATGGATAGCATACATATGGGAAGTGAAGGGAAATTGCCATAAAGTCAGGAATGCTTACATGTGCGTGAGTATGCGTGTTATGTTTATATTACATTGTGGGGACCAAATGCCCCCCACAGTGCAATAGAAACCTGTTATTTTGGCATTGTGGGGACCATGCTTCAGTGAATGAAAATAAAAAAACTAGGCAAAAGTCTCATATGTTGTTTGGTTACTTACGGTTTAGGTGAGGGCTGGGTTAGGGTGAGGGTCATCATGTTGGGATTAGAGTTTTTTCCCCCATAGAAATGGTTCAGAGTGTCTACCTATGAATGCATTCAGGATTGTGTACCACAGACTTCATGTCTGTTCGTGCATGTGCTTGCTGTGCATTTGGGAGAGAGTGTGTGTGTGCATGTGTATGCAGTATGCATGTGCGTGTGTCCCTTTGTGTGGGACCAAGTGCTGCGGACGTTGATTCATTTCTAGAGGAAAAAGACAGGAATCGCGCAGTGAGAACGGCAGGAAACAGGACGGACACGTATCAGCAATGAAAACGCTGCAGGAGGAGAATTTGGGCTGTGCTGGCGGGAGGCTGCGCTTAATCGCCATAGAAATCCTGTCGTTCTAGAAGATGAGATAACAGCTCTGCTGTACCAAACATTGATTTTCATTTATTTAATTTCGTAGATGCTTTTGTAGTACAAGTGAGTCAAACAACACATTACAACCACGCTCTCTGCCTTCGCTTGCCACCCTTGTACACAAACTGGGCTCGGAATGGCATGAGAACTTGACGAACTGAACACCATAATTAATATTTAACTGAAAACTGCATTTCCTGTATGTGATGTGTAGCAAGCAAAATAACTGGTGACCAGTTACAAACATATTAACGATTTAGCCCTTAAGGCATCAATAACAAAAGCCTGTTTTATTTTTTATTAACAGAATCATTGTTTCTCTGTTTAACTTAAATGATCCTAATATTCAGTAATTTCAATGGATGCATTAGGAAGCAACGGCTTCCGTTGAGTGACTCATGTCACAGTTGTGTAACCTTCAGAAACAAACACTTAAACACGTTTGGTGGGAGTGAAACTCTTCTTTATAACCTCTAATCCAGAGACATACCATTCTTGTTAACACTCTGGAGGAGTTAAAGTCGCAGCGTGTGTTATTGCGAGTGTAAACGTAGCCTTCATAAATGCTCCCCTTCCCCTTCATTACTCACCACAAAATAAATGGTCAGAGCACCAGGTAGTTGGGTGGCTAAGGCGTGGCCTTGTTGTTATTCCCTGAAGCTAGGTG
Organism: Isichthys henryi; assembly: GCA_026776945.1. NCBI lineage: Eukaryota > Metazoa > Chordata > Actinopteri > Osteoglossiformes > Mormyridae > Isichthys > Isichthys henryi. The sequence continues at coordinate 4,404,280 of JAODJX010000042.1, forward strand.
TTAACCTCAATCGCTCCGGCAAAAACATATACATTTGGGGGGAAAAAAGTGTCATCAAAGGCATGAAGTGCAGAGAAGAATGATTATCTGCTGCTCCCTGAAAGTGCCACCTGTCTATTAAGTCATAACCCACAATATTATACAAAAAGCCGCACATCAGAAAGGCTTCCAGATACCGTTTGTTTCTGGACACTCTATGATCCTGCATCTCTGTCATTTATAGTCAGGAGTTTATATACAGCCGACTAAGGGAGATTTCATAACAGTAGCAATAAAATGGGTGATAATACTGACCGAATACTGCCGAGGAGGTTCTTTAAAAACCTTCAGGGTGTTTTTCTGAGATTGTCAGTGGGTTCTGAATCGACGCCACACATTAAGCCACAAGGTCAGATGCTTCTAAATCTCCCAGGTCCACCCCCCCCTCCCCATGTTTATTTAGCTGGACAGAGCCCATGTCAGTTCCAAGGCTGTAGGCCTCTGGCTTGTGGCGTCCCAGCTGCCTGCACGGCCCAGTGTCATCCAGTCTGGGGAACCTCACCTGCTGCTGCAGGCCAGGTCTCAGAGGGAGCCCAATTCCCAGGACTTGCATGCATTGTCCATTGTCTCCTTAACCCACTTAAACTCCCATAACAAGGCTAGGCAAGGATGGGAGCCGGAGGACCAGAGGCCCTCAGCTAGGGGAGATGCTGAAACTGGCCCCCCACGTGCTCAGTGTCACGCTGGGCTCATCGCACCGTAAGGGCGAATTAACATATCTGGAGGTTCTCAGCTGACAGCAGCACAGGTACTCAGATGTTGCCGATTTAACTAACTGTTCCATTTTTCCTGAGGTGGGGCGGAGCCCTGGTGTTTGCCAGGACCATAGGCTATACCCTAGGATAACCGATGCTATCTGGCCCCGCCCACCAAAGGGATCACCTTCCACGTTCTCCACGTGCCAACATGACTCAACCGCCGGCCGTTTAGATGCCTCTGATGACAGGAGCCCACTGGCTACTGGCCCCGTCGTCCCATACATCTAGTGACGAGGCAAAACACTAGGAGACTTACACAGAGGCCCCCTTGATGAGGTTTGCAAATAGAGGTAGGAGGTCAAGTTGGGTTACGGAAAAGGCAAAGCACGAGGCGAGTGTTAGAGACGTGGGGGCCGACTCTCTGAAGAGCCCCAAGGCTGAATCACACAACAGACTCCATTTACTGATGACCTCATCATCCAGGATGTTGACTCCAGAACAGAAGAGAGGACACGTCTGTACTTTTGGCCTGACTCCAAAATAAGCCTCTCAGCTATAAATACTCAGAAATTCTGAAACAATTAGACTAGCCTGATAAACACTAGCCTGATTAAGGGAAGGCCCATTCCGAGCAAACCGCCAGCCTCTGAGTCCCTGAGTATGGTTATTTGTACTCAGGCAATTATGCGAGGCAAAAAAAAAAAAACAAGCGCAGGATTTAAAAGCACCGGAAGGTCATTTGGTCACAAATCCAAAAATGACCTTTACCCTTCCAGAAAAAAAAAGAAAACTAAGGCAAAGACCCTTCAGAGCCTTTGCCAAAACCCCATTTTTGTGGTGCACAGTGACGACGGAGATTTAGTGTCTCTTGTCTCTTGTGGCGGGGTCAGGCACCTAGTTCTGTGGTTCAGGTCATCAGTGCAGTGCACTATAGGTGCAGCTATGATTTGCATGTATTAAAAACCACTGAAACTGCATTTTATAAGCGACTGCAAGAGGAGAGTAAAAAAAAGAAGATAATATGCTGTTAGATATTTAGGGGAGAGACTTCTGAGTCACGAAACCTCATCCTCGGCATCGTGCACATGCACGGACTCGCAGACCGCTTGTAATCCTCCGCTTGTAATTTGGCTGTTTGGCTGGGTGCTGTGAAAATTCCGCTCTCCTGGCGAAGCTCTTGGGGACACACCCTCTCCAAGCCTCCACCTTGCGCAGGTAGAGTGGAAAAAGGAGGCGTGATCGCTACCACGTCCCAGACGCCTGTGCTACAGTCCTCATCCATTTTCACAAAACACAGCTTGAAATGCTGGACTATGAAATTTACAAATGGTGTCAGTCTGAAAGGTCACAGTCCTTCTCTCCACATAGCCCATGACAGCCCTGCCGTTGCCCGTTTGGTGTCAGTCTGAAAGGTCACAGTCCTTCTCTCCACATACCCCGTGACAGCCCTGCCATTACCTGTTCGGTGTCAGTCTGAAAGGTCACAGTCCTTCTCTCCACATAGCCCATGACAGTCCTGTCATTGCCCGTTTGGTGTCAGTCTGAAAGGTCAGTCCTTTTCTCCACATAGCCCATGACAGCCCTGCCGTTGCCCGTTTTCTGTCAGTCTGAAAGGTCACAGTCCTTCTCTCCACATAGCCCATGACAGCCCTGCCTTTGCCCGTTTGGTGTCAGTCTGAAAGGTCACAGTCCTTTTCTCCACATAGCCCTTGACCGTCCTGTCATTGCCCGATTATCCCCTCTGCCATATGAATGTACAATGCTGTCTCCTCCACTGCTACCTGTATTCTAAATGGACTTGTGCAACAGCCATTTTGCACTATATTACTCATAGTGGTACATCATCTTGCACAGTTTCCTTATTTATCCTTCATTACCTTAATGTTTATTTTATTAATGTTTTCTTTTATGTATTTGCCTTTTCACTTACATTATCCTTTTTTGTATTTATTTCCACTTTATCATTGATTGTATTACTTTCTTTTGTATGGGACAAAGAAATTTCCTCTCACAGGAATCAATTAGGTTCTGCCTTCTCTTATCATCAAACTATCTGGCTGAAAAGCTACTGCCAGAGATGCCAGCGGCAAAACGGAGAGGCTGTTGAACCACGACGTTCCCGTTCCCAGGAATCGACCAGGACTGACTGTTTACCTTGCCGGTTGCTATGCTGACAGCCCAGACAATGGCCAATTGGGCCCCGCCCACTTACTCTTGCAAATCCAGCAGGCGACTACCTCGCTCAGCATGTGGTCTTGACTGCATCAACTTCTCTCCACATTCAGGTACCTTATGTCATGAGACATTAAATTAGTTCTGTGCTAGCACACACTAGTTACGCTGAGATTAACACACATCAGCTGGCATGTACAGGAGGCAGTGACTGACAATCACCATCGCTTCTTAATTTCTGACTAAAATGTGTGACTGTGTCCGTCTGAAGAATTATAATCCTGGCTAGCAGCTGATCCTGCGACTTCCCGCCTGCTGTTTTCTGGGGGGAAACCCAGAACGATATCTAAGTCAAAGGAAAGTTCAATCACACAAATGTTCACTCTGAACCCACACAGACATAATCAGTACCTGGGGGGAAGGCATCACATCTAAATAGGAGTCAGTGGCAGAGATGGACTGGAGCCAAGTATCAAGACAAGAAGACAACTAACAGCTGCAAATATAGTCTTGCCCATGAATGGAGGACGCCATAATAGCTCTCTGTTGCCATGGGAATTGTGGGTAATGTGGTCTGGAGGAGCCGCCTGACTGCGTGAGAATTCCACCGTTGCCGTGCCTACAGTGCATCACGCGGTTACGGGGGGTAAGGAGGAGCGACGCCCCGTGGGTCTGCTCATCCTCAGGCAGACGCAGAGCGGTTAGGGTCAACAAACAGGATACGGGGGCACTAGTGAGGACACAAGATTTAACATGGAGGAGATCCAATGGGAACAAAGGATGTGATTGAAAACAAAAACTGGAAAAGGTACATGGGACATGGGCCATGGATCACTAACAGAACAGAAACGCTCAAACGGCTAGTGGACGCCGTTAGAAAATGCACCCACTTTAGGTAGAGAGAGAAAGGACAAATTTTCTATAACTTACACGGTGACAAAGTTTCCCTGTGGAGAAAAACCATAGCAGTTACTTGCATGCATTGTGTCTGCAAAGTGCAAGCATGTCATTAAGACTGAACATGTGCTTTATAGGTGACACAGTGTGTTTACTGTGATCAACATCACCGCATGCCAACCGATCCTGAGGCTGCCCAGCTCCCTGGGTACTGATTAAAACCAAACCTGAGGACGCTCTCGTCATTCTGGCGAAGGGGACGCACGTTTGCACACAAGTGCTGGTAGGCCAGCTCTTACGGCACGTCGCTAAGAGAGCCATCGAATTAAGAGAGCGATCTGAATGTTCCAGAAATACGGGGACGTGGTGCCGTCTAAAGTTCCGGTCCAGTGGCCCGAAGGTATAGCAGGTAGCTTTCTGGTAAAGGTAGCTGGATTTGGGTTTTTAGACCGGTGCAGATTGCTGAGCCTATATGCTGTACTGAGCAACTAGCCGGGGTATAACCAGCCATGTTAATATCTAAGTGGGTGTAATTCAAGGCATGTCAGGCAAAAAATGCTAAACTGACTAAAGCTATACGGCAATTATGGGAAGACTTAACTTATACTGGCTCAGGTATCATTGATGTTCATAATGAAATGTAAACTTAAAAGTAGAAATGAAATGAAATGTTTTCTGCGGCCAGCTTCTGGGCAAACTGCCCGTTTCGGATACCTGACATGCCTTCCCATTTCTGACGAAACTGCATGTTTACATCTCATGTTGCCTTCTGTTCCTCCTGGCCCTTTGTGAACCCTGCTGCCCGGGAAAATGAGCACCCTGCTCTCTCCCACAGCGAGGAATCTTTGAGAAATTTCTTCTAAAATGCACCAGGCTGCATCCCAAGTGTCTAGGGAAAACCGAAATGCATCGACTACAAATGGTCATGTGGTCTGCACCATCCCTTTAATCAGAGATGCCCCTTTAAGTAGCCGGTTAAGAAATCATCAGCTGATTTGTGTTGTTGACTTGCTGACAACCAGTAATAACCTTTGAATGAGGTCAATGACCAAGCAGTGCTCTGTGGTCGTCTAGACTGGTTCTCTCATTGGTCAGATTTAAATACTTTAAATCTGAGTTTTTTTTTGTCATAACGACATAGCTATTCAGAGAAAACAGCAAATCACCCTTCAGTGCCACCACTAGACTGCCGGCATCGCCCTGAAAATGCTTGAGTGGGGAGGGCGCTGAAGACGGGGTGGGGCTCACCATTGTTGCAGTGCCGGACGCAGTCCTGGAAGACAGCCAGCCACTTCTGCTGCTCCTTCTCTGTGGTGACGCAGAAGTACTGGTGTCGGGCGTACGGGTGCCACAGGAGGATGGGGAACTGTGTGGCACACTTCAGGCCTGGCGAGCTGCCTGGTTTGGCCTTCACGCCTGGGAAGGTGACGCCGGAGGCCAAGACGTGTTCATGCACATGGACAGAAGGGACATGCTCACACACTCATACAGAGGGACAGAGAAGGGGCGCGTCCACGCTCACGGGGACAGAGGGAACAGGTTCACGCATACGGGGACAGAGGGAACACGTTCACGCACACGGGGACAGAGGGAACGCGTTCACGAACACGGGGACAGAGGGAACGCGTTCACGCACACGGGGACAGGGGGAACGCATTCACGCACACGGGGACAGAGGGAACACGTTCATGCACGCGGGGACAGAGGAGGGGCGCGTCCATGCACGCGGGGACAGAGGAGGGGTGCGTCCACGCACGCGGGGACAGAGGCACACAGGCACATGTCACACAAAAGATCCTACACCCATTTATCCAGAACTGACTCACAGGATACTTTACCTTCCCACATGACTCATTCACCCTCCCAGCATGCAGTTCACTAATAAACCCCCCCCTGGCTGGTTTGTAGGTTGCACAACAGCATGATGAATAAACCCTGAGAAGCAGCTACCTCCGCAATCCACCCCCCCCCCCCACCCACCCCAGCATTCCTACTCCTTCCCTCACTCCCAACCTCCCGGTGACACTCTGCCCCTTCCCCCCGCTGCTGCTCCCAGCTCACCAGGCAGTGTGGTCTCCAGCAGCTCCAGGTACTTCTCCACCGAGCTGAGCACACGGTACCCAGCACAGTTGATAGTCCCCTTGGGGTGAAGCCCCCGTTCGTGAGCCTTAAGGGTACGAGAGGGCGGAAACCAAAATGGAGTCAGCAGCTAGAACAAATATTTGGAGTACAGGCACCTGGACGAAGGACTCCAGCTATGATTAATGAAAAGGACATTTTATAGCAGCTCTCGCTACCAGAGCCTGTACAGTGAGTGCGGCTAACAGAAGCGTTATAAAAGTGTGCTTTCATTCACCAGTTTATTTTCGTAGTAGTTGATGACATGGGAGTCTGGGATGAAGAAGAACCGATTGCGCCATTTCTTGTTCTCCTCCAGGTACTGGAACAAGCTGCCGGAGAATATGGACTTGTCCTCTAGGGGGGCCTGTGTGAACGGCAACGAGAGTGACGGTGAGCGGCTGCCAGTGGAGGTGCTCGCCTTCCATCGCCGGCAGGCAAGCCGCTTCCTCAGTGTGACTGAGAGCTATAGCATGAGGTCAGATCCTGCAGGCGGAAAGTCCTTCAAAGATGGCTAGTGTCACAAATAAGCAGAGCGACCTGACCTGGCCTGGCCGGCACCAGCAGCTTCTCATGAAAAGTGTGACCAAGTTCATTAGACACAGCTGGTCTGGACTTGCCATACTTCCTGTGTTTGGGCACTACGTGGCCCAACAACACTAGGAACATGGTGGGTTGAAACATCTACTTGTCTCTCAAAAGTACACCAGCCCTCAGCAAGTAGAGTTTAAATCTGCACTGACTGAAATGGTGAGACACCCACTGGCTCGGTATTGACACCTGTTCCCCCTCCAACAAACCGCTCTCTGACCTGCCATCGTACAACCGCGTGGAACCAGACCAACTTAACGTTTACTGTCACATGCAAAACACGCCCTGGTGCCTAAGGTGGGCATTCTGTCTGCCCACAATGGTACCCTGTACTTTCAGTTGGAGATCAGTAGGTAGAACCTCAAACCAAACTTCCAGGGTTAGTGGTTGAAATCCCACCTCTGCTTTGTGTATGGTGTTGTATGTTTTTACATTAATTACCCTTTACTCACTTTGTCTTACTTTATCTTCTTAGACATTAGATAACATTCCATGCCACTATATATTTAAAACAAGTTAAAGTTTGTAGATTGTTTAAACTAACTTAAAACAAGTTAGTGTTTCTGGAATGGGTATCCTCTCCGTCGACCCCGGTACATGCTGGGAAAAGCTCCAAGCTTACCGTGACTGTGTATTAGATGAGCGGTTGTGGCAAATGGATGCATATTTGTAAGGCAGATGGGATAGCTGAGCACAGTGTTTGTGGCATAACCTGACTCCATAACAAAGAGATCAGAGATTGGCTGAGCCGGATTAGGCTCCGCCTCTTACCTTGCGCTGTAGAAGCTGAGACTGGGGCCCCCCGCTGGCCTCAAGGTCAAAGCGCATCTTGTTAAAAAGGGCAACTGGGTACTGCTGTTCGTACAGCTTGGTGAACTCTCCCATCACCTTCCCTGTCCGTGCTGGGAGGGGAGGGGAGGGGAGGCACAGATCAGATCAGAAGTGCAAACGAGACTGTGGGGCAGAGTGCATCTCTGTGGGTTAGGACTCGCGCTCAGAAGGTCATGGGGTTTCCCATGCTCAGTAGAGTGATGTCACTGCAAGGCCCCTAACTCTCAACTACTCCCGATACCATGTGTCCCCGTCTCTTAATAATGCACCTGCTGAAGGCTTTTGAAGTGGAAACAAAGTGTGGATTGTGATTTTATGTAATGAAACGTGTTATTGAAAATTTGGCTGCATTTTGTTGGACATGGAGACTTGGCAGACAGATATTAATCCCAAAGAAAATAGCAGGTTTAATTAATAAACACCCAATACTAAGGTGACTCTGAATAGTAAAGTGTTGGTTTAGATTGGCCTCAAGACAATGAGGTAAAAGGGCAGGAACACATCCAAAAAAATGGACTGGTCTCGATATTATAAGCTCTAAGCCTGCAGAAGGTGTGACCGGGACACGCCTGGAAGGATTCCACATGCCTGCTCACCAAAAATCAGCGATCCAGTGAAACAACCTGGTCCAGCGCATTTGTTACTGAACCCTCCTGCCTCTCCATTGCAGTGCCATAAACGTGCTGTGCAGAACACAGGCTCTGGTAGGTGGGGGGGGGGGGGGGTGGCAACCAAAAGATCTGAGACGGAGAGTTGACTCGCTAATACTAAACATCTGGGATTTTCCAAAATAATAAGGGGGGGGGGAGACACTGCACTCCACTGCTCAGAGGGTTTCCATTTCCCCACCCCCTCCAGAACACAGTTAATAGTCCCATCCAATCAAAGCTTAGTAAAGTATAGAGCACTGCAAAGTGTATCCTATAATTCCACCGTCAATTCTTTACCTCCCAGCCTGGTTATAGTGTACGTTACCTACTTCCCAGCCTGGATATAGTGCACGCTCCCTACCTTCCAGCCTGGATATAGTGCACGCTCCTTACCTTCCAGCCTGGATATAGTGCACTCTACTTACCTTCCAGCCTGGATATAGTGCACGCTCCCTACCTGCTTGCCTGGATATAGTGCACGCTCCTTACCTCCCAGCCTGGATATAGTGCACGCTCCCTACCTCCCAGCCTGGATATAGTGCACGCTCCTTACCTCCCAGCCTGGATATAGTGCACATTCCCTACCTCCTTGCTTGGATATAGTGTATTTAAAATGTGAAG
>JAODJX010000042.1:4413446-4432773 GCA_026776945.1 Isichthys henryi
CCCCCCCCCCCCCCCCCCCCCCCCCCCCCCCCCCCCCCCCCCCCCCCCCCCCCACGGACGGGTAGACCATACATGTTTCATTGAGAGGAAGGAGAAAACGTGCAATTACTTCCTCTATTTATCATCTGATGTATATATTAATGATAGAATGATAAATCCTTCATTTGACACTTGCAGGAGTACGAGTTTAGGTACATTGGAATTCTTCTCTTCGCCTCCCCCATCTTGCTCTCCATAGGCTGGGGGTCACAGCACAGGGTCAGCCAGTATGCGGCGCCCCTGCAGCTGGGGGTTAAGGGACTCGCTCCGGGGACCACGCACATGCGACTGTCGAGGCCGGGGCTTCACCCGTTGATCTTCCAACTACCAGCAAAGAGTCTCAGCCTGCTGAGCCACTTACTGCCCCCAAAAGGTCCTCAGTCCCACAATCTTAAGACAAGGGAATAGAACTGAGGAAGAATTTGGGTTATAACCTCATACCCAGCAGTAAAAAAGGGGCTCTGTGACCCTCACATATTTCTCCTCTGCAGGCTAACAGGGGCCCTGCTATTGAATTCTATGATAGAGCCGAAGATGTCGGACCGATGAGGCTTTATTCTTCGCCTATTCTTCAGAGAAAGCTAACAGCAAGAGTAATCAGGACCGGACATTGCACTGGGAAGGAGCCGGCGTTCTTCTGTATGCACAGTGACTCGCGATATCTTAAACAAACATCCGAAAGGCAGAGAAGGCGCAGGAACCGAGAGGGTTCAGCAGCTCTCTCAGGGTCCACAGTCACGTCAACCATGCACTAACGTGATAACACCATGGGTGAATAGCATGGGGGGGGGGGGGAGACGAGACACGGCGGGAGCCTTTTGTGGAATGTGTTCGGCAAACAGGGCCTGAGGCAAAAGCGAAAGTCGTGAGAACCGCTAGCAGAACAAAAGCTGGAAGCCTTGGTCCTGATGTTCCGATCTCCAGCACTGAAACGCAGAGGTGTGGGACTCTACTATAAATAACCCAACTATTCTTAATAAGGCGTCGAGGAAGCCCAAGAGGAGATGGGGAGGGTCAGGAAGGCGCTAAAGTAGGGGCAGACTTGGGATTGGTGGAAAAAATGGTGACATCAGCAGTATGGGAGCGAGTGAGAGAGAACTTCAGGGAAGAAGCAGCTGTGAGTCACACTCACTGTTTCATGTGATCTGACTGCTGACCCAGGAGGCACCAACCTTCCCACCACTGTGACGCTCACATCTCACCAACATAACCACCATCCTGGGATCTGAGCTCCTGAAAATGAGCAGTGTATCAGTGTATTTATTTCATACACGAAGTTCACATATTACAAGTCAATGCCGATATAGTTTAGACCCCAGTTGTCAGAAGCACAGAGTTGCCGGTGTTATACAGTATGTTACCTTCACTTCTGATGTTTCCCATCTATCCCAACAGGGTGCAACAATCAGGTAGCACTGTCTTTCAGCAAAACAGTCCTGTGCAGTTGATCTTTAATCCCTTCTAAATTAAAGGAAAGTTCAACATACCTAAAGTTTCTACTACCATAAAAATGAAAATGTCATAATGTGGCGGTTTCTTTCAGTTGTGCCGTCTGTGTGGGGTTTCTGTGGTCTCCCTCTGTTTCTGTGGTCTCCCTCTGTCACCTCACCTCATCATCCTTCCATTGAACTTACTTGTCATTCCTCATACTCATCCAGCTCAAAAGCTCAATCTTATAATTCTTCTGCTTACCATGCAAATGCCCCCAAAGACAATGACTGTGGAATTCACCTGCCTCCTCTCAATTCTGCGATGGGCATCGATGGTTAAAAAAAGAAGAAAAAATAGCAGCTATAGTGAGCCCCTGTTCAGTCCACGGCCTCCCCACCTTTCACATTCCTTTCTTAGTTATCTTAATCATAACCGCGTCCTACACAACCTGCTCGCAGCCCACACTGTACGGCACCTTCGTGCTTTTCTTCTGACCTTCTTAACTCTCTCCCTCCTTCCTAACTGCAGTTAGCTTTGCCAGTTGAAACTCCTCCATGTTCACTTCTCCTCAGCCCACCCTACAAGCCCTTGGCTCAGCTACCATCACAGTAAATCCCAGCTACATTGGAGGACAAGGCAGTGCTGCTAATACCCGTACAGATCTTGCTCCTTGGGGAACTGCTGGCCCCACGCTTTAACCTCCCCACTGCTTGGGAAGTGAAACAACTCGGCCCAAATGCTGTGGTATGTGTGGTTTTCAGCCTCGCAAGGCATGTGCATCAAGCCTCTTCAAACACCTCCCTTCACTGGCTGTTGAAAGCAGCTTAAAAGTAGTTGGAAACCCTGGTTCTGACTTGGCTTGAAACCACAATACCATAGGAATGCACCTCAGCCAGCGGATACCAGCCAGACCAAGGCAGGCAGAACCTACAGGAGACGTAGCACTTCCAACATTGCTGCTGCTGCTGACCACAGGCCATCGATGGTGGCATGAGCTTCCAAACAACTGCCTTGGATTTTTGTTCAGATAGCAAAACAGGTGTCTCTCCTTTTGCCAGCCAAAAGCATCCTGAAGATGCTAAAAAATGATGCGATTCCATTGGCTAAGCTGTGCTCCCCATCCACGAGGGTCAGGGTTTCACATCCTCTATTTGTTTATTTCATTCAAGGCAGCCTGTCCACAATCAAGGCTGCACATAGAACCCTCAAAATACCCACAGATGGCCCTCAAACATGGGAAGATCCACTCCATTGGTGGCAGTGGCTAAGATACAAGGCATATGACTCAGGACTGTACTTCAGCTCCAAAACCCAACTATTCATGTAGCTGATAGTTCCTTAAGCATGCAGCTGTGAAACAATGCAAAAAAAAGGTTAAACATGGGAATTGCTTATCCAAAGTCTGAAAGTGACGCCTGGTTTGGGACCTTGAGATGCAAATGATGACAGCTTACTTCACTCAACCCCGTGACCAGTCCTAAATCGTGATAAATGTTCCACGTGTCACAGAGGTGTGGGTCACGCGACTTTGGTGACGCCCGGTCAGCAGTGTGAAGTAGCATGGAGACTGACAGCAGCCAGTGACAGGAACTGTAAGTAGCATGTGTCTGACTCACCAATTAGTCGGCAAAAGGCAGGGCCGGCATTTAGGCAGAGTGCAGAATGCGGAGGGAAGCGGAAAGAGAGAATGCACACCCAAAGGGTGGGTGCTGTCACATTAATTTGTTGGTAAAAGTAGCTCTTGCCAATGGGCAGAAAAGCTATTTCCACCCAAACAGATGTTGGGCAGGAGAATTCCCTCTGATTTACCAAAAAAAAATTTAATTAACAATGTTCTTTGTTAGGTTCTCTTACAGGTTGGGAACTTTGCGTGTGTGTGGTTGATTCTGGCAGGAAGGTAGTATTTAAATACTCTGCTCACTCCTGGCTGATAAGTGGGAGGGAGAGTGAGAATCTGAATCAGAATCAGAAACAGAAAAACTGTTTTGATCCTCGAAGGGAAATTACTCAAGAGCCCTAAAGGTGCCACATCTCATTCAAGGTGCACAATGTTGAGGGGACAAACTAATCTCTTGTTGTCACTACGGTAGTGTGGGTAAGTTGTACAGGGACGTATTAATGCACAGTCTATAGCCTATAAACATCAGGGCTTCACTGAATCTTGTGAAAAATGAAACAGCAACACTTTTCAAATCTGGCCCTCAGATTCAGCCGCCAGCGCCACCCGACTCAGCGAGCTTCTTCGACCGGCGGAACACGGATGTTACATTGTTTTGTTACATTGTTTTGTTACATTGTTTTGTTACATTGTTTTCATTTATTCATTCATACTTGCCATAAAGAGTGATGCTCTCTGTTATGCTGCTTCCTCCTTTTGTGGTTTCAAAACTATATGCTTGTTATCAACAGTAAACAATTGCAGTCATAAAGTCAAGCAAAACTAAACAAATTAATCGTATTTTGCCCCCCTGGGATTTATGAGACAATTGGGAAAAGATTAAAACCGACACAATCCGCTTGACTCTTGACAACAGACGGCATGACTCTGCTCAGCCTGAGACCCTGGTAACTTACATTATGCAAACAGCATCACCCATAATGTCTTTAGGGTGGAGCTCTCAGTGTCAGGAATATCAACCTGACCCGCACTTTTGCAATTAAAGTTTTGTTCTTATGTAAACATTTTAAGGCCAGTCAACTTTATAGAACGTCTCTGAACATCATATGTTACACTATGTTCCAACTGCCAAACACAAAGAAAATGTAAAAGTTTGGAACCTTGGCAATAGATAAAAAAAGACCACAGCAATTCTGCAGCTAATGCTGCTTGGACCCCTAAGTAAAATCACAGTAACGCAACTAAGATTTGCATTTAGTTCAGGAAAGCGGCGGCATTCTGTAAAAATACTACACCCGTGATTTGGTTTGAGTACGGCCTGGCTGTGTATGAGCACATGTAGCTGAAACTCGTCTGAGAGCATGCCCAGACAGCGGCCTGAGCTGCTAACCAGCAGGAGCAGGGTGGGGGGGGGGGCAGCCAAACACACTCCACGCAGAAACGAGGAAATACTCAGCTCTGCTGCCTGTATGACAAATGAGAAGCAAAAGCCCGCAGCATGAGCGGAGTAGAACATGCTGTGAAGGAGGATGGGGAAAGACGCTCCAGTGAACCTCCTGGACAGTCAGGTCAAAGGTCATTTGGCACTGGGGGAAAAAAAGCAATCCCCTGCCTTATACTTAACATGGAGACTTCTTTTGTGGGACGTAGGAAGCTCGGGATAAGAGGGCACCTCATCGAGGCGGGGGCAAACCCTGCCAGACCGGTGCCTGTGAGTTTATTTTCCGTAAGTGCTTTGTGTTCCCGCGGACAGGAATAGCCCAGCAGGAGCCCAGGAAGACAAATGCTATTCAGCAGAACCTCATGACATAACACACATTTCTCACGTATAACAGAACGTGTGACTTGAAAGGATGTGATTAGTGAAATGAAAATAGGCCACTCAAAATGTCTTGGAGAACATTCTTTCATGAGGCTAGATAATCTGAATGTAAACAGAGCGATTTCTGTGTGCTTACCATCATTATAAAGTACATGTCCGTGCATGTGTGTGAGAGAGAGACTGCCGGATCAGCTGTGTTGTCCTACTGCCGACTGACGGCTGCCTTGTTTTGGTGCAGATCCAGCTTGCTTGACTGCAGTTCTGCTGTCCTGGCTTCCTGCCTTAATTGTTCTGGGCGCCTCACTGGTGCTGACTCGGGCAGAGGACGTGACACGCAAGCCATGCTGGAAGTGACTGGGGTCCCAGCTGATTGGTCACAATCCCCAAAGATGGAGGTGTTGGGTAGGGGGGGGGTTTGTCATTGATGTTTTCCTTAGAGTCCATTCATGTCATTTATACAGCAACATCTCAGCCTGTGTTTTTGAACCATTATGTCAGTTCATGGCTAAAATACTCACGGTTATAATAATCATGATCTTCCATTTAAATAAATGGTGGCAGTGAATAGCTTCATGAACAATGCTTTTGTTTTTCTCCTATCTGATTCGACCCCGGGCTTACCATAAGCACATTAATATGGACAGTGGACAATTTTATGTCCAGAAGCTCTTGGTTAACAGCAGTCACATCAGCTGCACACAATGCCTGAACTACCCTGATGCAAATTTATAATGACAGTAACAGCATTATGTTCCTTTTAAGATTCATTTTTAAGGTTTTCTGAAAGTATATTTAAAAGATTTATTTAAAGCATGCTGTCTGCATTTCTGTGTGGAGAGTTTTGCTGTATTCTGTCAGTCACTAATTTCTAAGGTCTGCATACAGTGGTGAGGCTCCCCATCGAGGTTTAAAAAAGGTTAGCTAGACCAAGTAAGGGATGTCCAGGTACTGCTGAACGGTGGTGGAGTCTCACACACGCTGGCTGGATCCCAGGGCACTGGGCGACACATCCAAACAAGGTTTGGCTCAGCTGGAAATCCTTCTGTGTTCCAAGGGTGGAAACAGCGCAGGGAATTCCTGAACACCTGAACAACCTTAACACTGAGTCATGAGCCAGAAACATCAGCACTCATAAAGAACTTGTGCCTTTTGCAGATTAACACTTTTGATGTGAACATTGCCAGAAGGTGAGAGCTCCACCAGGAGAAGCAAAAAACAATGAATTACTTAACGTGCGCCTCCTGTTTCCAGCACTTCGGGGGTCTTTGCAGAATATCTTCGGCAGCCGAGTGCATAAATCCATGTTATTGTCCATCTCATTAAATTCAAATATAGTGAACTTCTGAAATTCAGGCAATGCGGGACTGAAAAAAGCGGAATCTGTGATAGTTCCACTAGTGTGAAAAGCAAACAGATTAAGTCTAACTAATCATAATAAGCGTGAAATTTCTACCTTGATAAACAGCTTCAAAGTCTTGCTTTTCAGAGTTTATAAAGATAAGCCTGCCTGATTTTCTTTACAAACCGTAAATACTGTAATAAGCAAGCATGACAAAAATGCTGCAAAACAAGGGAAGCTTCCACAAGACACATAAATAACATATTTCATGTTCCCGTTTTGCCACTGGCACTGCTTTTCATAGCTGTACAGTTGAACTACATAATGAAACAGAAATCAGTTGATTTAGACCTCGGAGACTCGTGACGAATGTGGAAAGGAATTGCGTTACAAGGGCCTCACTTATCAGATGCAAACTGCATAGGTTCTTAGCAGCAAAGACGGCCACCTTGCATTCTGCCAACCTGCTTTTCCTGCGATTACCAGAGCATGCAGGTGTACTTATGCAATGGATCTCATCTTCAAAACTGCCACTATGTGGATCACACTGGGCTTTCTTCTTCTCCCGTGAGCGTGCTGGCACCTGCCACAGCATGTGCACTATGAAGTGGGGGTGGAAAGTTAAGCTTGCAGAGAGGACCCCCCACCCCCGTGTTTTGGTCCCCAAAACACCTCCCCCCAGGTTCTGCCAAGCAAACTTTGCACATTTGGAATTTCCTGTATCCCAGCCTGCATTTTTTGCTTTGTAGCCACCCCTGCTGTGAAAGACCCCAAACTTAACACTGAGTCACACACCAGAAACATCAGCACTCATAAAGAACTTGTGTTTATCTGCAAAAGGCACTTCTGATGTGACCCCAACCAAACCCTCCTGTTCGCAGATTGCGAGTATCTGGTCAGCCCTGGTACAGTTTGGATCACACCCAGTTCCTCTCCAAATACACTCCACTGGATTATGCATATGTATATATGTATATCATCTACATCTGTTGTATTAGTAACAAACAAACCGGTAGAAAAATCACCAGTAATCAAACTTCTTCATGTGATCTCATCCAGAGACTAACAGGAAGTCACGAGGCTTGATGGTCCGCCATGGACAGAAGCCAAACTCAGGGAATCTCAGAATATCTTCCGGAGTTAAATTGAATCTGGCTCTTTTCCCACAAGGAATCTGCAGAAGAGCAAAGAGTAACTTCACTGCTGACCAAGACAGAAGGGCCCTGAAAAGTCGGTTACCAGAATCTCAGATGCTTCCTAAAGTGTGGGGTTGAGCTCCAAATGCCGGTTTGTCAATTATTGCTTCAACGTATGTATTATATTTGACACTGGACTAAAATAACGACTCCTTTTCCAACAATAAAAGGGAAGTGAGACTAAGGATGTATTCTCCGACAGGAAAGAAGGTGCTCTGAAATTGATGAAACAGCATTAATGCAAACGGGATTTGATTCGGGTTTAAAGCTCCTACAATGTCTGTGTTTCAGATGGTTTTATTGAAAGATGTCAGTAGGTGTGGTTGCCGGACGTGGTTACAAAGAAGCAGTGGCCACTAGTACTTTGGGAGCAATAACAGCCGTAGCTGCACAAGACAGTGTCACCCGCTATGTCCCATTCATCAGCCTGAAGCGACTCGGCTGCATCCCGGGATTTGGATGAGTGAGTCCACGGAACCACCAACAGCCCTGCCGTTGCCATGGCCGCCAAGTGGTCTGTGGTTTAACTAGGCTTCAAAGACAATCTGTAAAACAGACAGGACTGCAGGAAACCATAAACAGAGGCATTCAGGCACACAGCGACTCCACGAAGTGGTGAGTGTAGAGAACCTACTCCACCCCCCCCCAGCTCGAAGCCAGCTAAGAAGGGCTACCCCACCCAAGACTCCTTTCCCAAACTTGCTGTGAGTATGGGGGCCACAGGGTCTGAATCGGCTCCCTTCTTCCCAGGCCCCTGTTCCTTACAGCATTCCTGACATTCCTCGGCTAAAAAGCACTACTCCAAACTGGCCAGGATAGTCGGGAATGTCGGGAATGCTGGAGCCAAACTCTGGGGCCTGACCCTGTATCACCACCAGATCCACTCTGCTCCTGATCCAGTTCAGACAGATTCTGAACCTCAGGAGTACTGGAGTCCTCTGTGAAATTAATGGGTTGTGTATGCAAGACAACATCATCAAAACAAGCATCAGGGTGTCAGTCACGCTCAGACCGAAGGGTGTTCTAGTCAAAACAGATCATTGCTATCTAACTGATCATCGGCGACAAATAGGAACACTATACTCACTTACAATAAGGATCTCTAAATCATTTTGATAAAACTCTTAAAAGGTAAATTACTGAGCATACCCCAGGTAAACATGCATTTAAAGTACAGGTTAGTTTCACATATTTTCAAAAGACACAGTTATACATAGAATCATGAAGGCTGAAATTCCATACTGATAGCACAGGCTGTTGGAGGAAGTGAGGTCATATCTATTTCGAGCAGACTAGGAAGTGGTTTACTTCCTCCAAAACAGGGCAGTTAGCCTACATGTTACTTTAAATCTATTACAGCGTCAGTAGCACAGGTATCATCCTGATAATACCCATATCCTTTCACTCATACCTATATATCTTTGTGCAAAAATTGGCTGGAATCCAGCACAAGTGAAGATCTCGCCCGACTGCCTAGGCTGATGCCAACATACACATATCGACATTTCCAGGTTAACTACCTCGGTAAGGGGGTTCACAGAAATGTGCAAATGAAGAGAAGCGGACCAGCATCCTTGGTGGCTGCAATGTGGCCCCCACTAGCTCAACCATGCTAATGTTAGTGGGTAAGCCCACACCTGGACCGGTTAAGGCAGTCAGAGAGCCTGGGCTTTCGGACTGGCCTGTCCCACTAACCTATGCCCCCTAAGTACACTAATTCCGGGGCCTGACCCCAAATCACCACCAGATCCACTCTGCTCCTGGTTCGGTTCAGGCCGCCAGTTACTCCCTGCCACATTTCAACAGATACAGTGCACTTCCAAGACATTTCCCTAAACGGATTACAGACAGCAAGGTGTGTGTGTGTGGGAGGCTCCTGGAGTTTCACAAGCTGCATATTTCTTCTTTTTCCCAAGGTAGGTGGGTGTGTTAACATGCTGGGAGAGGAACTAGTCAGTTAGCTCATGTCATTAACTCTGATCTAAAGAAGCCAGATGACTCAAGCTACATACTCCGCTTATGCATCGCGCACAGACCACCCGCGATATGCTGGATTACACCAGTCAGAGGAAATGTAAGACAATAGATGCCGACTCATGAAGCGCAGCAGTCAGATACATAGTTTTTCACGCATGAGCTTCCCCCAGAAGTGCAGGGGACAGTGCGCGTGCCACGTAGCGCAAAAAAAATAGTATCACTAGAGGCGCGAGGCAACATCTCGGGCTCGTGCGCAAGAATCAGGTAAAGCTCAGTCAACATCAATAAACTAATTAATGTGAATGAAGGTGGGATCGGGCGACACTCTAACCATTTTATTGCGTTTAACCACTCCCCCGTGTCGTTTTCTTAAACAAACCCCCATCTGCTAATTCGTCTAACCTTCTCCACGGCTACAGATGAACGAGTCTCGATCAGTTAATTAAAGTTCAGGGGGGAAAAGCAACGTGGGTGTAAAAAAAAATGGTTACCAACTTACCAAGCTGCAAACTACGGATGTCCACCCCAGACCAGTATCTACTCGATAGGAGTAAAATTGTCGCACTGAACAGCTTAGTTACGCAAAGCACTTTCTAACCACCACATAAAAAGACATTAGTAACTTACCCGTAATCAGCTGCCGTTTACTTTCATCCAGGTTTGCCGACACTACATTCCCCATGGCGATAAGCAACCTAAAAACCCAGTACTCAAACTGGAAATCCTTTTACCTTTACCCTAACAGCGACGTCCAGTGACAACTCAGAATCAGTATGGATGAATCTGCCCTTAAATATATCCTTTTCAACTGCCGAGGCATACAAAACTAGTTTTATCTGAATGGAATTTTCGATTTCAACTTGTGTAAAGATATGAACACAATACTAAAGTTGCTATTAAAGCAGGAGACTCCGGCTGAACTATGTCAGCAAACTAGAATATTATTCTCTCCACGCAAGACACACCCTCACTACTAGTTTAACGCGCAGACTTTTTTTTAAAGGGGCGTTGAGGGTGGGGTCATGGAAATAGTAAAAAAGATGAATATGACATGTCGCCCGTAAGGTGAGGAATACACATTTTTCTCAGCAAAATCATATTATTGGAAGTCTAGTTGTTGAAATTAAAAAAGAGGTTGAGCGAAGAAACACGTGTAATGCATTGTGTGTAAGGTATATTGTGTGTAAGGTATACCATTGCTGCCCAACATTTAGTTGTTTTCATGGAATATCTGGAATATATCGTTTAAATTCACATATAGGATGCTAATTAAATCAGTCAACAGATTATATTCGACCAGAGTGTAAAGTCAATTGAATTTAAACGAAATATTTGTGTTGCATTACCATCCGTGAACGTTCCGCGGCGCCCTGGAGTAATTCTGACTTAAAACTATTCAAGAAATTAGCGGTTATTTCGCGAGGAAGAAACTAACGACGTGCCGAATTGTTCTAAAATAGTAACGAATTTACTGAGCTTTAATCTGCACGTGATAAAAAAATGTACATTAAGGCTTCCTAAACAGAACGAAACAATACCAGTAACTAAGATGCCATATCGTTTGAAAGGTGAAATGGTGAATCGTGCATATTTAATGGGACGAATCATCGTACTGCAAACAAGATAATCACATATCTACATGAATGTCGATTTGCTTGTGAGAATACTTAAAGTCCGTATGAGTCTTGTACAGTATCGGACATAATTAACAAACTATTCTGATTTCACTGCTGTAATTAGTATTGCAATAATAAGTACACCGGACATATAATATCAAATATTCCAAAATCGTATTTTTGCAACATTTTTCTTGCTGAAATATTGATGCTGAACACTAGAATTTGGCGCTGGTTCCCTCGTGCGGCGGTGTGCAGGTACTGTCACCCAAATAAACTATTACAAAAGTAAGTTCACGTTTGAATTATATTTGTATATCAAAAGATGTAGGCTGTATAATACCAAGAATAATTTGCATGCACAGTAATGACGAAAAAGCGACACGCGGCGCCCAAGACCGTCGGCGATAAGGGAGGTGGGAAGCTTGGTATTACGGTAGGCAGAGACTCGATGACGTCTCTCTATCGCCTCCCACCCCCCAGACTGAAGCTCAGTAATCAGCCGCGATGAGAGACTCACATCCTAACCTCATAAGGGAAGGCTGGGAGGCCGAAGTACAGAAGGGAAGGCCGGGCAGCGTGCACCATGGCACCCGTCGGTTTAAAGGCATTGGTCGGAGACAGTAAGTATGTTCTTTGTATTTTTTGCAGATCCTGCCCCCCCCCTCTCCCCCACATCCTTATGTTTTATGAACAAGTATCACGAGGAGAAGACCTTGTTACACACGGGATCTTATAAGCATCCTTATGAGGGAGCTGAAGGTGTGTAAGGACTGTATCGGAAGCACTCAAGTCTTGGGCAAACGTTGGTCACTGATTACAGATTTTTGAAGATGGAAGAACAATTTATTAATAACATGTCGGAAAATGCCGTTTCAGCAGAAGAAAAGTAACAGATTACAAGTCTGTCAACTAGCCCACCTAGAATTAAAACTAAAAATATTGCTTTTTTGTTAATAGTCTTTTTAAATTATTATTATTATTATTATTATTGTTGTTGTTGTTGCATAAAGCGAATACGTTGTGAAACTGGAACGGTTTTTTATTAACATGGCTGATTCCTGATTAGTTTGGACTAATCTCCCCATTGGAGGGCAGAAAAAAAAATCCCTTTCGATAGATACGTTCCTCCCAGAGCGAATTGTTTGTATTGTATTGTCATTCCTTTCTGAATTTCTGAATCTAACTCATGTAGGCCGATTTTTCAAAGAGTGGATTAACATCTTTTGTTTATTATTATTATTTTTATGTTTTACACGCTAATATATGTCACCTAAGATGTGCATTTGGGGTCAATTTGTCCCCAGGGTAGGTGTGAGAGTTAAGACACAGTGCTATGTTACCATTAGTTAATTTCAGCATACTCTAATAGTGTATGCCGGTGATTTTGCGTCTCTGAGCATCCTGTGGGGGGCGTTTTCGTGGCAGCGCGGGGGGCGCCGCGTTCTTGACAGTGTGCCGCACTGATGTACAGCGAACCTATCGGCTGTCACGAGGTCTGAGTTCGTTTAATACTTACAATTTTGACGTGTATGCCATTATTAAGCAAACGTGAGTTTCGGTGTCAGTGAAACTAATCTTTCTGGATGGAGATTAACGAAAAACAAAACAAAGTATAGTGTGACTGAATGAAATTGTATCGATATGTCCTTAAATATCAGACTGTTTCTAAACAGCATTCCAAGACTGAACAGGCATAAAACATTTCCTTGGTCTGGAAAATATATTTCTGAATAACACTGATAAAAAGTATGCAGTTTAACTCATCTGATAACACTGAACACAACAAAACACTGTTTAAATGTCTTTGTGTGTATATTGATCTATTATGAATGATTAGGTTTATTTTTGCAAGAGCACTGAAATGAACATTTGTAAGTTTTATGTGATTTAGCTTTAAGATAATGACTGTTTAACTTATGTCGACTAAACAAAAAGCCTTTAAATTTCAAAACAACACAATGTAATTAACATTTAATTTCAAACAAATAAGCTTTGCTTATTCTTTATATACTTCCTCAAGGGTCAGCTGTAGGTAATTGTACCTTTGATGGTACATTAATGCTATTTTTACCTTTTGGATGTTCCTCAGAGTCAATTTCTGTACCTTAAAAGGTACAAATACAGGGTACAGCATCAGTAACAAACAAAAGTACAAAATTATGCCATTTTTCCTAAGGGTATATACCAATGCTATGTGTTTACATGTTGATGGAAAGCTTTATTGCTTTAATTTGTTGGTCAATTATAAAAAACAAATGCTATAAATGCTAAGGAAGAGTGCAAATATGGGGGAAATAAAAAATATTTTTCTTGTGTGTGGATTGTCTTTGAAGAGCCCACTACCACATTAAGCCGAGAATTGGATCAAGTTGACGAGTAAGAAGATCAGGAGTGGAGATGTCTTATGTACGTGACGGGCAGCACACAAAGGGCTGATCAGGAAGGCTTTGCCTTATCAGAGCAGATGGAGAAGAGCAGAATCCCACAGCTCGGGTGAAGACCCTGGGTGCTTAATGCTGGAGCCCCTGGGACGATGCCTCTGTCTCACAGAGCTGTGGTCAGACAGTTTTAACCAGGGTTTGCAGACAAAAGAGACAATAGGATGGGGGGCTAGTACTCTGTAAGCTGCAGACAATAGTGGGGTGTAGGGCTGGGGTTCTCGATGTCCGGATGGGGACCAAACCGCGAGTTAATCCGGATCCAGCCGATAACGCACTTTATGAATCGATATGGTTAAAGTGAAAAGGCTTAACGTGTGATGTACGAAAATACAGCGACGAACCGCCAAACTTCACACACACAACACGATGTCGAAAACAATCAGAGACCGTTAAAAAGTTATCATTTTTGTTATACACTGATGTCTGTATCGAAGGCTATTTTTAATCCATTAAATTCATGAGATGCTGCTTTGTTATTGAAAATTGTTCCAGACCTCTGACTTTGAACAAAAATCTGATAGACAAACCCTGGCGTAGGGAGTGGGTGATTGGGCGAGAAGGGGTACAGTGACAGTGGGTGATTGGGCGAGAAGGGGCACAGTGACAGTGGGTGATTGGACGAGAAGGGCATGACAGTGGGTGATTGGGCGAGAAGGGGCACAGTGACACTCATCTGGGTATTTAAAGTCCTGATGCTGCTGCTGACATGTAAACCCCTATGAAGTATGAAGCCTCTGTGCCTGTGATCAGAAGGTTGCTGGTTTGAGTCCCGGCCTCAGCAGAATAGTCACATGCCTGTAGGATTTTGAGCAGGACCCTAAGCCCCCAGCTCCCTGGACGCTGAAAATTGGCTGCTCCTTCACTGTGACCCCCCCCCACACACTTGCTCTCACCTGCATATGGGTCTCATGGAGAGCAAGAGTGGGTAAAATGAAAAGGGAATCTTCCCACGGGATTAATAAAGTATCATTCTTCTCTTTTGTATTGATGCCAGGAGGAAATTCTTGAATACAAACCATCCCGGGGTGGTTTCTCAGTACCGACCTTTCAGTTGGCAGCGTAACACATTAACCGATTGTGCCTCTGAAACTAGCCATGGTGGTGGCTCAGTTATTCATAGTCTGAAGTGACTTTTATTGGTAAAATAAGGGAAGAAATTCCTATGCAGCAGAGGGGCATCGCCAGGGGTGTGTCGGTATGCAAACCCTCCCAAGCAAATTTTACTGTTGGGGCCCCAGGCAGGAGGGGGCGTGTCCCTTATTTTTTCAGAGTGAAAGGGCCGAGCCTAACTCCCATGTAGCACTGCTTATAGGGAACCATGCTAGCTTGTATTCCCCGTGGCACCCAGCGCAGTGCTGATACTCAGATTCAGGACAAGCATTGCATAGAAGCCTTCATCAGATAGATTCATTTTATTGCCACAGGAAGTTGCATCCAGAACAGAATTCTCAGAGTTATTACTTTTCTAAAGCAAACTGTGGCACTTATGAACACTGACACACAGGTGCAGATGTTATGAAGACAACAGTTTAGTTTTTTTTTGTCCCTATATTGCTGGTGGAGTGGTGGCTCTGCATGAGGCTAGGGATTTGTGCCAGCAATCAGAAGGTTGTTAGTTTGAATCCCGTGAATGCTAGGAGTGATCCTACTCCCTTGGGCCCTTGAGCAAGGCCCCTTACCTGTATTTGCTTCATTCTGGGTATGATGTTTATTCTGCATCCAGCCCTGTAAGCAAGTCCTCTAACTTCCAGGGAAATTTGTGGTTTGGTTGCAGGATTCTCACTCTAGCCACTGGAAAAAAAAACTCACAGTGATCCATTCGGGCTAGTGTGGTGCTGATGTATCAGCCACTGCTGCGCTGCACTCAGGCTCTCATCCCTGAGCTAGTTTGTTGTGTGGTGGGTGTGGCAATGTGCTGCAATCAGCCTGTGCCCCCTTTACCTACCTTTTGCCAAACATGCCAAACAGGCTGCCTGGTGGTTCAGAAACCACTCCGGCATCCGTGGTGCAGCAAGTTCGAGTCCCTGGAAGGGTCATGCAGCTGTACTTCTTAAGAAAGGGGATTCATCTGATTTGTTTTCAGCAAAAATGCTATTTGTTTGAGCTAAGCAGTTTTAGATAAAAGCAGCTTAATAGTATATTACAAAAGTGACATACATATGATGTAATGTCCTCTACTGATGAATAAGTCTTAGATTCAGATTTGTTTTGTCGAGTATTAATGCCCTTGATTACGGTGGTCCCACGTCTAGCTTTGAGGACCTGGGGGGGGATCTTGCCAGTTGTGTAGCTCAGCATCAGTGAGGTATATGCCTTGTTTACGGACGCTGGTTTGGGGGTGTTTAAACAGGTCCTGCTTGAACCTGTGTTGTGAGCAGATTCAAGATCTGTGTCCTTCCCCAAGCTGTCCACTTAATAACTTTCACCTGGACTTTGTGCGATGTCTAAGTGTTGGTTTCATTGCATTGTCTGTTGTCTATTTATTTGTTATTTATTATATAATATTAGTTATATGCCATATTGGGTGTGGCTGGACAAGTAAACATTGCAATGCACTTGTTGGACTTGGCCAAGAAAACATTTTGAATCTTGAATAAAGTACGTTTTGACTGGAATGTGTACTGCAGTAGCCCACTATTAAACATGAAACATGAGGTTCACTGACATACTGCAACAACCTAAGTCTCACATCAAGATCATAGCAGCTGCGTGATTGGTCAGGGGCCCGGTGGTGTCTGATATTTTGCCTAGTGTGTTGCCCTTTTCCCAAAATGCAACTGGCCAGCTTCTATATGGCTTCAACCTCTGGGCAAGAAGGAGCCATTGTTTCTGTTGCCACAGCCAACAGATGAATCCCGCACAAGAGAAACAGGGTATTACCAAGCTTCACCATCTGAAGGGCCTCTCACCCTCACAGATCGGGCTAGATGATGTTTCAGAGTTTCACCTTCAGTGGATTAGTGGTATTCCGTCTTCTGAGATACAGAGAAGTTGTTGTGCGGGGAGGTAGCCGAACTGGAGATTAACTCTATGAAGAATGTAGTGTCTGGGTTTTTTTCTGCTTGAGTTTCTCTGGGCCCAAGACTTGGGAAAAATAATAGGAGGCATTTGTGACAGCAGCTTGTCCTCTGTATAGATGGAACGCAAGTCATTATTATTATTAAAGAGATTAAACCTAGACTCTGCAGTATTATGCATCTGAGGAAATGCTGAACAAAATACAGCTGCCATTTATTGCTGACTGTGACGTAAGTTTTCATCTTGATTTCAAAAGAACGGGCATTAATTTGCTGGTTATTTCTGTTGGTGACTGTTTGTCTTAGACTTTTTAAATTAAAGACAGCAATAAGGCCATAGGAGTCCATGTATGGGCTGGAACTCACTGGGAAACCCTGTTTAAATCGAACGTTGAGGGTTAGTAACTTCATCCACAGCTGCTACTGACATAGCTGAGTTAATTTATTTAACAGATGCTTTTGTCTAAAGCGACAAACATATGAGGAAAACTTAGGGTCTGTGTAGCAGTTGGGGTTTAGGGTTTTGCTCAAGGGCCCACAAGTGATATGATTTCTCTGCCATTCATGAGATTTGAACCCATGTCCTTCTGGACACAAGCCCAGATTTATAAACCACCAAGCTACACCTGAGACTTTTTAAAAACTAAATTTAAATTGAGATGTAAGTTCCAAAGATGATTGATTCTGGGAATTCAAGGTTGAGAGGGAGGAAAGGTAACCGGCTGGCGGGCCAGCATGACACTGTGAAAATCACTGTGCGAGTGTGAGGATGAAGATCTTCACCCAGGTGTCTGGAATGTGGAGCATGGAGCTTCGTGGTTGCTTCTAAATTCCTCTGCCCGCATGGAGGTGCAACTTCGCACGAGCTGAGTGTGTCTCTGTGACTTACAGGCTCATAGTCCTCTGTAAATCCGTCATCTACTCCCTGTCTCTGTGTTCTAACTGCGTTTTCTAGCTCTTTATGTAATTGCTGTGTGGGGGAGGGAAAGCCCCGGAAAATCTGTTAGGCTACAGGATTGCTCAGCTCTTACATTCCCCCTATTATCTATATGATTTATTTCTGTCCTCTAGCACATGGTCCCCAAACTTTTCAGCCCACCACCCCTAAAAAAAACAAGCCAAAGTCTCGCAACGGCCA
The DNA here is from genome assembly GCA_026776945.1 of Isichthys henryi. Classification (NCBI taxonomy): domain Eukaryota; kingdom Metazoa; phylum Chordata; class Actinopteri; order Osteoglossiformes; family Mormyridae; genus Isichthys; species Isichthys henryi. Next base: position 4,431,084 of record JAODJX010000042.1, read on the forward strand.
CTAGCTGATTTGTCTGTCAGCATATCTGAATAACAAAACCTAAGGGACGCTCATTTGCACACAAAAATAAATATGTAAAATAAATACAGATTCAAAAATAAGACATGCATCATAACAATCAAAATGAACTAAATCCTGTGTTCTCTACCACTAAGTATGGTAACATCCATCCATCCATTTTCCAAACCGCTGTTCCTACTGGGTCGCGGGGGGTCCGGAGCCTATCCTGGAGGCAATGGGCACGAGGCAGGGAACAACCCAGGATGGGGGGCCAGCGTATGGTAACATATCTGAAGCAATAAACATGTTTATGGAAAGATGGGCGACCCAGGGTGCAGCTTGCAAGAACAGGGGTTTTATTAGTAAGACTGGACAAAACAAGACAACAAAAGACACCACAAGGGTCTAAACACAGGCAGGCGGAAAACAAGAACTAAATCAGGGAGTAACACAGAAACAAACACTGCAACTGACCCAGCATGTACATATGACCCGGAGCAAACACAGGAACAACCACAACATCCGACTGAAGACTAAAGCTGAAGTTTATGTGAGTGTGATGTGCAGCTCAGTGGGTGGGATCTGACCCCATGTCCGGAAGGTTGTGGGTTCACATCCCAAGACTGACATAGTGAAAACTGTGACTAACACTTACCTTTTGTTCAACAGAAATTATGAACGAAGTTATTAAAAAAGTCAAAGAGAAGGGAGCGTGGAAGGTATGAATTCTGTGAATTTCTCTTCCCATCACTGCAATATCCCCCTTCAGTTCATGTAACAGTTAGCATTAATATTAGTAAAAATTATATCCTTTAATCGTAGCGTGTCAGAAGATGGAATGTGTTAGACTCCACCCCCCCAGTCATTTGCCCCACCCCTGCTAATCAGCTGTTGGTTCTAGGTGCTGGTGGTGGACCCACTCAGCATGAGGATGCTGTCGTCCTGTTGCAAGATGACTGACATCATGCCTGAGGGCATCACCAGTGAGTGTTTCTCCCAGGGTGGCTTGTTTGTGGGATCCCAGGCGTGATGCTTCCTTCACATTACTACTCCTTCCCTTTCTCTCTCTTTCTCTGTCCTCTACAGTAGTTGAAGACATTCACAAGAGACGTGAGCCTCTACCCAGCCTGGAGGCCATTTACCTTATCACTCCCACTCAGCAGGTACAGGGTCTTGACACAAGATGCACACGCAACACTCGTCACACCTTGTACACTGAAAAGGGCAAAATACACAAGGAAGCTCCATTGTATCTCTTATCCCACTCAGATGTTCAGTCTTCAACTCAGTCACTTTCTTCTAAAACACTTTAACATCTTCAGGGTAAATACTGCAGCTTTTAGGCTCTCGTTTCCATTATGTGCGATGCTGTGGTCTTGGTGGTTGTTACCATGAGATCATAGGATGGTGGTGCTGGCTGAGTGTCACATGGTATCCTTTGCACGGGCATGTAGCCATGTAGTAAAGCAGTAATAAAAGTAGCAGTAATAGTAAAAGTAGTAAAGCAGTAGGAAAAGTTCAAAGTAATAGTAAAAGTAGTAAAAGTAACAAAGTAATAGTAAAAGTAGTAAAGCAGTAGTAACAGTAGCAAATAGTAAAAGTAGTAAAAGTAGCAAAGTAATAGTAAAAGTAGTAAAGCAGTAGTAACAGTAGCAAATAGTAAAAGTAGTAAAAGTAGCAAAGTAATAGT
>JAODJX010000042.1:4443067-4454920 GCA_026776945.1 Isichthys henryi
CCCATTGCTTCCGGGATAGGCTCCGGACCCCCCGCGACCCAGTAGGATAAGCGGTTTGGAAAATGGATGGATGGAATCAAATGGTGGAAAGTTAACAGCTTTGCTCAGGTTGTTTCCCAGCCCAGTCCTTGGGGACCCCCAAAGTTTTTTCTTCCTCACAGTCCCCTGTCAGACTCCATATTTTAGCTCCCTATTCAGGGAGCTGGGAAGGAGCAAAAACATTGGCTGTCTGCGGGTCCCTGAGGACTGTATTGGGAAGCACTGGAATAGAGGGTTTAATGCAGATACAGATGAGTAATGATGTCTTCCATCTTCATCATGGGTGAATGAGAGTGATAATGGATGGAGGTCTTGGCTGCCTGGTCCTTCACCAAAGACACGGGGTTCAAAGGGTGGAGATGAGCTGGTGGGCCCTTGTCTTTCCTGCAGGTTCCACACACACACTCACCCCTAAGAGATTTCTCATGGACCTGCGGCACTCCGACTTTGTGGACCCCAGTGAGCCCCACGAAGAGGATCCTGAACGAGCCAATAAAGTAAAGGCAGCCGTCCAGCTGATCCCACCCTGTTTTCGTTCTCCACTTGCTCCACATGTCATGTGACTGTAACCCAAGGCTCCCATTGGACATATGGACACCAGAAAGACTTGTGATTGGTGCTGTTTGACCCAGATTTCCTGGTCTCCTGTCTTCCTGACCCCATTCCTGAATCCTGACAGGTGTATTAAATACCCTCTCCTTTGGCCACCCGGGGTGATACGGGGCCCTACATGTTGACTGATTTAATAGATAAGTTGCTAAAAATGTGTTTAGTCTTTTGAAATGTTATTGGGAAAAGCAAGGCAGGTTTTTGAAGGTCTTGTGGCTGGAAGTGTTGACGCTGCTTATTTTGTCCTATTGAAGAATTCTGTCATTAACACTAGTTTCAGGAAGTTAAAGGTGATTGTTCAGGCAGGGTTTCCTTCATCTTTAGAAAAGTTCAGCTCCTCTCCCGTCTTACACACTTTACATTCCTGCACCTTCTGTGGGCCATTGTGGGACAACTTTGTTTTTTTTTTAAATCTGAGCAAAAATGATTGTCTGACAGAGAGGCACAGGAGCCCGGCCCTAATGGAGTCGTCTCCTGCCCACGTCGCCATTTCTCAGCAGATGCGTATCTTATGGACAAGCTCAGTGCTCCCTAAATCCTGATTAAATCCCGGTTCTGCTGGCAGAAACCTATACAGAGCTGCAGGCAGCTTCCAGGCTCAACATCCCTAAGACCACAGTACAGAAGAATAATGTGAAACAGGAGGTACGGGCAACAACCAGAAACCAGCCAGATAAAAGGCAGAAGCGACTGCCTTTGTCAGAGATGACCGTTAACAGTTTCTCTTAAATCGCAGGATGACATCAAGAGATCTTCCAAAGGAATGGGAAACATTAAGTGCAGGTGCGAAGTGCACTGCTAGGACAGTTCATATCAGGCTTCTAGAATCTGAACTGAAGTCCCAAAAAGCAAAGAAGAAGCCCTTCATTAATGAGAAACAGGGAAGGACCAGGCTGCAGTTTGCGATATATATACTGACACACACTCATACATTGAGAAATGAGTCAAACAAAACATTGTGCTCTTTTCATTTTTCCCATGGCTGTATCACCTGTGGGGCTGTTTGTGTGGCCACTTGTGCAGTGTTATCCTGAGAGAATAAATTTGTATAAATGTTTTTTGTTAATTATTATATTATAGACTATTATAATTTGGTCAGATTCGTTTATAAGTCGTATCCATTATAAAGTGAAAAATCCATCCTGTGTGACTTTGCTACCCAAATGACTCGAATATCAGCAAATATTTAGTTGTTGGGTTTGAAATGATGTATTTCCATTACCAGTTAAATGTTGTTACACTGTTACATTTGGCCTTATTGTGAATAAGTTGCAGAGTTTAATAACAGAAAGGCCAATGGCAGGTGAAGCGGTTTATTGTCTTCCCCGGCCTCTGGTGATGCAGATTTGGCCCCATGTCATGCTTGCTTATCTTCAGCTGGGCATGTAGATTTCATCGGGACCAGTGTGTTTGGTCTCATTTTTAATTGCTGCAGATGTTTGTCCAGTTCAGACGTCGCTCTCAGTTAGACAATAGTGCCTCCGAGCTCCCCATCTTTTCACAGTTATTACAAAGTGATTTTAGATGATTTGCTAATTGTCTGTTTAGTCTTTTGTAATGATACTGGAAAAACAAGGTGTCACGCTCGGCGTCCGAGCGGGGCGAGCAGGCAGGCAGGCAGGAGAACAGGAAACAGGCAAGGAGGCAGGAATACCGGGGAATACAGGGGTTTATTTGGCTCTGGGAAGCCAGAAGCAACAAGGACAAACTACACCACAGCAACATCAATGACAGACAAGGGAAACAGGTAAGACCAGGCAGAGCAAACTAAATACAACCAGACAGAGCAAACTAAGTAGACACAGCTGGAGACAATCGGGGAATCACACGTGGGTAATTAGGGGGCGTGGCACACGGGAGGATCGGACGATCGGGGCATGACACAAGGCAGGATTGTAAATGTCTAGTGGATGAAGGGCAGAAGCTGTTGTTTTTCACCTCTTTGTCTCTCTACGCCTTAGGAATCCACACCTTGACCCCTGATCAACACCTCGACACCCTCAAGGAGACGACAAGAACAGGAGGAGGAAACCAAAACAGACCCACTTTCATCTCTCATGACCGTCCCCTTTATTCATCACTTTCACGCCTCCTCCTGATTACTTTTTCATTCCTCTCCTTCAGTGCTTTTTATGCCTATCCTTCATCCCTCTTTCATCCCATTCCTTCATTTCTCCATTCATATACTTTCCTTCATACTCTTTCTAATTTACCATTTTTCGATCCTATTGTTTGGTTTTAGAGGCAAATTGCAATAGAGAAAAATGCATAACATAAGCGTTTATATTCTTTGCAAGGAATTTTAGGATATAATTATACAGACCCATTTAGATTAATATCCAATTATCTTTGCTATAGGAAGCCTACAGTAACTGTATAAATACTAGGTGTCCAGGATAAACAGCTGGATGATGTGTGCATGGGTGGAGAGAGAAACTGTTGTGAGGATTGAGTCTTGAGCCGTGTTACGTACTTTGCACCAGGGCAGGACTCACTTTTGCTCTAATGACACCCTTGGAGTGACACGGCTCGTTAACACAGCGTGTTAAAAGCATGAGCGGCCAGCTGAGAGCTTTGTGAAAGCTGACAGCCTCGGGATTAAGAGCGCACATGACATTTTGCAGCAATATTGACTTCAGACTAGATAGCCTAAACTAAAAGCAGGGCTACCTACTTTACTGCTAGAATTCCCCTCCATGCATTTGTTTGAAAAAGAGATTTACTATGAAAATGCCATTTAGTGTTAATAACAATACATTTACCACATGCAAAATTTCCCAAAGACTCCTGTTAGCAACTTATATAGTTGGAACTGTTCAGTTGCATGGTTCCAACTATGTAAGTCGCTAATGTTGTTAGTGACTTTGGGGAGAGACACCCCTGGACAGGGATTTTTGGGTATTGAGAGAACATATTTACCTCGATTTACATGCCAGTGGTACCACACGTATTTGTGTTTCAGCATCTAGTTCCAGTAATAATTTCCACTGTAGAATCATCCCCATTTCCTCAGGAAACATTGTAGCACCATGTTTTTAGATGTGGTCAGTGGGAACCAAGGAAAGTACTCTAACAGTTTTCCCCCAATAACACAACCCCACTTGTGAAATGAATCCGCGAACAGAGCTGTTAATATATGCTACCTTTACCCTTGTTTACTGTACATTCTGAGTGTATATCTTATGTTCCCTAGTGTCTCTGTTTTGTAATAGATAAGCCCCAGTTTTGAAATACCTTATTTTTTGTGTAGGTTTTGCTTAGTGATCCTGTGATCTGTGTCTCCGCTGTTTATCAAAGAGAGAGCTTTAATAAAGAGTTTGTTCCCTTTACTGAGTTGTCTACTCCTTTCGCTATGTGGGTGGTGTCAGGTCAGCTGCACTGTGGTAATGTGTAGATGCAGCCAGTCCCTTTGTGGTCTAATTACAATATAGAGCTGGAGCTGTTCTCTGTGATTCATAATCCTGTCTTTGCCGGCATCCCTGCCACCCGCAGCTGAGTAGGTAAGAGCCTGGTAGGTGCATGGATGGGAGCCCAACTAGGAAAGCTGGGTTGCTGAAGGAAGAGGTGCTGGTGTGGCCAGCAGGTTAGATAATCCTGAGGTCTGTGTGGGTCCCACTGCCCCAGTGCAGTGACGAGGACTTTGTGCTGTAAAGATGGTGCCGTCCTTCAGATGAAACGTAAAACTGAGGTTCTGACTCTCTGAGGTCACAAAAGGTCCCTGGGCATCTTTCCAAAGAGTAGGAGGGGTTACTCTGATGTCCTGCCCACTGTGGTCCTATCAGATCTGCCCCCTTAATTATCCCCTATATCTAACTAGTGAATCCTCTCCTGCCCCTTCACCACCTTAGCTACTGTGTGGTTAGTGTACTGGTGCAGAATGGCTGCCATCACATCATCCACATGGGTGCTACACAGTGATGGTGGTTGATGTGGCTCCTCATCACTTCTGTAAAGTGCTTTGGGTGTCTTGAAAAGCGCTATAGAAATATAACCTTCATTCATTTTTATGTTTATTATGGGATTCATTGCAGTGGAGAGTGGCACTGTTGCTCAGGGTTGCGAGTTTGAGCCCCTCTGTGTGTGTGTTTGCGTTCTCTGTTCTCTGTGCTGCTCAGAATTCCACTGGCTTCTGCAGTTTCCCTTCACACTTCAAAAACATGCAGTTAGGTGGATCACGGTCTCTTGGTTGCCTATAATGTGTAAAATTACACATACATAGTATGGCAATCACTCATGCATATAATTTAGAAAACAAACAGCTTCATCTCAGTAAAAGATGCAGTCCGTTCACTTTTATACAACATGCAATTAGAATCACACACACCTCTGTGTTTAATGTTTTGTTGTTATATAAACTGTAAATGTATTTCATTAATCTTTCATTTTATTTAACCACAAATTTAAAGTATGAATATACATTTCTGAGACCTGCATTTTTCTTAAAAGATTCCTTTGATATGAAACTGCATCATTATACTGTAGTTATTCTGGAATAAGTCAATGTCCCCCTAGCAAGGGTCAGGGAGCTACATAGAACCTGAATGACCACTGTGTGGCAGCAGTGAACTCAATGTCTCCTTCTCTGACCTCTGACCCTAGATGCTTCACCTACAGCCAATAGCAGCTAGATGTGCTAAAATGGGTCAGAGGTGGGCGTTAAGTAATACCTGCGGAAAACAATAAATGAAAATCTAGGTTAGAAGATTTGCAGACACACTGAATATTATACATGTTCTATACTATATAACTGGATATAATGCAATATAGAATACAGCAATCTGAAATGTATTATACAATAATGAAATTTCTCAAATAACTGGCCAGGCACATGGGAGGGTGAACAGCCTGTCAAGGGCGGGGTACTCACAGCTCTTCAGGAGGCCACACTGCACCACAGGGACACCCCCGGCACAGACACCAGTAGAGTTGTTTTTTAGTGGGAGGGGGGTCCCTCGGTTGGTAACCCAGAGGCCAAGAGTTTACATTTTGGTCCACTGGGATGCCTATTGGTCATAAGTGACAGATACTGTAGCTAGGATGATATCACAGACGTGACAGAGAGCTAAGATAATATCACAGACGTGACAGAGAGCTAAGATAATATCACAGACGTGACAGAGAACTAGAATAATATCACAGAAGTGACAGAGAGCTAAGATAATATCACAGACGTGACAGAGAGCTAGGATAATATCACAGAAGTGACAGAGAGCTAAGATAATATCACAGACGTGACAGAGAGCTAGGATAATATCACAGAAGTGACAGAGAGCTAGAATAATATCACAGACGTGACAGAGAGCTAAGATAATATCACAGACGTGATAGAGAGCTAAGATAATATCACAGAAGCCCTGGATGATGCTCTTACTCTATCCTGTTGGGTCTTTAGCCAGAGCAGGGTGTGACTCTATATCCATTCTTCATGCTGCTTCAGTTACCCGCTTCACCATGCATGTACCCCCTCTACTCATGTAATTCTCATCATTTGTTGTAGTTTCTAGCTTGCATCTGACTCTCACACGCTTTGCAGTCTTACCGGTATAGTTCGCTCCAGCGCTTGGGGTGAACCTCAGACTTAGGAAGCTTGGCTTCTCCTGTCCATCCGTGTCACAGGAAATTCAGTACGGTGTCCCTGTGGCGTTAAGAGCAACAGAAAATGCTGAGGCTCCTTCTCTCACGTGGAGCTATTTACTTACTAACAAAATCTCCCTCTGATGTCATTGTGAAGTAGCACATTCCCAGTTGCCAGATTTCAGTCCCTGTGTACACTTTGGTGGTGACTTACCCGTGTAAGGTCCTCTCAGAGTGGGGCCTCCCAGCATACCCACCCCTGCAGCAAAGGATGCTGGGACGTGACTGTGCTTGCGCTGTGTGTGCATACACCGGGAATTCATAAACCTTGTGGCTGTGGACACAAACACGGGAAGTATGCATGATTTTATGTGACAGTGTGATACAGACGTGTGTATGATTATGTTTGGACATGTGACACCTCCCACGTGTGACAATCCCAAGCTTACAGGCACCAAGTTCAGGTCTTGATTGCCTGCAGGAAGCTGCCTGCTTTGCAGAAGCTGGTCTGATCTGCTGGGCTTTCGCTGCCTGTATTACTTCCTGGGCTTCTCTTTCTGCTTCTTTTATTTCCTCTTCCTCTGACTTCTCATCTGCTTCATGGTGTTCAGTTCTGAAAGCAGAACAACGCCATGCCCCCATCTTACATAACATTCACATTAGTATAGATATGTGAATCTCAGTACAAGCACCACATCATACGGTCGTGTAGCGATTAATTATTCAGCCAATCATTTATTTTCAGCTTATAATGGTCTGAAGCCTTAAGCAAGGGAGCTCCATACACACACACTGCAGTACACCTCATGATGAATTCATGTTTTTGGACTGTGGGGAGACGCTTGATTATGTGTGGGAAGCCCAAAAGCTCCACACAGACATAAAAACAGAAATAAAAGCTACACTGGGGGTCTGGGGTGGAGGAGCTGAAGAAACGCTGCAAGGTCATTTATTTTACCATGACACAGTATACATGTACGTAGATACTCACCAACCTCATTACCTGGAAAAAGAAGTGTGGCATTTATAAGGGTGTAGGAGGTCCTCCTGACCCAAAGGGGGCTCCCCATTTGAATCGGATTGATTAGACTTCCATTCACTGCCTTCCAGCTGTTTCCTCAACTTACTTATTTCAAACTGCAGGGATTGGATGGCTCTACTAATGACAGACATAAAGTGCATATATCATCAGCGTATTTAAGTAAAAATTGATGTATAAATCAATTAAACTTCATGGAATAAATGACCCAGCCATAGCATCTGGACTGACATCTGGTCTTTGAAAAATAATATAAAATCAGAAGCAGTAATAGGAAGAAAAAAATGGACCTAACCCAATACCCTTTTCATGACAGAGAAGGAGGTGTGTCACTTGGATTAAAGAACTTCACCCTATCATCACATGGTTTCATAGTGTAGTGGTTATCATGTCTGCTTTACATGCAGAAGGTCCTGGGTTCAAGCCCCAGTGGAACCATTTGGTTAATTTATCCATAGTGGGCAGTACTATTGCTTCATACTGGCAAAGCATTTTTAACCATATGTAGCTCAGTGGGTCAGGACCTTATGCCCGAAAATTGTCAGTTCAAATCTCTGGACTGGCAAAGTGATTTTCAAGCTTGTATGACCAAAAACCCTGATTTCTCCTGTCTAACAAAGTTTTTCTCTGACATTGTACGCCATTTTGTATAAGCGTGTCGTAAGTAAATATATCCATGAATACACACACATTTTTCATACTGATTATCCATTACAGGTGAATATATATCTTATATAGGATACTGCTTACCCACAGCATTTAGACTCACTTGCAGCATGGTAGAGAAGGTTGGCTTTTCCTGGAGAAGGAGAACCTTGCTGGTCGGCCACCCAGAAGTTCCATCAGTAGCTGCGAAGCACTTCTCAACTCCAAGACACAAATGACTTGTATTTAACAAAACACAGAAACCATACTGACAATAAGAAGGAAAAAAAATAAAAGGGAATATCTGTAGTTAGCTGTGTTTAAAGTCTGAGAAGATATAAATTATTACACAATATAATGGAAGAACACGCATAAATCACTTCAAATCCTGTCAGTATTCTAATGTATAAAAACACAATGTCCTGACACTATAATGCAGTTACCTTATGTGAAAACAACTGTTGTCAGGGCACTGCAATGACAATAATGTCTACTTCATTCTCCACGATTCACACAGCCAATGTGCTTGAGAATGGGCTTCTGAGAATTATAAATCTCTGCTTGTTTGTTTCGCTATTTCTATAGCAGCCAAAGAGAGTCTCTGTGTTGATTTGTCCAGGATCCTGACATTGTTGCTATAGCGATGACACGTGGTGGGCGGGGACTTAGCTGATGGTCAGACTGTTGATTGGCTGCCAAGGTGTAATGGACACAGACATGGTGCAATATCCGAAAATGAGTGGGGGTTCAAAGGGAATAATAGGAATTGTCTGCAGCGCTGTTGTTCTTCCAGACGCAGAGCTTGTGGCGCTCTGACCTCAGTGTACCGACTATCCTAAATCACCCACCTGCTCTTACAAGAAACATAGACAATACACACACCTGCGTGACTGGATGAGAGTAAAAAGTGAAATTGTGTTGTTTTGTGAACAGCAAGTAGTGTACTGATTAAGGACATAACCGCAACTGAAGGTTCCTCATTTAAATGAAGGACCCCGATCCTTATCCTGAATTGCTCCAGTGAAATTATCTAGCTGTTTAAATATGTAGTGTTAAATAATTTTGGATAAAAAACAGGCAATTAGTGGTAACTTAAATTTAAATTTATTAACAAAAAATATATTAAAACCTAATGAAACTGGGTGAACAATTGTGTGTTTAATAAGTCGCTCTGGGTCACATCCATGGGCATCTAAAATATTTGCCCAAGCCGTGTCACATGCCGATGTCTGTCGCATAAACATAACACAAAAACCAGGGTCACCCCGTGATGGATGGATGGACATTGAGGGGTGGGGGAAACAAGCTGGTGACCAATGGGAAACGGGGGTCTAAAATCGTTAGTCGAATGGCTGAGTACGATTTCATTGTATTTTTGTTAGTTTTAGCCTTGTAGGTTTTCAGTGGAACAAACGCTACTTAAACATTCTGACATCTCCTTTAAATCGGTTGTTTATTTGGGTAAACAACCATACTGTCCATCTAAATTTATGAATAATAGATTCACATTTTATAAGAGGAGTTTAATTAATTAGAGGAGTTCAGTGCAAATTACCAACTGAAAGACCAATTAAATGTGCCTGATGATAAAATAAGATTTTTTTCTCCTTCTTCCTGACGCAGCATTCGGCAAGGTCTGACGTTCGCGGTCAAAGCTTTTAATGTCTATGATATTAAAAGTTCATGGAAGCAAGGTCGCTGGTAGGTGGTAACAGAATACAATGGGTAGATGTAGGTTAAGTAATTTAGGGAAATTAATTTAGAAGACAGCAAAGAATGACTCCTTCGTTGGCTGGGAGTAGGGACTCCACTCGCCCGGTGCGAAGTCATTTTAATTAGCATGAAGTACCATGGGTGCCGGCAGCCAACAGTCCTTTCAGGAGCCATTTATTTAAAACGAAAGGACGCGACGAAGCAGCGCCGCTTGAAAAATGCTCGGGGAATTTCCCGTTTCAAAGCATCTAATTACGGAAAAAGACGAGTTCCGCATATTTCTTGCTCATTTCTCGCAAGTTAGATTTGTATTTACATGGAATTGTTAACTGGTGTATGACTTTCGCGTTGTCAGTGATAACATTTGTCAAGCTAGTTAAAAAGTTAAGCCTACTTCAGACAAACAAAAATCTATTTTATATTGAACACTACGAAAAAATCTCTCTTGCAGTTTATTTTTTACTTATTTTATGTATATATTTATTATTGTGTTTAAATGACAGAGTTCCTGTCTTCCGAAAGACAGTAATTACATTCGGCAATTACATGTCCCAGAGGTCAGGGGCGGAGCCAAACATTGCCGGTTTTATTTATGCCTAACGTTAATTTACCATAATTACGTATAATTACTGTTTAATATTCTTCACCCATCATGTTGAAACGCTTTGCGATATTATGTTTTGTATGACTGAAGACAGATGGGTAAGATTGCCCTGCATTGCTACGCATTGGTAGTTTATTGGGTATCTTTGGGTTAAACCAGTGGGATATAAGTCCTGCCGACTTAATGTTTCTTCCATCAGTAATTGACCCACCTGTTTCTGGGTCTATGGTTGCGCTGTTTGTCCATCAGTCTCCTCAACCTCCTCTGTTAACGTCTCCTGCCTTATTTTATTTATAAGATTGCAGGCTCAGACGCGCACAGCCGACGCCTGAAAATAACAGCATGAAACACTCAGGCTTGGGCTGCTTCCTTAATTTATAGACTTTCCCTGGAACGTAATATACAGCGGCTTTCAATGACTAAGGTTAAATATAAGGCACTGTAGGGGTGGGGCCATGAAGGAACAGGGTGCTTAAAGTAACAGAGGCAGTAATAGCCTCATCTGTGTGGGGGGGCAAACTTTGTAATTGTCCTAATATTAAATTGATTTGCGTCAAACTCCGGATTTCTTGGTCAGGTTGTGTCTGACAGACAGTGTACATCTTGCTCTATACTCATACTGTTTTGGCAGTGCATCGAAGTCCCCCTGTAGACACAAACCAGCCTCCGTGAATCGTGGCATCCTAACGTACGGGGCAGAATCACGATGCCAGGACTCTTTGGTCCTGCATGGATGGATGGGAGCTGGTAGAGTGAGGACCAGCTCATAACCTCTGTAGGGAAAAGGCAGATGTCTCAGGATCGATCCCTGTCCTGCCCCCTTCTGTATGTCAGTTCCCGCTTTGGTCAGCAGATGTCGCTGTCGTTGTTCTTAGCTCCTTGTGTTTCCAAAGCCGAAACAGGCTTAATGGGCTGCTTAATGGGTATTGGTTTATTCCTGTGCTATGCACTGGTGTATTTCTGTATGCTTCCTGTTTTCTTCTGTTAATTCCGGTTTGCAGTGATGTTGTACTGCACCCTCTGTACCCTTATTTCTAATATTCCCTGGTGTTTGAACGTTTTGATGTCTGTTGACGCCTGTTCAGTGTTCTTAGCTCCTAGTGTTTAACTGCACACACCTGTCCCTCGTTGAGCTTCGTCATGTACATATTTAAGTGGCTACTGTACATGTGTTCTGCTCTTTTGTTGGTCATTGAGTGTGTCTGCGCTGTTTGCTCAGCTCCAGTTTTCTATGTGTTGTCGCCTTCTTTCCTGCCTATTCCCCATTGGTGTATAGTTAATTGTTTACCTGAGTTTCATTCCCTGTGACTCTCCTTTCAGAATCACGTGATGTGGTCATGTGATTTTGGGGGCCCTGCTGTTCCTAAAGTAGTGTGACACATCCGAGTTTTTACAGCTGATGCAACCTGACTGTCCTCGTGCTACCCTTCTGTCCTTCCTTCTCTGTCCCTTTGTCGTCTTCTCATCCTCCACTCCATCCATCTATCCATTTTCCAAACCGCTTATCCTACTGGGTCGCGGGGGGTCCGGAGCCTATACCAGAAGCATTGGTCACAAGGCAGGGAACAACCCAGGATGGGGGGCCAGCCCATCACAGGGCACACTTACACACCATTCACTCACACATGCA